>NQII01001225.1:210651-250094 GCA_002778355.1 Clitarchus hookeri
GATAACCCATGGCGTGAGAGGATTGCAGGACCGTTACTTACACCTTATCCGCAAACAGGAATCATTCGCCGTGACCGGCCATCGAGATTTCATTGTCAAAGGGGCATTGGGCGGCGAGGCATTTCCCTTAACACTTTGACTGCCACCATACTTTTAGAAGAATATGTGTTTTGGTCAAGGTCATTTTATTGCATTTATCGCTTTAGTTTTATAAGATAAAGGAAATGAGATTACATATATATTTTAAATATATGGAAGATATTAAAAAATGACATGAGCAAAGGTGATGCACTTGACCAAAATCAAAATACACCTGTGTATCATATATGGTGCACATAGTGGTCGAAGCGTTAAAGGGAATAATCCCACGCATCTTGAATTTTTTTACAAGCCATTGTCATCGAACTACTTTATGACGGGACATTTAACATCACAGCTTGCACACGGCATAGAGGACTATTCAAGCAGATTTTTCAGTTTGTACGGTTTTTAGTTATATCGGTGTTTTTCCATCCGGAACAGAAACGATTAAATAATGGGGGAACATTTGGCAATGGTTACATAAGTGAAAATAATCACGTGAGAAAAATTAGTTGGATTACGAAATAATTGTTAAGATGTTCCTTGTGCCATGAAAAGCTTGGTTTTTAAATATTAAATCAGTAAATTACATTTAGGAGCGATATACGTAAATCTAAATCCCTCCCCCGCCATAAGGGCATCCATCTTAGCTAGAAGAGGTTTCTAGAGTCTGAAATAATTTTCTACCCTGCGATGTGAAGTAATAGTCTGAAAAAAGCATATCACTGGAATAAAATGGCCTTAAGAAAGAATGAAACGCAATAAATAAATTTTTCATTTAACTCTTTTTCTTCAAAATCTCAAAATGGAACAAAATTTGTACGCCTACAGCTCAAAATAACTAACTTCATTAAAATGTCATGAAAAATATTACTTGGAAATTTGTTATGGGGCTGCTTGTATTTCAGGTTTGATCTTCAAAGAAAAATTGAAAATAAAAATAGTAACTGCGGGTGAACAAAATGTCAGATTTCAGAAGAAATTTTAACATGCCACTACAGTCTTCATTAAACTTTGTGCTAGAATGACTTACTCAAATTTTAGTTAATCAAGGTTTTAAGTAAATTGTCGTATTCACGCTTTTAAAAAGAATGTGTTTCAAAGGAATGAGCTGTACCGAACGTCAACAATTCGCGTTCATGAATCCGAGGTGGAAATTGCAATGAGAATAGTCTTATCAGTCAGAGAGTTTTCGTCCTAACACGCTTCCCTTGCACAATCTGAAAATATTATTTTACGTTGCTTGTCTAATTATTTACTGTATTGCAACTCCTAACTGAAGAAGTACTATAGCTTAAGTTGTCAGAGAAGATAATAAAAAGGTGGAATAAAATCAAATTCGAAATCAACTATAAATTAATAATGTTCTTAAGAAATAAAGCACAATTCGAAAGAGACATGACATCAAAAAGCAAAGATTGAAAAATAAGCTAGGATCAAATGAAACACAGATTGTAAGACTTAACAACCCTTCCTTTTATCCCCTAGCTATGGAATGTTACCAGATTATCCACTATCTATAGAAAGAAAATGTTACCAGGTTGTTAATTAGCTACAGAATGTTACCAGAATATCCCCTAGCTATCGAATGTTACCAGACTATCCCCTAGCTATAGAATGTTACCAGACTATCCACTAGATATGGAATGTAACCAGACTATCCACTAGCTATGGAATGTTACCAGATCGTGCAAGTAAAATGCAGGACGGAATTTCGTCACAAGTGCTTTCACCCGGGAATCACAAGGCAGGTAAATCCTGAGGCATTCCTATATAGTTTCCTTTGAATTGATCACTTCCACAAGGGAAGGAACGTGCTTTTATTACCGGTGAACGAGCACTCTCACAGTCACTGCCTGGTAATGCGGCTGTCTTGCTTCATCGGCATCCTTCAAGACGTGATTGCGATTCCTATACACTTCACTTCCTTCGCTTTTCCGATACTAAGTAGGCTAGTTAATACATATAGTAAGTATTATTTTAGTGATTCCAAAGCAAAAAAAAAAATTAATCCAAAGTTTGCCAAAACCTGTTTACTCGTGTGTTTTATTTATTTCGAAGGTACGGTGTTTTGCCCCCCCCCCTCCCCCATGTTTTGCTACGAAATTATAATAAAAAGCACAAGCATGTAGAATAAATAATCTGCTACTTAAACGGTTAAAATTCAAGCCTTGTTGACCGTTACCAATTCATTGTTTTTTAAAGACACTACGATATTCCACATTTGTCACCTATAATCAGTACGCAAACTCATCTCACGCGTATTATTTAAATCTCACTTTAACAAGTGAACCTACAGTACACGATCACAAATTTGGTTATGAATACATAAATCGTAAAACTATATTATTACATTAATAAATTTTGTTGCTAAGCGAGTTGGCTACAATTAAAAACTATGGGCGTAACGGGGGACAAAAATATATCTGCACACGTCTTGGTCAGGTTCGTGTGAACAAACGATTTGAATAATCGTGGGTGGCCTCATCAAACACTTACGAGAACAGACAAAATTACATATTATGTTATGATTTTCACGTACTCACTATCGCACTTTGTATTTTGGGTTAGAAACCATGGCCCAGCCAATAAAATATATTAAATGGTTTTAAACAGAAAAATATTGTAAGGGAAAGAGTTCTTTATAGTGTTATTTACACCATTATCATCATATTTGTTTAAAAAGTAGTGTACTTCTCAAAGATTGTTTTGCTAGATAACACTTGTTTGTCCACTATGTTGTACAATTCTACAAAATTAACCATTATTTTCATGTTTGTAAGTAATTATTGTGTCAACATTGTGGTTTGTGTACAACAAATTTGCATTAGCAAATTTAAGAATTAACTAAATTTTAGAGCTAATTATAACATTTTAACAATGAAAATAATTTTTTAACAAATGTTTTTATGAAATGTGTCTACTCCATGGACAGAGGTTAAAGTTTCCATGAAAACCCCTAGAGAGCACTGTCAGCCACCAAGATGTGTGAAGCAAATGTGAAAGAAGCCATCTTGATTTTCATCACAATTAGTGAACTGAGGTGCTGTTATTTTCTCTTTCTAAACAAGCTTTTACCGGTGGTATAAAGATTTGACTATCTCATCTGTCCACTTCGTGTTCAGTATTATTAAAGTAAGTAAAATAATTTTTTACAATATAATACTATGGAAGAGAGTAATTGTGTGGTTTAATTTCACACAGAAGTCAGCATTTACCTAACCTCAATTCCTAGCTTGCTAATAAACAAACCTAGACATTTTGTCCACTCCATCGACATGGGTTGGTCATGGAGTGGACACTTTCTATATTATACATATATTTATTTATTTGGAGTACAATTCAACCTCATTAAAATTTGTCTCATGAGACTGCTAAAAGATAGTTTTTATATTTACCATTTGTGTTTTGACGTATTCGTAAGAGTACAAAAGGGAATTATTATTAGTAGCTGTAAATAACCAATCAGTTTTTCTGAGTGAAACTTTATGATTCAGTAGAGTGAACTAATTTGATTTTAAGAGGGAAGTTTGTTTATTATTCTTATTAAGGGAAAACAGATTTCAGATTTTATTAAATTCTCCAGCTATACATTTTTGGGTTTTATGCCTAGTTGCATTTTCATTTACAGAAATACCTTTAAAAAGGAAAAAAATTAAAAAATAACTTCAAAATGTGAGAAGAAAAGAATATCTTTAAGCGAAACAGAAAAAAGGAAAGATCAGAAAAGAATAGGTATGAAAAAATCTAGAGAAAAATTTAGAAAAGATCCTGTACGACTAGAAGTAGAAAAGGATANATCGAGATTTCATTGTCAAAGGGGCATTGGGCGGCGAGGCATTTCCCTTAACACTTTGACTGCCACCATACTTTTCGAAGAATATGTGTTTTGGTCAAGGTCATTTTATTGCATTTATCGCTTTAGTTTTATAAGATAAAGGAAATGAGATTACATATATATTTTAAATATATGGAAGATATTAAAAAATGACATGAGCAAAGGTGATGCACTTTACCAAAATCAAAATACACCTGTGTATCATATATGGTGCACATAGTGGTCGAAGCGTTAAAGGGAATAATCCCACACATCTTGAATTTTTTTACAAGCCATTGTCATCGAACTACTTTATGACGGGACATTTAACATCACAGCTTGCACACGGCATAGATGACTATTCAAGCAGATTTTTCAGTTTGTACGGTTTTTAGTTATATCGGTGTTTTTCCATCCGGAACAGAAACGATTAAATAATGGGGGAACATTTGGCAATGGTTACATAAGTGAAAATACTCACGTGAGAAAAATTATTTGGATTACGAAATAATTGTTAAGATGTTCCTTGTGCCATGAAAAGCTTGGTTTTTAAATATTAAATCAGTAAATTACATTTAGGAGCGATATACTTAAATCTAAATCCCTCCCCCGCCATAAGGGCATCCATCTTAGCTAGAAGAGGTTTCTAGAGTCTGAAATTATTTTCTACCCTGCGATGTGAAGTAATAGTCTGAAAAAAGCATATCACTGGAATAAAATGGCCTTAAGAAAGAATGNATTTTCTACCCTGCGATGTGAAGTAATAGTCTGAAAAAAGCATATCACTGGAATAAAATGGCCTTAAGAAAGAATGAAACGCAATAAATAAATTTTTCATTTAACTCTTTTTCTTCAAAATCTCAAAATGGAACAAAATTTGTACGCCTACAGCTCAAAATAACTAACTTCATTAAAATGTCATGAAAAATATTACTTGGAAATTTGTTATGGGGCTGCTTGTATTTCAGGTTTGATCTTCAAAGAAAAATTGAAAATAAAAATAGTAACTGCGGGTGAACAAAATGTCAGATTTCAGAAGAAATTTTAACATGCCACTACAGTCTTCATTAAACTTTGTGCTAGAATGACTTACTCAAATTTTAGTTAATCAAGGTTTTAAGTAAATTGTCGTATTCACGCTTTAAAAAAGAATGTGTTTCAAAGGAATGAGCTGTACCGAACGTCAACAATTCGCGTTCATGAATCCGAGGTGGAAATTGCAATGAGAATAGTCTTATCAGTCAGAGAGTTTTCGTCCTAACACGCTTCCCTTGCACAATCTGAAAATATTATTTTACGTTGCTTGTCTAATTATTTACTGTATTGCAACTCCTAACTGAAGAAGTGCTATAGCTTAAGTTGTCAGAGAAGATAATAAAAAGGTGGAATAAAATCAAATTCGAAATCAACTATAAATTAATAATGTTCTTAAGAAATAAAGCACAATTCGAAAGAGACATGACATCAAAAAGCAAAGATTGAAAAATAAGCTAGGATCAAATGAAACACAGATTGTAAGACTTAACAACCCTTCCTTTTATCCCCTAGCTATGGAATGTTACCAGATTATCCACTATCTATAGAAAGAAAATGTTACCAGGTTGTTAATTAGCTACAGAATGTTACCAGAATATCCCCTAGCTATCGAATGTTACCAGACTATCCCCTAGCTATAGAATGTTNAATTAGCTACAGAATGTTACCAGAATATCCCCTAGCTATCGAATGTTACCAGACTATCCCCTAGCTATAGAATGTTACCAGACTATCCACTAGATATGGAATGTAACCAGACTATCCACTAGCTATGGAATGTTACCAGATCGTGCAAGTAAAATGCAGGACGGAATTTCGTCACAAGTGCTTTCACCCGGGAATCACAAGGCAGGTAAATCCTGAGGCATTCCTATATAGTTTCCTTTGAATTGATCACTTCCACAAGGGAAGGAACGTGCTGTTATTACCGGGAACGAGCACTCTCACAGTCACTGCCTGGTAATGCGGCTGTCTTGCTTCATCGGCATCCTTCAAGACGTGATTGCGNAATTAGCTACAGAATGTTACCAGAATATCCCCTAGCTATCGAATGTTACCAGACTATCCCCTAGCTATAGAATGTAACCAGATCGTGCAAGTAAAATGCAGGACGGAATTTCGTCACAAGTGCTTTCACCCGGGAATCACAAGGCAGGTAAATCCTGAGGCATTCCTATATAGTTTCCTTTGAATTGATCACTTCCACAAGGGAAGGAACGTGCTTTTATTACCGGTGAACGAGCACTCTCACAGTCACTGCCTGGTAATGCGGCTGTCTTGCTTCATCGGCATCCTTCAAGACGTGATTGCGATTCCTATACACTTCACTTCCTTCGCTTTTCCGATACTAAGTANGATTCCTATACACTTCACTTCCTTCGCTTTTCCGATACTAAGTAGGCTAGTTAATACATATAGTAAGTATTATTTTAGTGATTCCAAAGCAAAAAAAAAAATTAATCCAAAGTTTGCCAAAACCTGTTTACTCGTGTGTTTTATTTATTTCGAAGGTACGGTGTTTTGCCCCCCCCCCTCCCCCATGTTTTGCTACGAAATTATAATAAAAAGCACAAGCATGTAGAATAAATAATCTGCTACTTAAACGGTTAAAATTCAAGCCTTGTTGACCGTTACCAATTCATTGTTTTTTAAAGACACTACGATATTCCACATTTGTCACCTATAATCAGTACGCAAACTCATCTCACGCGTATTATTTAAATCTCACTTTAACAAGTGAACCTACAGTACACGATCACAAATTTGGTTATGAATACATAAATCGTAAAACTATATTATTACATTAATAAATTTTGTTGCTAAGCGAGTTGGCTACAATTAAAAACTATGGGCGTAACGGGGGACAAAAATATATCTGCACACGTNAATTTTGTTGCTAAGCGAGTTGGCTACAATTAAAAACTATGGGCGTAACGGGGGACAAAAATATATCTGCACACGTCTTGGTCAGGTTCGTGTGAACAAACGATTTGAATAATCGTGGGTGGCCTCATCAAACACTTACGAGAACAGACAAAATTACATATTATGTTATGATTTTCACGTACTCACTATCGCACTTTGTATTTTGGGTTAGAAACCATGGCCCAGCCAATAAAATATATTAAATGGTTTTAAACAGAAAAATATTGTAAGGGAAAGAGTTCTTTACAGTGTTATTTACACCATTATCATCATATTTGTTTAAAAAGTAGTATACTTCTCAAAGATTGTTTTGCTAGATAACACTTGTTTGTCCACTATGTTGTACAATTCTACAAAATTAACCATTATTTTCATGTTTGTAAGTAATTATTGTGTCAACATTGTGGTTTGTGTACAACAAATTTGCATTAGCAAATTTAAGAATTAACTAAATTTTAGAGCTAATTATAACATTTTAACAATGAAAATAATTTTTTAACAAATGTCTTTATAAAATGTGTCTACTCCATGGACAGAAGTTAAAGTTTCCATGAAAACCCCTAGAGAGCACTGTCAGCCACCAAGATGTGTGAAGCAAATGTGAAAGGGAGCCATCTTGATTTTCATCACAATTAGTGAACTGAGGTGCTGTTATTTTCTCTTGCTAAACAAGCTTTTACCGGTGGTTTGCAGGCTTCCACGAGGCTGTGGGCGATGCGGTGGGGCTGTCTGTGGTCACGCCCAGGCGCCTCCACACGATCGGCTTGCTCAAGGTATAAAGATTTGTCTCTCTCATCTGTCCACTTCGTGTTCAGTATTATTAAAGTAAGTAAAATAATTTTTTACAATATAATACTATGGAAGAGAGTAATTGTGTGGTTTAATTTCACACAGAAGTCAGCATTTACCTAACCTCAATTCCTAGCTTGCTAANTAAAAACTAAACTTCGTGATAATGTAGTTATGTATAGGTGTTCAAAATGAAATTTTCAATAGAACAATACGACGCGGAAAAGTTTTCTGAAGTTGTGCTACCTTCAGAAAGATTTTTTACATCGTATCTTCCTCTCCAACCACGCTTTCAACACGTCCTTGATATTAATTCGAAAAGCATATAGAAATATTGCATAATATTGTAGAATTATTTTTCTATTAATTTGACGAAACGACACGAATTTGAAATATATTTCCAGCCCGTAATCTAAGAACAATCAACTTAAAATAATACGCTATCTGTTATCCAAAAACAGCGGCTCAAACCTCGCCGTGACGCGCTGTGCGCGCGATCTCTAGGATATTATGCGAGGTATTATCAGCCAGAAATGAAACTCTTTTTTGCGCGATGTATAGCGAATTTACAAACAAATGCCAAAAGTTATATTTTTCCACGAGCTCTGCATAATTTTTAAAGTAACATATATTTCATGTAAAATGATTTGGAGTAAAAGTCATTTATATTCGGCCGGTAATCGTTCGTCTACGTAAATTATACGCCATATTGTTCTCATGAAACCCATCTCCTTGTTTGTAGAAAGTGAGACGCGTGAATAGTTTTTAAGCAATTCTAATGTTATTCCACGTCACATATTTCCAACTCGAATATATTAGCTATAACGCCCAAAGTGTGATAATAGATACAACAGACCGTCTCGCAAATGTTAACCCAAATTCACTATCTCGGACAAATTAAAAAAGAGTTAGCAAATATTTAATTATTTGCAACATTTTATATTTTTACTTGTATAACCTACTTATTTTTTTAGACAGATGTCAGTCTTAAAGTATCTTAAAATTTGTTTAGCATAACAGTACAATGGCAAGTGGATTAGCTGACAGCGTGTTGATAAAAAATACAGCCCCGACTTGACGGACCAGCTGATGGCGGAAGGATACATAGTCACATGTAGTCAGACGTAAACAGTGGCGCTACTTTCGCAGACCTGTCAGAAAACGGCCTTATTATACAGTATGGACTATATCACAAGAGGATGAGGTTGTTGGTGAAATGTCAGAACGAATGAAACGATATGTAAGCTAAAAATGTAAAATGCAATATAGAGAGCAAAGGGGAAAAACAAAGGAGCAAGAGATTTTAACCAAATGTCTTAAAGAATATCTAATTCTTGAGTCATCTAACAAAGAAACTCCAAAAATCACAGGAGAACTGGGTAGTCCTCCTAATATATATTCTACTAGCAGATTAGAAATTGGAAGGAAAAGAGCAAAAAAGAACAGGGCAAGGCTACATGAAGAAAATAGAAAATTAAAAGAAGAAAAGAAAGCAATAACACAGAAACTATAAAAATACAAAAAACTACTAAAAAGGTTTAGAGATGCGCGTAGTAATTATTTTTTTGCATAAACCCAGAAAAAAAATGAAATGGTTACGTGTAAAGAAAAACCACAAAACAAATCGAAGAAAAAAAATTTCCGCAAGGCCATTAATAACAAATAAAAGTAAGCTTTAGAGAAGAAAAGTCAAAAAAGAAAAATAAAGAAGTTATGCAAGTTTTGACAGGAACAATATTACGGAAATACAAGTACCTGGACGATATCAGGTCAGTTACATCAAAATAAAAAATCTTACCTGTCAACAGTTCCCCATGTACAGAAGGAAATTTAAGCGAAATTAAAGTTCAGATAGCCATTAAAAAATTCTTAGAAACTAATGAAGCAAGCAGAATGTGTGCAGGAAAGAAAGAGACAATCGCTCAGCGAGGGAAAAAAAATGAAGAAGCGTTTCTTGAACAACACACTATGTAAGTTGTTTAGAGTGTTAAAAAATCCATAGTTTTGANAAAAAAAATGAAGAAGCGTTTCTTGAACAACACACTATGTAAGTTGTTTAGAGTGTTAAAAAATCCATAGTTTTGATAATGTCCGCTACAGAACGTTTTGCATATAAAAAAGGTGTTTGGGTTATTTATCCTAAAATAAAAGATAGAGAATTGTCTTCGTAAAACTCATTAAAAAACGGCACTATTAGTCCGTCAATTAAAATCCTCCGAGGTAATTAAGGAACGAACTAAAATAAGGTTGTGAGGACCTTGTGCAGTGAAGAAAGAAGAAGTGTGTTTAGAAAGAAGCTGTGAAATCTGTAAATATAGAAACATACAGCCAATTATTGAATCTGAAGCAGCAACTGTAGGGTACCAGAAGTGGGTAACCAAAAAATGTCCTGCTATAATTAACGGGAAAGAGAAACTGGTGCAAAAAACAATCAAAATCGAAATTGTAACAACAAAGAAACAGCTTTACAAAACTTTCTGTGAAGATATTTAGAAATTCATGAGCCACATTGCTAACATATATCACCAACAAAAACAAATAGGGGAAATTAAGAAAGATTTATCTCCACTTCGATTTTAAAGAGAAGTACGTTTGTAAATATGGCAAATAAATTCAGTCAACACGTTTTGGCGCCTCGAAACATACATACTGCTTTATTGAATTGCTATGGAGAAGAACGAAAATGTTTTGCAACTGTGTCAGATTGTAACCGGCATGACCCACCAGCTATTTTGGCTCACCTTACACCTTTAGTTAATTACATGCAGGCTTGTGTACCAAAACTGAAACGAGTAAATTTCTTGAGTGATGGTGCGCCGACACAACACAAAAATAAGATGTTTAACCTTTTTACTCACCAGTTAACGAAGCAATTTCAGTGTGATGAAGTAAACTGGAATTTTTATGGGATTGGACATGGAAAAGAAGCTGATGATGGTGTTGGTGATTCTCTGAAGAGAACAGCAGATAATCTCGTCATGATGGGAACCGACATACCAACTTTTGAATGCCTAGTCACAAACTTGAAAGAAAACTGCAAGGGGATTATTGTCAAAACTGTGAAGGAAGAAGCCATACATCATGTTGACCTTCTACCTCCTGAATCCATCAAGACATGAAAAGGAACTCCAAAGATCCACCAGGTAAGATGGACGGATAACTCTGCTGTTCTCCAAGCAAGACGTCTCACTTGTCTTGAATGTAATTCTCGTTGCCCACATTTTGGCCTTGGAGTGATTGAAATGCCATTGAAAAGTATCATTTTAAAATTGCATGGACGTAGATTAGTTTCACAATTTAAGTTATACTTTTTGTTAAAATTACATAAAATGTGCAGAGAGAAAAAGTTAGTGTTAAAACCCAGGAGTAGGATAGTGGGTTGTTCCAATATTCTCACTAGAAGAGGTTAATATATTATGTGATTATTCACTAGATAATAAGTTTAAGCTCAGAAGTACATACTGTTACTTTCCTTACTAAACGATCAGCTCCAGCTGCCAGGAAAATTTCTTCATATGTTAAATTAAATTTCTTGATTTTTCGAAACTAGACCTTTTCTACCCCTTAGGTTGGCAATGGCCAATTTAAAGCGATGCTGTAATATTAGGTTTCGAACAGACTTACTTCACCGTCGACCTCAGCTTCTGAAGCGGGTACGAGTAACAAATCAGCAACCTCAGTCAGTATTCATCTAAACAAGGACCAATAAATATGACGCATATGCCAGGGAATGTGACGACTATTTCAAAATTATTAAAAATATGTATCAGTTTTTGGCAAGAACGGTTTACTCAATCTTTTCCTTAAGCCGAAATAAGTGAATTCAGAGAGGATTTAAAAAAATGCTTACTGCAAACGGATGTACGCAAACTGATTTTAAAAAAATCGTGTGAAGCAGCAGTGCACTACAATGCCGTCTTTCGCGAGGAATGCGCGTCACTTAATCCCTGTTTGTTTGAACTGCGAGGATTACTTCCTCTTCTCGTGCCTCGGGCCGACCTGTCGTGGAAGCAGCTGGAGGGACGGAGGAAGGGGTCAAGGGAGCGTGGCGGCCATATTTCGCGCACGCGAATCCCGTAATGTAAGTGTCCGCCCGGCGTGTCGCCGACCCCATAATTAATGAAGAGAAGGCGGTGAGCTCTAATTCCAGGGGCTGACCCCCTTTCCACGCTCTTTTAACCCCCCTCCCCCCTCCCCTTAGCAAGCGGAGCACAAAACAAACACATATTTTCCACTCTTAAAATTCACCAATACGCTTCCTTTCCAGGGGTCGTCCTTACCCATCCCTCGGCGCGGCAACTCTTTCCTGTTTGGTTTTCTAACGGAGCTAAGCGTAATCCGGCGCGCCGAGGATCGTAAATCAGCATTATGCCAGTAGATGGCGCGAGGTAGCGGCAGTTCGGTGCAACAAGGGGGAGGGAGAGGACTGAGTGTGAAAGAGGCGAAGGGGTTCTCTCTCTCTCTCTCTCTCTCTCTCTCTCTCTTTCGTCCCATACGGCCCGCGGATGGGGAGTTTGGAAAAGCCTTTGATGTCTGCACATAAAGATTTCGGCCGATAATGAATGCAGCACGCCCAAAACAATTCCCTACCACCATCCCCCTCATGCGGCTAGAATCATTAAAAAACATCCCGCGATAAACAATACGGCAAAGCTCCCCGCAGACTGAAATAAGAATATAAGAGCGCAGTCCAAAAATATTTTGGCATAACTCCAAGTTCTTGCCTCCGAGCACTCCGCTGAACTTCGCAGGGTGTAGAGGGCACTAAGCAACGCGGATGGTTCATTTTCGCGTCACATATTTGAGTTTGAATAAATCAGATTTATATTAGGATAAAATGAAACTTTGTTGTTTGAATCATTTTGTGCAAGTATAGGTGAAGATTTTATATTTACAATTATTTTATCACCGCAACAAAATTAAAAGCAAAAATGCATACATTTATTTTATCCTGGCATATTTAGAGGCATTAAAAAACTACGGATATTAAGTATTTTGTAATGATAATAAGGTTCAACTCCCGACCGTGGGCGTTAACCTTACTTCACCTCTTCGTGGATTGAAGGTACTCGAACTGCCTGGTACTCGAACGACTTCTCAGTGTGTTTGAAATCCAGTTGTTTTTTACGAAACTATTAAACGTGCGTCCAATAACCTGAACTAGGAAAAGAACACACGTGCCAGACTATGCCTGTTGATTACTTCCAAGACAATACACACATGAGAAACACCAAGGGTCTGTATCTCATAAAATAAGAGTCATATACATACAAAATNACTTCCAAGACAATACACACATGAGAAACACCAAGGGTCTGTATCTCATAAAATAAGAGTCATATACATACAAAATATTCCAGGGCCCAGGATTGAATCTTCCTACAGACTTTTCACCGTCAAAATGACATGGTCATCGTGGAAAATCCTACAGGTACACGCAGCATGGCGATAACACTGCACTTAGTGGCGATGACACACTTAACGAGCGTGACAGTATAGCCCTTACCACTCCCGTGCTTCTCTGCCTCGGAATACATCTGCTTTTATTTCGACAATAACGTCTCTGAGGGGGCCGCGGTGGCCGACAGGTTAGCGCGCAAGCCTCTCACCAAGGCGAAGCGTGCGATTGAACATCCACGGCCGGGTCACTCCCGGATTTTCGCATGTGGGAATCGTGCCGGACGATACCGCTGGTCGGTGGGTTTCCTCGGGGATATCCCGTTTCCCCGCTCTTGCATTCCGGCGTTGCTACATAATCACCTCGCTTCGCCCTCATCAGCTCTCAAGATCTCGATGCCAAGAGCTACCCAAATCTCTTAATTCACTCACTGCGTTCGTTAGGAGGTCTTGTCGCATATATTCCTTCTGTGCATAATCCCGTAACGTAAAACCTGAACTGTTTCCAACGACTCCACGCGTAAACATATCTTTCCTTCACAGATACAAACGAAAAGTTTATTTCATTCATAAGTTACGCTTTACAAACAATGGTGATATTTTACATATTCATGCTTTCTGGGGCTTTACCGATTTACGTTGTACCAATACCTTCTACTCTTTTTTGAGAGATAAAATATATTATGCAGAGAATCGTTTCTACCAGTTGCTTAACAGAAAACGGAAAGTTTTAATAGACTGACGAGGCCCTAAATATGTGCGGCCGCGCCATGAAACTTCGCTGTTTAGTAAACTAAAAAGTATTTTTGGGGGACGAGGAGCGTTTACGCGAGTTATATGGATCGCCGCGTCCGTAAACCGCCACATCGGTCCACAAACGAAACGTTGCGCGAAGAAAACGCGAGGGACTTTTAAAGAAATCGCGCGTTTCCCCCCAAAATGGGGTGCGCACGCCAAGGACTTTTATGAGGTAATCCCCCGAACCCGCGGCCCGTGCATCATTCACAAGGACGCGAGCGTGCCGCAGAGGAGGCGAGGCATTACTTCATGGTTTCTGCTGAAATATTCACTTCTCCAAGACTCTTATGTTACTTTGTGTTCCGTTTTAAATATTTGACACACAATTCCTGCGAGAGATGCATGGTTTGTGAATGAGGAGCGAGATAAGTGGGACCAATACTGCCGGCACGAGTAGTGCGGCGCCTGCAGCTCGCGCCTGCCCAATAAACCATTCATTGGCATTTTTATATTTCATCTCGCATTTAACCGTGCTTTGGCGAAGGAGCGCTCCACCACTACTGTGTATTGACTAAAGCTGGCAGGCATCTCGCTGAAAGTAGTGAAACGGTCACTTTGTTAGGGAAGTGATCAGCAGCTACCAACTTCACAGCTTACCACTGTTGAGTTACACAAAGTGCCTCCCCGCCTCCTTACTCGCGAAAATTCACATAACTTTAGTACTGAGAATGTGACCTGACGTTGCAGCAGAACTCTAGGATTCGAAAGAAAGGCGATCAAGAGGACAGGTTTCACACTACTATAGCCTAGTTGGAAAATTAAACAAGTCATCAGGAAATAGCTGAGAATTTCTGACCCAGTGACAATTTCCTTATCCACCGTAGTCGGCTTGTACAACACGCGAGACAAGTAAGGGGGCTGAAAAGAGAAGTTATATGAAAAGAATACATTGTCAACGAGACAAGCCATCGTACCGCGAAGAACCAAAGAAAGTGAGTCACTATAGGCCTACTATACTTAGTAAAAAAAAAACACTACAAGTTCTAAATATAATTATTGCATAAGTCTTTAACAAAAAATTGAAAACAACACTTGAAATTATCTCCTACTGCAAGTGGTTACCTATGATTTTTTTTTAAAAGACAGCGAGTTAAGTATTTTATAGATTTTATTTCAACATAATAAAAATACTGGAAGCTTAGTTTATGTTTAACAAAATTTTTCAGTCAATTACAAAAGTGCGCAGGAAAGTTATGTCCGTCGAAGTTAGCGCAAACAAAATTCTGCAAGTTGTCATAAGTGCAGATTCCTTAGAAATTTTTGAGAAGCATAAAGCTTTCGTCTGATTTTCACATTTAGGTATTTATTTTCCAACAGGTCACAAAATTAAGTGTACTAATAGGCTATATATAATAGACACATTTCTAAGAACCAACTGTATTCTACTAGAAAAATATAATGCACTTATGTATTTCAATAACACAGTCTATCATTTGCAAAATTCGTAATCCCTGTGATTAGGGTGTACACAACATGTCTTAGACCGGTATAATTTTTAAATTATTATTTTGGCAGAAGTGTCACCACATTTAAACTTCACAGCAGTAAGGCATGCACTTATTTAAAACTTACGATAAATTGTTACCAAAATTGAAAATTCAATTTTCATGCCAAAATATTATGTAAAATATCATGTTGAAACATCGAGTGATTTAAATTATATCACACGAGTTTCACAAAGCAAATTGTAAGATAACTGAAGAGTGTTAAATCCATAAACAAACACTACATTTAATATTATTTTAACTTATTCATAATTATAACAGATAAACATTAGGTTTGGAAATACTCCCGTAAAACTTTAAGAGAAAGAATTCAACATGGCGGGTGATACAAACCCTCATTTAATATTATGTCCTACAAATAAATAGACAGTGAAAAGTTACTGGGACTGCTTCCAAGACTAAATACATTACATACAGAGGCGACGTGGCAGCTAATGCCTTAATGAAAGCCGTCTTTAGTGCTTTACTCGTTTCTCTGTGATCTAGTCCGTTCCATATAAAATCTGAATTCTCGAACGACATTTACTTAAAATTTATGGTCACCTCTGATGAGCAAAATTTTATTTCATACTGACTCGACAACAGTGTTGAAAAATAACTGTTTAGTGTTTCAATTCACCATAAAAATTATGATCCCTTCCGCTTAATATCACTTCATCATAATTTATTTTACATGTATTAAGTACGACCAAGGGAAGATACATGCATAATCGCAACACAAACAACTGACACTGAATTAATTATTCTCATAAAATGTAGGTATCAATAAATTTTATAATGCACCTTGTTTTGAAAGTAGTTAGTTCACTGAAACACAACTGAATGCAATTCACAGTAAAGTGAGCACTTTTGAAGTCAAACTCTGAAAAAATTATATATAAAAAAATACTGTTCATAACTACATATATGCAACAGTGAACAATGGCATGCTGATTCCCANACTTCCAAGACAATACACACATGAGAAACACCAAGGGTCTGTATCTCATAAAATAAGAGTCATATACATACAAAAATATTCCAGGGCCCAGGATTGAATCTTCCTACAGACTTTTCACCGTCAAAATGACATGGTCATCGTGGAAAATCCTACAGGTACACGCAGCATGGCGATAACACTGCACGCCAGTTCAGAACCTTGCGCTTAGTGGCGATGACACACTTAACGAGCGTGACAGTATAGCCCTTACCACTCCCGTGCTTCTCTGCCTCGGAATACATCTGCTTTTATTTCGACAATAACGTCTCTGAGGGGGCCGCGGTGGCCGAGAGGTTAGTGCGCAAGCCTCTCACCAAGGCGAAGCGTGCGATTGAACATCCACGGCCGGGTCACTCCCGGATTTTCGCATGTGGGAATCGTGCCGGACGATACCGCTGGTCGGTGGGTTTCCTCGGGGATATCCCGTTTCCCCGCTCTTGCATTCCGGCGTTGCTACATAATCACCTCGCTTCGCCCTCATCAGCTCTCAAGATCTCGATGCCAAGAGCTACCCAAATCTCTTAATTCACTCACTGCGTTCGTTAGGAGGTCTTGTCGCATATATTCCTTCTGTGCATAATCCCGTAACGTAAAACCTGAACTCTTTCCAACGACTCCACGCGTAAACATATATTTCCTCCACAGATACAAACGAAAAGTTTATTTCATTCATAAGTTACGCTTTACAAACAATGGTGATATTTTACATATTCATGCTTTCTGGGGCATTACCGATTTACGTTGTACCAATACCTTCTACTCTTTTTTGAGAAATAAAATACATTATGCAGAGAATCGTTTCTACCAGTTGCTTAACGGAAAACGTAAAGTTTTAATGGACTGATGAGGCCCTAAATATGTGCGACCGCGACATGAAACTTCGCTGTTGAACAAACTAAAAATATTTTTGGAAGACGAGGAGCGTTTACGCGAGTTATATGGATCGCCGCATCCGTAAACCGCCACATCGGTCCAGAAACGAAACGTTGCGCGAAGAAAACGCGAGAGACTTTTAAAGAAATCGCGCGTTTCCCCCCAAAATGGGGTGCGCATGCCAAGGACTTTTATGAGGTAATCCCCCGAACCCGCGGCCCGTGCATCATTCACAAGGACGCGAGCGTGCCGCAGAGGAGGCGAGGCATTACTTCATGGTTTCTGCTGAAATATTCACTTCTCCAAGACTCTTATGTTACTTTGTGTTCCGTTTTAAATATTTGACACACAATTCCTGCGAGAGATGCATGGTTTGTGAATGAGGAGCGAGATAAGTGGGACCAATACTGCCGGCACGAGTTGTGCGGCGCCTGCAGCTCGCGCCTGCCCAATAAACCATTCATTGGCATTTTTATATTTCATCTCGCATTTAACCGTGCTTTGGCGAAGGAGCGCTCCACCACTACTGTGTATTGACTAAAGCTGGCAGGCATCTCGCTGAAAGTAGTGAAACGGTCACTTTGTTAGGGAAGTGATCAGCAGCTACCAACTTCACAGCTTACCACTGTTGAGTTACACAAAGTGCCTCCCCGCCTCCTTACTCGCGAAAATTCACATAACTTTAGTACTAAGAATGTGACCTGGCGTTGCAGCAGAACTCTAGGTTTCGAAAGAAAGGCGATCAAGAGGACAGGTTTCACACTACTATAGCCTAGTTGGAAAACTAAACAAGTCATCAGGAAATAGCTGAGAATTTCTGTCCCAGTGACAATTTCCTTATCCACCGTAGCCGGCTTGTACAACACGCGAAACAAGTAAGGGGGCTGAAAAGAGAAGTTATATGAAAAGAATACATTGTCAACGACACACGCCATCGTACCGCGAAGAACCAAAGAAAGTGAGTCACTATAGGCATACTACACTTAGTAAAAAAAAACACTACAAGTTCTAAATATAATTATTGCATAAGTATTTAACAAAAACTTGAAAACAACATTTGAAATTGTCTCCTACTGCCAGTGGTCACCAGAGATTTTTTTTTTTAATACAGCGAGTGGAGTATTTTATCGATTTTATTTCAACTTAATAAAAATAATGGAAGCTTAGTTAATGATTAATAAAATTTTTTAGTCAATTACAAACGTGCGCAGGAAAGTTATGTCGGTCGAAGCTAGCGCACACAAAAATCTGCAAGTTGTCGGAAGTGCAGATTCATTAGAAATTTTTGAGAATCATAAAACTTTCATCTGATTTTTACATTTAGGTATTAATTTCCAACAGGTCACAAAATTAAGTGTACTAATAGGCATTATACAAACACATTTCTAAGAACCAACTGTATTCTACTAGAAAAATATAATGCACTTATGTATTTCAATAACACAGTCTATCATTTGCAAAATTCGTAATGCCTGTGATTGGGGTGTACACAACATATCTTAGACCGGTATAATTTTTAAATTGTTATTTCGGCAGAAGTGTCACCACGTTTAAACTTCACAGCAGTAAGGAATGCACTATGTACAACGTACAATAAATTGTTACCAAAATTGAAAATTCAATTTTCATACCAAAATATTATGTAAAATATCATGTTGAAACATCGAGTGATTTAAATTATATCACACGAGTTTCACAAAGCGAATTGTAAGATAACTGAAGAGTGTTAAATCCATAAACAAACACTACATTTAATATTATTTTAACTTATTCATAATTATAACAGATAAACATTAGGTTTGGAAATACTCCCGTAAAACTTTAAGAGAAAGAATTCAACATGGCGGGTGATACAAACCCTCATTTAATATTATGTCCTACAAATAAACAGACAGTGAAAAGTTACTGGGACTGCTTCCAAGACTAAATACATTACATACAGAGGCGACGTGGCAGCTAATGCCTTAATGAAAGCCGTCTTTAGTGCTTTACTCGTTTCTCTGTGATCTAGTCCGTTCCATATAAAATCTGAATTCTCGAACGACATTTACTTAAAATTTATGGTCACCTCTGATGAGCAAAATTTTATTTCATACTGACTCGACAACAGTGTTGAAAAATAACTGTTTAGTGTTTCAATTCACCATAAAAATTATGATCCCTTCCGCTTAATATCACTTCATCATAATTTATTTTAAATGTATTTAGTACGACCAAGGGAAGATACATGCATAAACGCAACACAAACAACTGACACTGAATTAATTATTCTCATAAAATGGAGGTATCAATAAATTTTATAATGCACCTTGTTTTGAAAGTAGTTAGTTCACTGAAACACAACTGAATGCAATTCACAGTAAAGTGAGCACTTTTGAAGTAAAACTTTGAAAAAATTATATATAAAAAAATACTGTTCATAACTACATATATGCAACAGTGAACAATGGCATGCTGATTCCCANTGAAAAAATTATATATAAAAAAATACTGTTCATAACTACATATATGCAACAGTGAA
Organism: Clitarchus hookeri; assembly: GCA_002778355.1. Taxonomy (NCBI): domain Eukaryota; kingdom Metazoa; phylum Arthropoda; class Insecta; order Phasmatodea; family Phasmatidae; genus Clitarchus; species Clitarchus hookeri. Next base: position 230,373 of record NQII01001225.1, read on the forward strand.
CAATGGCATGCTGATTCCCAATTAAGTTGGCAGCGAATTAACATAAATACCTCTAAGGTTTAACGTTGTATTGTGAGTGTAATATGTAAACTATGTCTAGTGAAGTCAGCGTTTCTTTTATACGCATTAAAGCTCGAATTTGTACAATATTATTACATTTACTCCCATTAAATAATTCTACGGTTCGCCCTTAACGCATGAATAAAGTAAGGGGAGACTGTCCACGGCAATAGTAATCTCACATATCACGGAATGATACGATATGGGAAGAAAAGTAGATCCTAAGCAGGGCTTTCAAAAGTGCTCAATTAACGGTGAACAATCTATTTCATAAAAGCAAAGGAATTCAGTGGCGGTCGCACTGCCTACGATATTTCTTCTCACTCAACACTTGGCATTGGCGTGCGTTCACGAAGACCGATGAAAGAAGTGCCGTACGCTGACGGTACCACTACATGGGAAAGAGTAATATAGACTGCAGACGGAGCGATGCCATTGCTAAATTTCATCACGGTTCTTAAAGCTGTGTATATACGCTCGTGGTGGCTTTGTGCGGGAAGATTAATGGCTATCGCAGGTCCTCTTTTAAGAAAGCTCAACAAATGCACACCTGTGGCCTATTTGATGCGGGGGGGGGGGNAAGATGAGAAGTAACTTGCAATAGTTCAAACATACAAATGCGATTTATGTATTACATTGTGTTGGGCCGAAAAACTAGCGTCAAAAATTCGGAAAACATTTTATATATACTCTTTATAGCTTATGACTCGTTTTGAGGCATAAAAACTAGCGATAAGTTGATTTGAAATTTGGCCGCAATCAACACGCGTCGAACTGTCTGTGTTTTGAGCTCCGCCTCGGTAATACGCAGGCACAAGCCAACGCGCGCCCTCAGTACCTGCGCCTCTCTCGGCGGGCGTTGGGCCGGGCGCCTGCGTCGCGCGAGACGTGGAGGGATAGGGAAAGAAGAAGAAAGAAGAGAAAGTGCGTGCGTGCGTGCGAGAAAGAAAGAAAGCTAGAAAGGAGCAGAAACGTAAAGCACTCACATGGCACCGACGTAGAGCGCGTCCCTCTTCTCGTCCAGGAACAGAGTGCGGTAGTACATCTTCCCGCAGGTGAATTCCCGCACGTGGTCTGCAACAGGAGAAACAAGAAGAACACAGTAAATAAGGCCGCTCCCAGTAGACCCTCCACCCCCCTCCACCACAAAAACTCCTCGCCCAGAGAGCCCCGCGCATAAAACAAGAAAGCGGCGGAGAGCGATATCCAACACACAAGTTGCGCCGGCAGGCAAAGTCACGCCTCGAAGAATGCAGCTTCACCTGCTCCAGGAAGCAAGTAGGTACTCCGGTGACATACCTATACCCAGGAGCAGATATAGACTTCCGGTTTCGGTGAAAAGGGGGGGTNAGCAAGTAGGTACTCCGGTGACATACCTATACCCAGGAGCAGATATAGACTTCCGGTTTCGGTGAAAAGGGGGGGTGTTAATCATTTATCCTTTGTGCAGGTGACATATGAGAGGGGCACTCTCTCATCATAATTTAGGAAACAATATTAACTTAATGAAATACAGTCTTCATTGTAAAAGAACGTAATATTATTTATTTTCAGTTTGAAAACATTTAGGGGACCATTCCATGTTAACGCGAGGGTTTTGGTCTACACCGGGCAGCGCTCCTTCAACAACACGCGAGACAGGAAAGTAAACAATAACCTACCGGCAACAACAAGTATTTTGTAGAAAGAACAAAGCAATGAATTTTTTTTTTTGGTGTTAAGTATTCCGGCACGACAAGAAGTTACTCTCTAATATATTTTGTTTCCTTGTGGCGCCACCTTGCGGCCGTGCCAAGTAACTTAGGCTATTTGTCCCTTCCTCTCTTTCCAATTAAGTCAAAATAAAACTATTTATTCAGGTGACGCAAAATAAACGACACTCCTTATGGTAAAGATGGGCACAGGGAAAACTTCTGCCGCAATGTGCGCTGGTGTTCCAAAAATACCACTTTTAGAATGATGGAGAATGGATAACTTTTGTTTGTTAAAAAAAAAAAGCGTTTTGTTTGAATTGAGATAAACATGTTGATCCGATGCCAGCAAGCCATCCACCAACCTCCAGTACTTAGATGCCAATAATTTATACGGGTGGGCGATGTCTTTGCCGCTCCCATACGGCGGTTTCGAATGGACAGGCACGAATATCGATGTGATGAACGTGCCGGACGACGGAGATGTCGGCTACTGACTGGAGGTCGATGTCGAGTACCCTACCGCTCTACACGAAGATCACATGGATCTTCCATTCTTGCCAGTGAACGAGCGTCCCCCGGGGTCCAAACACGCTAAACTCATGACGACCCTGGAGAGCAAGCTTCATGATATCGTACATTACCGTACTCTGAAGCAAACATTGGATCATGGGTAGCGGCTGCAGGCTGTTCACAGTGTCCTTCAATTCCAGCAGAAGGCGTGGCTAAAGCCATATATAGACATGACTACGACGAAGCGCCAGCCAGTCACGAACGCCTACGAGAAAGACTTTTTTAAGTTAATGAATAACGCAACGTATGGCAAACTTATGGAAAATAAGCGCAAACGACAGCGTATGGAACTCGCATGTAGAGAAGTTCGGGTGAAGAAATGAATTGCTAAACCTGCATTTAAATGCAGAACGATACACTGCGAATCGTTGTCCCTAGTCAGATTATGCCAAGAGAGCATAACATTTGACAAGCCCATATACGCTGGGTTTGCCGTTCTCGACCTGCCAAAGCATAGATTTTACTACATTGTCATGTGAGTGCAGTATGGGAGCAGTGTCGGTCTCTCCTACATGGACACCGATTCCTACATCATGGAGCTCGACTGCGCTGACTTTTACAGCGATCTCGCCTCTGACCCGGTGCTCATGTCAGAGTTCGACACCAGCGGCTACCCTCCCACTCATCCCTGCTATTCTCCAGTCAACTCCAAGGTGATTGGGAAGTTTAAGGATGAGTGCGCGGGTAACGATATGGTTGAGATTTTCGGGTTGCGGGCGAAGATGCATGCGTACCGTTGCCAGAATACGGCGGTGAAACACGCGAAGGGGATACAGAGCTGCGTAGTTGAAAAAACGTTAACGTTTGATGATTATCGGCGCATCCTTTTGGCCCAGCGCAGCATGAGAGTACAGGTCGGTCGTATTAGCTCGTACCACCACGAAGTTTACACCGAGCGCGCGAACAAACTAGCGCTTTCGTGGATGGACGACAAGCGAAAAGTTCTGGATGATGCCTTTCACACCGTCCCCTATGGTTATCAGCCCTAAAAAGAAAAAAAGCTCTGGGTCAGGCCTACATAGTTATGTATGTCGTCTGGGAGAGAGTGTTATTTCTCCCAGCGTGTACTGGAGCACAGTGTACTGTAGCCCTTGCAAGGGTTGCAGTCTTCTCCTTGCCAGGTATACTGGGTGGTAACACGCCGGAGCGCATGCAAGCGCTCATCTTACTTGCCAGGCATGTTGCCAGCACGTCCTGTACATGTTTTCATTTTCTCGGAGGTATACTGGAGCGCATGCAAGCGCTCATCTTACTTGCCAGGCATGTTGCCAGCACGTCCTGTACATGTTTTCATTTTCTCGGAGGTATACTGGAGCGCATGCAAGCGCTCATCTTACTTGCCAGGCATGTTGCCAGCACGTCCTGTACATGTTTTCATTTTCTCGGAGGTATACTGGAGCGCATGCAAGCGCTCATCTTACTTGCCAGGCATGTTGCCAGCACGTCCTGTACATGTTTTCATTTTCTCGGAGGTATACTGGAGCGCATGCAAGCGCTCATCTTACTTGCCAGGCATGTTGCCAGCACGTCCTGTACATGTTTTCATTTTCTCGGAGGTATACTGGAGCGCATGCAAGCGCTCATCTTACTTGCCAGGCATGTTGCCAGCACGTCCTGTACATGTTTTCATTTTCTCGGAGGTATACTGGAGCGCATGCAAGCGCTCATCTTACTTGCCAGGCATGTTGCCAGCACGTCCTGTACATGTTTTCATTTTCTCGGAGGTATACTGGAGCACATGCAAGCCGTTGTCGCCTTGCCAGGTATACCAACAATCATGTTTTTCACAACATGCTGTATAACATGCAAATTTTTTACGTATGTAAGTGTTTGTTTGTCAACACCTTCAGCTTGGCGTTCATTTTGTACGTCATCCATTATTGATTAGCTCATGCTTCTGCTATATATATAGTCACTTATGTGACTACAACTCTATCCACACGATATATTCCTGCTAGTGATATATATTGTCACGTCTGTGACTCCATCTATCTCTTGGTTCCCTCCCCCCAATGTCCTAACGAGATGTTCACCACCACCTTGGCACGCCTGTTTGTTTCACGCATTTTGTACAGCTACTGTTTTATTCTCTGTCGTCTTGTCACACTACTTTACCGTGTGGTGGTTTCCACCATCATACTTCGTTTGTCAATTCTAATTGTTCCAAATATTATTATTATTTTTACTTTTGTCATGTATGTGTGTGTTTTATCCATCGTACTGCTAATTGTGAAGCGTGTGACTCCTCCTATCTCTTGTACCACCCTCGCATTGTGTTGGTATCACACTGTAGTGCTCTTCTCTAAATTATATATATATATATATATATATGTTTTTTTTCCCCGCCACTGTCTAAAGCACTCGCTTTTCAACTGTCTGCAGCGTTGCAACCATCCTATACACTATACTTGTGATGTTATCAATATATATATATAATATATATATAGGTAGTGTCATAGGAATAGTGTATTACCGGGTTCGAAGCCCGGGACCCATCTATGTGGTTATGCCATGTCGATGGTAATGGGGAGGACAATGCGGCATCAGGTAAGTGTCACTCCTCTGGCACGATAGAGAGGTCAGGATGTGTGTGAAGCCGTCTGCCACTTCGGTGTTGGACGTGGACGCGCGCGCACGAGTTTGTAAGTATGCTGCTGCTCCAGCAGGGAGAGTGTGTGATGGTAAGACTTATATNGGAGGGAGGGTACTGGAGTACTGTGGGAAAGCCACAGGTAACAGGCAACATCCGCCACGTTTCCGGAACCGACCCTGACGTGGTGGAGAGCAGTGGTATGCCCACTGCGCCACTATCAACACGTGCAAGGTCAGAATCATAAATCACAGTAGCTGGCTTAGTACATTTTTACGCATCATGTCGTTTTATTAGTATGCATTTATTAATTTATTTAACTACGATTCACTTATATGTTACAGTACATAATAATTAATTAGGCTGACAGTAATGCATAATGTAATATTCTAGCGAACATCCACACGAAAAATTATATTAGTAATACCACACTAATATAACTATAAATAGAAACAATAGTAATACACACTACAAATTTGTAATAATGAATAANATTAGTAATACCACACTAATATAACTATAAATAGAAACAATAGTAATACACACTACAAATTTGTAATAATGAATAAACATATGAAGGTGCTATATTATAAAATATTTTTACGTTTGGGAAAATTATATTTATGTATACACATCTCTANAATAAACATATGAAGGTGCTATATTATAAAATATTTTTACGTTTGGGAAAATTATATTTATGTATACACATCTCTAAACATAGGCCTAAGTAAACAAACAATTGAGATGGACTGTTTACAATTTGCACAATAACTTAATACAATTTCGTATCTTGTTAAAATATTTTAATTTTTTGAAATATACGTGGCCTATTTAATCATTAAACTTAATTATATATAAATGCTTTATATGTTCATTAGGTGATTTGTTTAAGAAAACATTTGGTAGATGTGTTCGACATTTTTTCTTGCCTGCCTCTCTCTAGCTTATTTGAAAACAGACAGTTCCAAATCACAGAGCACTATTCCAGTTTGTAACACGAACAAACTACACAGACGTAGGGCTTCCTCACCGTTAAAGTTATAGAATTTATCGGAACAATAATACTTTAGGCTTGGACGACTAGTTAGTTTACATTGTGGTTATATTTTAATTTGGTTCTCGATCCCGAACACAATTTGTTCTTTACTTAGTAATACTTATAAAATTTAGTCACGTGGTGTTAACATGATTTTTTGTGCATGTAATACGCTTATTTTATCATAATTTAAACGCGTGCGGTTCCTATAACAACATTCAACAAACGAGAATGTAATTTTTGTAAACTCCCAATGCCANTGTAATACGCTTATTTTTTTCATAATTTAAACGCGTGCGGTTCCTATAACAACATTCAACAAACGAGAATGTAATTTTTGTAAACTCCCAATGCCATTAGTTTTAATACTTTTTTTGTGTATCTTAAGATTATATACGTGAAGTAGGAGAGCTGAATATTTAACAACTTAAGTAACACCCTCAATGCAAAGAGAATCGACGAGAAGGCAGGGCAACTCCTACAGAATTCCGGAGGGCACAATGAATATTTCAGAGTGCGAGGATTTGATTGTTAGCCAAAAATTATTTGCCATAAAAATTTTTGAATTAGTTTATTGATTGTACGATACAGTCCTGCAATGCTTAATTTATTCAAATCAATATCGGTTTACGTACAGCACTGTCAATAACTTTAAATATGAGAACAAAATATGATCANCTTAATTTATTCAAATCAATATCGGTTTACGTACAGCACTGTCAATAACTTTAAATATGAGAACAAAATATGATCAATCCACCTACCCATTCTACCACAAAACTACTGGGAAAGGAAGATAAGCCTTATTTAAGGTGGATTTGTTAAATACAGGCAAATAATTAATTTTAACTACATTTGTGAATGTTTTCAATAAAAATACAAAGTAAGTTCTTTGCGCTGTAATCAGATGTCAAGAAATTCTTTTTTTTTATGCTACAGGTGGTAAATGTGCATGTAAAAGCGATATAAGGCAATTTTATATGGTATGCTGCTCAAGATAATAAAACAAAAAATACATAATCACCAAAATAAATCCTATATAGTAAATAATGTGTCAAAAGAAAAAAACTTTTCTTTAAGGAAATATTTGAATGCCTCGTAACTGTCGGGAAGATAGTTTGAACAGAAGTTAAACTACTGCACACAGAATCGCGTCAGAAACAACAATAGCGAAGTAGAGACGGGGAACCAGAACTTCCATCGTAAACTGACACCACACCGACCTTAACGATGCGCATACCTGAATGCCTAGTTATTCAAGGACGGGGCATAGGAAGTTCCCAGGCCACTAAATAGTTCTCAGCACTAACCGGCAGATTTTTGACCAATGAGTAATGTCTCCCTCTTCAAACACCCCGACAAGTATCGCAGTTCTTCAATGTCAGCCATGACTTGGCTGTCGGGGATCGTAGCTTGCTACAGTTGGGAGAACATCGACCACTCTTCCCACTGACACGAAAAGGATGGCAAATTGATATCTGGAATATGAACATTTGCAGTGGCAAATGTGGAAGTAATATATGGGTTTGGTGAGGTTTGAACTACGTGGGTGGACAAAAGTGAGGTTATGTTACATCGGACGTCGGGCATTAAAGCAAAGAAATACTCGTGCTTATATGTAAGCAGATTTTCATCAAAAATATCCGGAAAGGGTTCTGCTTGTAGAAGTTCGTTGAACAAGGAATTTACTGCAGCCGCGATAGCATCTAATTGCGCGCCAAACGCATTCCTTCATTACCAGTACACATCATAATTTCGGGTGTATTTACAAGAACAAGAACTTTAACCCTATCTTCGACATGTATTAGTTTACTTTCTAGAAACATTAACTTTAGTAAAAAATACTTGGCAACCTTTATGCTTCCTCTCGAATGCGAAAATACTAATTCTCTCCACAGACCATGCATGCGGGATGATGCACAAGAACAGACAAAAAAAAACTCACGTACGTGTTGAACACACGAACAAGAGCATAAGAATAAGCAAAAACTAACAACATAATTTCGATTAAACATTTACCAGAACAGTAATGTTTCTCACAAAGCAATGGGATAAGATGAAAAATCCGTTTTTTTCCCAAGGATGCTTTAGCGATGAGAGTATTGAGAGCGGCGGCGGCAAGTTTTGCAAGCTTGAGGCGATACTTAAATTACGTGGAACACGTGAAAATAATGCAGAAAAAACATATCCCGGCCACTACAAGGAAAGCACGGACGAGTAATCCTGCCTGGAGGACCAGAAAATGTCGCAAGAATTTTGTAAAGTACATAAAAAACTATACAAATAGTGTCGGACAAGCCCGCGGCGAACTTACCGCGTCGCCATTTTGAATCACACTCGCGCCAAGAACTATTTGCAGCGATGTCATGTAGTGGAAATTAGACCACGCGGAGATATACACATGTCGTTAGGGCCTCGTGTAAATATATACAAGTCTCATCACATAATGCGCAACAGGATGATTCTTCAAATATTTGAGTCAAAAAGTTTGAAGTAACCTCGAATAGACTATATTAGCAAAAACTATCAGTGGGACTACAGAGTACAGTTCTTAACAACAAATAATGTTTTACGCCACATGAGAGGGGCTTCAATTATTGGACGTAGTTTTCTTCTCTTTACAGACAAAATAAAAAAACATTAAATTCACTTTTTATTTAATTTCCTATATATAGAACAACTAGCGAACCGGCTCGGCTTCACCCGGGTACAATTGAGTTTCAGTGATACAATAATAAATATACAGGGAAAAGACAATTAATTTATGTGAAAACAGAATTATAACATTTTACTATGTTGGCCTAGGTTTTTAATTAATTACGGTAACCCAAAAGGAAGGAAATATTTTTTACCCGATAGCCAAGAAGTAGGTTATTGTTTTTGGAATGCATCTGTGCAACTATCGCGTAGTTACCATATTTCCGCTTTCCAGCGTTGATGTATGAAAANAATTTATGTGAAAACAGAATTATAACATTTTACTATGTTGGCCTAGGTTTTTAATTAATTACGGTAACCCAAAAGAAAGGAAATATTTTTTACCCGATAGGCAAGAAGTAGGGTATTGTTTTTGGAATGCATCTGTGCAACTATCGCGTAGTTACCATATTTCCGCTTTCCAGCGTTGATGTATGAAAATCAAAACGTGAGTTTCATCAAGTTGTAGCTTTAGAAATAAGTGTACCTAGGTACTACTTTTTGCGCTTGGCTGAGGGATCTTAATCGATCACCAAAGTTAAGCAACGTTCCGAGTGGCACACATTTGGACGGGTGACCGTTTAGTGGCATAACATCTGAGCGCTTCCGGGCTTCGAAATATTCGGTCCCGGTTGTTATCGATTGGTGGCAGTCGTCAAGCCATTTCGGTGGTCCTTGGGCGGCCTGATAAGCTCTGACACCAGAGGAAAATAATATTTTGGTCAAGTTTCCAGCCGTTGCAGAATTACGTTTTGTTGTTATTCCACAGGAACCGTACAATTATCCTGGATAAAAAGTATTGNGTTTCCAGCCGTTGCAGAATTACGTTTTGTTGTTATTCCACAGGAACCGTACAATTATCCTGGATAAAAAGTATTGTATGTCCTAATACAGAACATAAAGTACCTACACACAAAATTTCATAAAAATCCGTTTAGCTGTTATGATGCTTAGAGGTTACAAACAAACACAAACACTAACACACACACACACACACACACAGAGAGAGAGACTTTCGCATTTATAATTAGTAGGATGCTGTGATTGAAAGGTGTGTAAAATGAAGTTAGTATTTCTGCTGTTCTTGGACTTGTGTCTCCTCCGTTCAGCAGTGAAGGTCTGCGAGTTGTAATTGTGGCATAGACGAGGAGAGGGAGTGGGGTACTGGCGTGGTGTAGGGCCTCCTCCAAGGGCAGGAAGTACCGAGGCAGACGAGGCGTCGTGATGCGAGGCGTCGTCTGCAAGGCACACCGAGCGTGCCGGCGAACAAAGCCCCCTCCCACCCCGAGGTCGGCTCGCGAGGGGGCTGAATGGTGTGGCGACACCCTCCACCCCGGCGAGCTGACGGCGGCATCGCAGGAATATTGCCCATACGAGGGCACTCCCACGCGAATTGAGATCTTCCCTCGTCACCGAGCTGCTTCACGCCCGCGTCCTCTATTGTGTCTCTTCCGCAAGCGAGACACACACAAACCCGGTCCTATACCTGCCTGCTTCACTCAACACTTGGTGCAGATTGCTCACGATCAAGTGAGCACTTTTGAAATCAACCTCTGGGAAATGTCACTGCCCCAACCTGCATGTATTTTAACAAGTACACTGAGTGGCATGCGGCCNCACTGCCCCAACCTGCATGTATTTTAACAAGTACACTGAGTGGCATGCGGCCCGTGAGGGTAGCAACGACGGAGTGAAAGTAGTTCCACAAGTTTTCATTGAAATAAAAGTGTGAAGCAAACATTTTGTGAATACTGAAATTATTTCTTTTGCTTCTTCTCTTTTTAATGATAAGAAATTTTTTTTAATATTTGTTTTTATATTTTTCTATTTTCACTCGACCGACGCATGAATAAAGTAATGAGTCCCATGGCAACTTCGATTTTACATAACGTGGAAGAATACACAATGTTCCTACAAGTAGATCATAAACAGTGATTTCAAAAGTACTCAGTTTATCGTGAACATCCTATAACCATATGTTCTTTGATTCCAGTGTTTAGATTTCCGCCACGGTTAAACTTTAACAATTCCGTCAACCAAGGATTCTCAAGGGGTGTCTTTAGTTATAATATGGGTTTCATTGTAAGCAGTTGTGTCTAGTATAATAAAAAAAAAACTATAGAATATTGTAATGAAACATTTTTTTCCATGTAAGGAATGAAAGTCGATATTTTGTTGTCCGTTCATAAATTTGGTTATTGAAAAATAAACATGGTAGTTGAANCATGTAAGGAATGAAAGTCGATATTTTGTTGTCCGTTCATAAATTTGGTTATTGAAAAATAAACATGGTAGTTGAAAAGTGTCAAAATCAGCAAAAATTGATGTGAGTATGTATATCTGTTTACAATATTTATTCTTCTGTAAAACAGTTTTTTAAACTATAGCGACAACCTTGTGCTACGCCCTGTAGCACTAACCAGGACTACACAAAGGAGCCGTACTAAAAGTTCTATATTAAATCTCTTAATAACAGCAATTTCATTTCAACACAGAGTATAAGCATTTGTTGAATGAATTATTGAACACGAGTTGGTTTGTTAAGAAAATATATATTGCCTATAAATCGCAACTGTGTCCCATTATAAATTATTATAATGTTTATGAAAAACAGTAAGGATCGCCCCTGAACAGTTTCTGGGTACAATTTTTTTTTATAGAAACGTTATGCTTTTCTTTGTATCAATAATATTTTAACACATATACAGCCATTTACATGTTGTTATAAAAATAGACTCTGTTCAGAGGAAAATTCTACTAACATTAGTCTCAACCTAAGGGACTCCCAAATGTTCCCTTTTAATATCAGGACCAGAAGTGTCAGATAATAAGTTTCACTTATCCTAACATGAATTCCAGGAGCTGCTTCTACATTAGCATGCAGCTTACCCTGGCTTATATAGCACCAAATTCATAGCTCCCCTCCTCAATCTGGGGTATAAAACATTACATTTTTTTCTTCGCCAATCATAGCTGAATTATAAGGGAATAGTCTATTTGTCTTGTGATTATCGCCACATGTCACACTGCGGTGCTTCCCTACGAGAGCGCTCTGGTAATCACACCGACACTAGCGCTGCTTCGCTGCGGGCTCGAAGACTCATCGCCGCGCCGGCAGTATTGCTCGGTGCGTGACTTGACAACCATCCGCGGCGTCTTGAACGCCAGCGCTGCCCCAACTTGGCCGGTCACCATGGATACCTTGCCTAATGCAGCGCAGGGAAACGTGGTGTTTTCGCATACAAAGGTAGGACATCTGCTTCAGTGTAATTGCGTATCTTTTCGCAAGGTTTTGCGAAAATATGGCCGTGGATAATAAGCGTTTTAGACGTGTTGCTAGGCGGGCTGGATGTAGCAGGCAGGTGGTAATTTGACAAAAATGAGACGCCCCGTCTCACCTGTATTTTTTTAAGCGATGACTGTAAGGTTTTAATACAGCAATATCTTTNGACAAAAATGAGACGCCCCGTCTCACCTGTATTTTTTTAAGCGATGACTGTAAGGTTTTAATACAGCAATATCTTTAAAAAAAAAGTAAAACAGGCTGAGCGACAGTATTTGCTACTAGAGAGGAAATGTGAACGGTTTTACTACTCACAAATGTCCTAAATTCAGTTAAATTTTTCTTAACTACGCTAAACATCCGCTCACACTCAACTCAGCGTTAATGTAAGGCAGCAAAATTTTTCCAAAACGACTTTATAAATTTTGTCGACATGGTTTGTTGTAAACAACCCGGTATTTTTTATAAAAACGAAACTTTGCCAAGCTATAAACGCGCCGAGATTTACGGTAAAAAAAAAATTACATCCACAACTCTTAATATGTTTACATTTTTACCACACACGAAATTTTATGACTAATGTCAATCACTACATCAAAGCCGTTTTTTTAGAAGCCGTTTCATCTTCCCTTAAGTCTACCAGTAACGTCAAAAAGCGTGCAATATATTTTTTTTTTTAGTAGATTGGCGCCATAGACAAAAGCATATTGACACTTCAGCAATTATTGGATACACTCGGCCGCTCCCATNACAAAAATGAGACGCCCCGTCTCACCTGTATTTTTTTAAGCGATGACTGTAAGGTTTTAATACAGCAATATCTTTTTAAAAAAAAGTAAAACAGGCTGAGCGACAGTATTTGCTACTAGAGAGGAAATGTGAACGGTTTTACTACTCACTAATGTCCTAAATTCAGTTAAATTTTTCTTAACTACGCTAAATATCCGCTCACACTCAACTCAGCGTTAATGTAAGGCAGGAAAATTTTTCCAAAACGACTTTATAAATTTTGTCGACATGGTTTGTTGTAAACAACCCGGTTTTTTTTATAAAAACGAAACTTTGCCAAGCTATAAACGCGCCGACATTTACGGTAAAAAAAAAAATTACATCCACAACTCTTAATATGTTTACATTTTTACCACACACGAAATTTTATGACTAATGTCAATCACTACATCAAAGCCGTTTTTTTAGAAGCCGTTTCATCTTCCCTTAAGTCTACCAGTGACGTCAAAAAGCGTGCAATATATTTATTTTTAGTAGATTGGCGCCATAGACAAAAGCATATTGACACTTCAGCAATTATTGGATACACTCGGCCGCTCCCATNTTTTTAGTAGATTGGCGCCATAGACAAAAGCATATTGACACTTCAGCAATTATTGGATACACTCGGCCGCTCCCATCAAAAGAGCAAGGAATATGGTACCCCGGCCAGCAACCATAAAAATAGTATACTGACCAGAACTACAGCACGTTAGTTTGCAAAACTAAGGTGTAGTTCGCTTACTTTATTTATTACATGGCACACAGCACTTTGTCTGAGAGTACGGTGTACGTACCATAAACATGGCATTTATAGCCTTCATTTAAATGATCATGACTGACGCAGCGCGGCCAATTATAAAACTTTCATGCCGTAAACTTTTTCGTCAGTTTCTTATCATAAAGCTTGTGTGTGGAATGCATGTCTGATGCTGCTCGCGGAGCTACGTTCACAGGTTTGCAGGAGCAAGTATACAATGTTTGCAGGAGCAAGTATACGATGTTTGCAGGAGCAAGTATAGAATGTTTCTACACGTTTAGTGTGTGCTTAGTTGTTATTTGGAGAGTGTGGTTAAGGACAGTAAAACTATCGGCCTCAAAATTTTCGCGACCTGTATTTACGGATGTACTTTGAATTGAGCAATTATGGATTCCGGTAAAAAGCGCCTGTCTTCTCAATATTGGGCCAAATTAGGATTCCGTCAACACAATGCTGCTGAGTTATCAAATTAAAACAAAACGTGGCGAAAAATATGGTGAATTTCATGTACCACGCACTCCCTAAAAAACCCCCCGCACACAAATACGTATGGACAAAAAAGAAAAATACGAGAGCACAAAAGTAAGTGTATGAAAAAACCTAAGATAAAACACGCACACAGCAAACGAAAACGCACGCATGCTATTTTAACGTGAGTGTTGCATGATGTCACCTCCACATTTGTCAGTATATAGGCCTCCTACCAAGGCGAACCGGGTTCAATCCCCGGCNAGTGTTGCATGATGTCACCTCCACATTTGTCAGTATATAGGCCTCCTACCAAGGCGAACCGGGTTCAATCCCCGGTCGGGCCATTTCCGGATTTTCGCATGTGGGAATCGTGCCGGAAGATGCCGCTGGTCGGCGGGTTTTCTTGGGGATCTCCAGTTTCCTCCACCCTTTCATTCCGGCGCTGCTCCATACTCACCTCAATCACCCTTATCGGATCTCAAGTCCTCGCTATAAAGAGCCGCCAAAATATCTTCACTTACTCANAGTGTTGCATGATGTCACCTCCACATTTGTCAGTATATAGGCCTCCTACCAAGGCGAACCGGGTTCAATCCCCGGCCGGGCCATTTCCGGATTTTCGCATGTGGGAATCGTGCCGGAAGATGCCGCTGGTCGGCGGGTTTTCTTGGGGATCTCCAGTTTCCTCCACCCTTTCATTCCGGCGCTGCTACATACTCACCTCAATCACCCTTATCGGATCTCAAGTCCTCGCTATAAAGAGCCGCCAAAATATCTTCACTTACTCACCAAGGCTTCGATTATTCGCGAGTGTCACCCGAATTTTCGCCGGTAGGTTTTCTCGGGGCACGCCCTTCTACCCCGCTCTTGCATTCCGCCGCTGCTCCATATTTGCCTTATTTCACCCTTACTGCCGCTCAATATCTCTCAAAGCGCAGAACAAAACCACCAGCCTCCACTGATCAACGGCGACCCAGCCTGAGAGCTGGTACAGCGTAAAGATTTACATGACTATAGGCCCATCACGGTCAAGTGAGCTCTTTTTGAAGCCCTCTCATTTGGAATAATAGTCAATAATTATATTTTATTGCAGCCTTAGACGTTAACTTCCGAGTGCGGTGGAATGCATACACTGTGTTTATTACTCAAATTGCAATATTTATTTTAAAAAGTGGTAAAAGCATAAAAAATAGCTGATAAAAAAAAGTAACTAGGGCCTCAAAAGTGCTCACTTTACCGTGGACAGCCCTTACATGAGCGCATGGATAGAAGTCAGCCCGCACGTGCGAATGACAATGGTCGTCTGGCGGAAGAACACACAGCGAGTAGGAGGTAAACAGAGATCCCCAGCGGTGAAGGCATGGCGCGCGGCAGGCCTAATTGAGAGCCGATCGGCCGGGTCTGGCAGGAAGAGCAGTAAATATCCCGGCGCCGTTGTGACAGCGCGCTGTCCTTCCACTGTCGAATTAGCGCGGCCCCGCAGAGCCACCGGAACCCTCGCCCGTCACGCCAGCCAACTTCCTCTCCGCACAGCGCTGCCCTCCCACTGTATCGTCAATTATGTACCCGCGCCACGTCAAAACGAAACGTCGCACGTCACAGTCTTCGCCTGTCCCGCACCACGATACCGTCACGCAACGCTCCTGCGCACCGTAGTCAACGTACGGAGAAGCGACGTAGCTTGTTGCCACCCTGACTGGGTACTTCCCTGCCGTCCAACTTAGTTCCGCTGGCGTCCAGCAGGTTCTCCTATGGTAGGCAGGTAAGGCCTAACGCCTCGTCGACAGCGAGGTCCATTTTCTAGAGACGGAGCAAGATGCTCAGAGAAGCTGGAGCGGAGAAATAATCGGCCATTCCAGCAATCGCCTGGAGTAATTTCGGGAAACATGGAAAACAGAAATCAGGATGGGCAAACAGGGATACGAACTCAGGTCCTCCCGAATGCGAGTCCAAAGGTTTACCACCGCGACATATCGCTCGGTGGTCAGTAGAGATTTTTGCGGATTTTAACAGCGAGATCTTGAGAGTCGACGTAGGGTGAAACGAGGAAGAAATGTAGCAGCGCCGAAATGGAAGAGCTGGGGAAACTGGATATCCCTGAGAAAACTCGCCAACCAGCGGCTTCGTCCAACACGATTCCCTCGTGTGAAAATCCGGGAACGGTCCCGCCGGGAATGGAACCCACTTAGCGTTGGCGGGAGGCGAGTGCCCTAGCAGCTACACCACCGCGGCTCCTCGGTGGTTCATCTTCAGGCGCTGATCTTCAGGTGACACCACGTCATATTGCCGAGGAGTGCAGTAGTACATCGAAACGTACGCAAAAGTTTCCAATCTGTATTGTCAGGACCTAATTTAGCCTAGACAACCTGGGCAGTTGCCTACAACGGCAGCTTCTACAGACACAGGGCGGGGAAAAGTTGGTGGATTTTTACAAAATTAACTTGCTCGTCAAGTACCCTACAATTTCATACTGAACTCCACATATNGGGAAAAGTTGGTGGATTTTTACAAAATTAACTTGCTCGTCAAGTACCCTACAATTTCATACTGAACTCCACATAATTTTCTTTCAAATATTGAATCAGCCATCTGTGTTTTCTTAACAGATACTTAAAAAAAATGGACAGTGGGTGGTATTAGTTGCTAACGGTACATCAGTACAGCGTACAGTGTATAGAGATCCTCCTATNGGGAAAAGTTGGTGGATTTTTACAAAATTAACTTGCTCGTCAAGTACCCTACAATTTCATACTGAACTCCACATATTTTTCTTTCAAATATTGAATCAGCCATCTGTGTTTTCTTAACAGATACTTAAAAAAATGGACAGTGGGTGGTATTAGTTGCTAACGGTACATCAGTACAGCGTACAGTGTATAGAGATCCTCCTATNAAAAAAATGGACAGTGGGTGGTATTAGTTGCTAACGGTACATCAGTACAGCGTACAGTGTATAGAGATCCTCCTATATTCTTTCACGCAGGCAAACCCTGGCCAGGGTTGCCACATAAATTTAAAACTAAACCGCCAAATCCTGCTTAACAAGCCCAAAATCGCACAAACTTATAATTTTGATAGAAAGAACTTAAAAGGAAAAACTCTCTTTGACGTCCACCCCGATGTAAATGTTACAATGTGTCATATTTTGCGTGCTGCTGTAGCAGATTGTCTGTAGAATGATCGTTTTCGGTGCTAATTGGTCAACAATAAGCCAAGACTGTAGGGGGAGCGAGAATCTTTCGCGACACTTAGGAAACATTAGTGGCNTGCTAATTGGTCAACAATAAGCCAAGACTGTAGGGGGAGCGAGAATCTTTCGCGACACTTAGGAAACATTAGTGGCCTAAGTGCCATTTGACTAACCTTAGAAGGGGTCTTGGAGAGAGGGATACTAACTGCCGGCACCCTCTACCTTGGGAAACAGATCATCCCCCCCTCCTCACTGGGAGATGTGTTGTGGTTGGCTGACGGGTTCTCAATCTCCTTCTGAGGTGTTCTGTGATTGNTGCTAATTGGTCAACAATAAGCCAAGACTGTAGGGGGAGCGAGAATCTTTCGCGACACTTAGGAAACATTAGTGGAGTGGCCTAAGTGCCATTTGACTAACCTTAGAAGGGGTCTTGGAGAGAGGGATACTAACTGCCGGCACCCTCTACCTTGGGAAACAGATCATCCCCCCCCTCCTCACTGGGAGATGTGTTGTGGTTGGCTGACGGGTTCTCAATCTCCTTCTGAGGTGTTCTATGATTGNCCCCCCCTCCTCACTGGGAGATGTGTTGTGGTTGGCTGACGGGTTCTCAATCTCCTTCTGAGGTGTTCTATGATTGGCTGTAGCTTGTGGGGATAACCTTTTGGTTGGCAAAGTGCCCAAGCAACATTTGTCGGACTTTGTGAAATTTTTCGAGGAAATCTGGCGAATGAGTTGCTAGAGGTGGAGTACGGGGGTGTAGGGTTGGACCAGAAGGGTTCAGGATTCGGTCTGTCCTTGATTTGAGACCTTCAGAGGGTAATTAGATGTAATTGCATAATGAGAAATTCCATAATAAACAATTACGACTACAGAGTAAGTACATGAACCAAGAGTAAGTAAATTAACTGATAGTAAGTACAAGTACCGAGACTAAGTACAAGTACCGAGAGAGTAATAACACACTAAGTACACTTCCTACCACGACCACTGCTCACTCGCAACTGAGCTGTGAACCACTAACATGTTTATGATATACATTCGCCATATTGGTTGATTTCAACTCCTGTCATGGGTAAGTGAAGCATAATTACATTTATACTGGTCTGCTACCTGATTCGATTCCCGTCGAGGATAATTAAACCGTAAATACATTTATACAGGACAAGTCCTTTGTTCGAATTCCGTGAAGGATAAGGAAAACATAAATATAATTATACTCACCTAGAACTTGCTTCAATTTCCGTCGAGGATAATTTAACTGTTAATACATTTATATTGGACCAGTCCTCGGTTCGAACCCTGTCGAGGGCAAGGAAAACATTAATATACTTATACTGACCAAAACCTTGCTTCGATTCCCGTTAAGGGTAATTAATACGCGAGTATGTTTGTATTGGACTGGTCCTTGGTTCGAATCCCACCAAGGTTAAAATATAATTACATTTAAACTGAGATAGTCCTTGTTTCTATCCCCATCGAGGGTAATTCAAGCGCGAATACATTTATACTGCCATATTCCTTAGTTCTAAATCCTGGTGAGGGTAAATATGTGTGTACCGATTTAGTCCTTGGTTAGACTCCTGTGGAGGGTAAGTAAATCGTAATAAAGGTATACACACCATAGAAGGAAATTAAAGCATAATTACAGAGGGTATTTACATTTGAGCAGTTACTTGTAATTACAGATGCAACCTCTACGAGAGCCAATACCATACTGAACCTCATTACAGAGTTATGACACACCCCCCGNTTGTAATTACAGATGCAACCTCTACGAGAGCCAATACCATACTGAACCTCATTACAGAGTTATGACACACCCCCCGCCCCCCAAATAATTCGAAGTAATTGCGTATCGAGAGTAAATACACAGACACACATAGTGAGGAAGTACACAACTGAACAGCTCGGAGCCTGGATACAGGCTGCACATAAAAACACTAATAATTTTGTTTAAACCCCCGGCATCTNACAACTGAACAGCTCGGAGCCTGGATACAGGCTGCACATAAAAACACTAATAATTTTGTTTAAACCCCCGGCATCTTGTACGTCAAATAAGAAGGGAATATTTTAAAAAGTAATTTAGACTTCCCCAAACATTGCGTTAACAAGATATGAATTTAATCCTCATTGTAAATAACACCTTTAATCTAAGTATATTGTGTAAATAACACGTCTACAACTACTCTGATATCGTGTCGGAATACTTTAACGAAGGATAAATCCCGAGGAGTTCATGAGTGTCTAGCAGAGATTCCCTGCTGTCGGGCGAGAGAGTCAACCTTTTTCCCGCTAGGAGCGCTGTGCACCACAGACTCAGTCCNGCAGAGATTCCCTGCTGTCGGGCGAGAGAGTCAACCTTTTTCCCGCTAGGAGCGCTGTGCACCACAGACTCAGTCGACTATAGTCAGTTCACGACGGGAAGAAACTTTTGAAAATCAACATCTGAAAAAACACCCTAGCCGTTAGCTACATGCATATAACATTACAAACAGCGGCGAGCGCGGATACAGTTATGCCGTTAGGTTGCCAGCACAAAGAGAGGAAATAGTTCTAAAGTTTTAACGTAATTGTTAATTTATCGCTTACAAATGGGT
>NQII01001225.1:251613-312819 GCA_002778355.1 Clitarchus hookeri
ATACAGAGAGAGAGAGAGAGAGAGAGAGAGACACAGGCACGCACACGAAACATCTAATTTTTAATACTCACTTTTGGGTTTATATAAAGAAAAGTTTTTCGCTTGCATCACATATTCTTTTGTGTGAAATTCTCATGATTAAAAACTTTACGCTTGTGGAATATCCATTAATAATATATACATTACTTTTATAATGGGTACGTGCATGTACGAACACATGTACACACACACAGTGGAATGTAAACATTGCATGTAAACATTGCCATGTGACTGCCACATGTCAATGATTGTTTACCCTTTGGCGGAAGGATACGAAATGGGCTTGGAAGTAGATCTTTAGCAGGGCTTCAAGAAAGTCTCTTCCAGTCATGAACCGACTATAGCAGATGTGAGCGAATGAACAAT
The DNA here is from genome assembly GCA_002778355.1 of Clitarchus hookeri. NCBI lineage: Eukaryota > Metazoa > Arthropoda > Insecta > Phasmatodea > Phasmatidae > Clitarchus > Clitarchus hookeri. The sequence goes on from NQII01001225.1 coordinate 252,019, forward strand.
GGGCCGCTCCCTGAAAATATGAGGAAGAGAAGGAGGACGAGGGGGAGCATAGTTCCGATGAATGCCGGCAGGAGCGGGGAGATCGTGGCGGGGAGACAACACTCGTTCCCCAGAGACCGAAGCTAACACATCGACATCGAGACCCATTCGTAGAAGAGTAGGTGAGACAGGGGCAAGGAAGGCAGTTGCAGCACTTGAGGGTTCCAGTGGCAACCATCTCCGCATCCAGCAGACATCGCCTACCATGTGTACGCCGGCAAGGAGGGGAAGGGAATATACACTGTGGAGAAGCGTACACTAAACTTTCAGTGAAGTGAGACACTATTACATTAATGTGGAATCCATACCCGTAACCTAAATTAATAATTGCAGTGCAATTAAAAATGTGTGGCGTGTGCACTAATGATCGATAGTGTCTCATTGTGTACGTCAATAAAAGCGTAAAAAACCTTTTAAAAATAATTTTTCTAAGTTGTCACATATTAACATTAAAATAAATTAAAACCCTTGCATTAATCCAAATTAAATAATCGCTTCACTCAGAACAATCACCCCGTTGGTTTCCCGATATGGTCGAGTTAGGAAGTTACGAAAACCAAATGCTGATAACATGCGAAGCACAATTCTATGTTAAAAGTACATATTTGTTGTTTGATGCGAGCGAATGAACAATGGAGTATAATGCACAGATATGAAAACTACACTTAGAAAGGGTTTTCAGGCAAGGAACCTGGAATGGTAATACCACAGATAAAAAGGAACAATGTAGGAACAGGCCACCGCCAAATTCGCGGTATTGCACTGAATAAATAGGGAAACGGGAAGAGGCGAGTCATAAATTCAGAAACTTTACCTATGTGCGAATAAAGTAATTTCATAACAGGACAATCACTTACGCCGGGGGAAGAACGGAGTTAAAATTGAGTAGAAACCATGCTAGAAGGGAAAAGGAAAGAAAGATTTTTTTGTCAGGCACACTAAAACGACAACCAAAAATGTATATACGGCGCTGTCACCTAATTATTTTCATCGCGCGATTAAGCACACAGAGGCTCGCCAATGCAGAACCCCTTGGTGCCGTGACGAACCAAAGTAGGCAGATACTGAATACAAAGTAGAATAGATTACTGAGAAAAGGAACGTACTATGTCCAGGCCTTCCTTAAGGGAGAATTCCAGAGAAACGGCTGAACTGATATATTATAATAATGCAAGACAGGTAATTGTAAAAAGGGAATACTTTAATACAACGCCCAGATAGCGTAATAAATAATGGGAAACCCCGAAAGATACGACAAAATTTCAGGGCAATGAGTATTAGATCTGACAACCTCGCCAAAATGAATTAATACGGCAGTAAAGTAGGACGAAAGAAACAAACGTAAACAAAATTGCAGGGGTTAAGAACCCCGGAAAAATAACACATTAACAGAACGAAAGAATCGGGAACTAAGTCAAAAATAATTAATATAGTTTAATCTTAATATGCCAATGAAATAAACCGCGGAAATTTGAAAGAAACCAAAACCGAAGCACCCGGTAGGGGTTTGGCAAAAATTGCAGGGTCACAAACTATACACGTTTGTGTCCCGCTAGGGAAAGAATATAAATCAATGGACGGAATTAAAAGCAGTCGGGTAACTAGACGCATTCAAAGGAAGGTTATCAGGGCTGTGAATCCACGCAGAGTAATTACAATTGTTGGTGACCAATAGTACGTAGTTAACAGAGTAAGCACAAAAGGAGTTCGAGTATCTGAAGCTTATTCAATAAGGATTAACTGTGCCTAATAAATAAATAAATTCGAACCCCAGAGGAGGTCCGTCCATTACAGAGTTTTAACAACTAAACGGTTAATCCCACTGGGGAAGGAGGTATTTTACTGAAAGAACATAAGCAGGAGGTCGGAACGAGTCCTCGCCCATAATTGAATAGTTTTAATTCGAACAAAACCTTTGAAAGAAATCCGAACCCCAATGGATGTTCGGTAACGGAAACGACTTACAGTGAACTACGCATTCCGAGGGAGGGTAATTAGGGCGCTGAGTGGATCCACACCAATTAATTAGATGTGGAAAACCAATGTAGGACACCAGAAACAGGTTTAATAGTAACGAGTAGCGGATCCGGACGTGATATGTCGAAAAAGGAGGTAGGGTGTCTGGAACAGATTCCTGGAGGAGAAGAAAGTGAGTTCCGTCTACACCATTTAAAAAGTGCCGACCCCAGTAGAGGTTCCGTAAGATTACCGGATTGCGTCAACTGAAGTAGTTGAGCCCGCTAGGGAGGGAAAAAATTTGTTACATGAAATGTAAGTAGCAAAGTCATTGTTTGAACAAAACGCATTAAAAAAAGGGGGGGGGGGGGNTCTACCAACCGGATGTGCAATTTTGTGTTGCGAATTCTTTCAGTCGCCGTCTGAGATACCCCTTCCACTCACTTCCATGCAGATGCAGTTCTTGCACATCTTCTGGACGTACCCCTGTCGCTTGGGGCGACGTGGTTTCACAATACAAAATGCTCCTTTGTTAACGTGATGTATTCCCCAGCCTCTGTGCGCAATTCGCCTTTTCTGGACAGCCTGCGACATCTATCGGTTACGTTTTATTCTTTTCGTTGCTCTTTTGTTTGACTTTACTAAGGGCTTCACGGCTTTGTTTCCGGTACTTCTGATTCGGCAGGGCAGTAAGATGGCACGTGTCCGCTGTATTCCCCTCTGTGCGTTCTTTGGAACTTGGTTTCTATGTGAACTGGCAGTCTTACCACAACTTTAGTGCCAATAACGCCGTAGTTGGGTTCTGCACTTGCATTTATTTTGCAATTTTGGCGATGCTGACTACATGACGTTCTCCGTTAGTCTTTTTCCCTCGTTGGTAAGTAAAGTTTTCAAATAACTATTTTCTCCCCTTTTTATAAATTGCTTTACAATTTAACTGTATTTTTTGCACACTCTGTTGTAGAGATAGTCCAAGTAATCCAAGTAATCCTGAATACTGAAAATTCTCCCAAGGTTTGGGTCTGCGGCTATTACAACTATCACAACTATTAGTTACGACTGGATGCCACAGCTGTTGGGATTTTCATCTGCTCTCGGAGCTAGACCTTGTCTCGGAAGGCAGTTCTATTTTCGTACAAGTGTTCGCTGGACTCAAGCTAGTGGATAAAATATTTCTTTTATAAACCATCTTCACGCACATGTGACTGAACTATCTTCACGCACATGTGACTGAACTATCTTCACGCACATGTGACTGAATTATCTCCACGCACATGTGACTGAATTATTTTTGACCGTTTTCGTAATGTCTGTTAAATATAATGAAATTTTTTTTTAAAAATTGAATATGATTTATGATATGAATATATGATATGAATATAATATGAATAATATGAAGCTTTAGATGTTAGGGATGCATCCCATGGACGATAAGCTTTTTTTTCTTGATAATAATATGAAGTTACCATAAATAAATGTTTCTAAACTTTATTTGTTGAATATCTAAATTTGTAGACATCTAAAAGAATATCTTTCAAATATAAAGTAAAATGATTTACGTTTGAAGTGGAGTTAATAATATTTAATTTCTGAGAAGTTTCACAATAATTTTTCTTTACAAAGAACGATTTTGCAAATACCTACTTATGTTATTGATGCATTCCAGTTTGACTTAATTTGTCTATTTGATGATATATTTTATTTTTGTCCATCATTTGTTAAAGAATTATCATTAAATTTATATTTTTTGTAACTTAACTAAAAGAAAATGAAATGAAAATAAACAAAATTTTTAGTAATGCATAAATTACAAGTGTGGTGTTATTATTTGATGTTACTCAATTTTCCTCTGGGCCTATTTTGGTTGCACTAGAATGTTTTGTGTTTACCTTTTCTCTCTCTTTTTTGTGCACATTTAAGAAACCCAGCATTATTATTTATTAGCGCTTCCTGTTTATATTTTTTATGTTGTGGCTGGTTGCAGGGTCTCTCTCTGGCTTTTAATATGTTGTTCATTTTGAGCCACTAGTTAAATTGTGTTATTTGTGGTTTTTGTGTGATTTGTGTTTGCCAAGAACTCGTGCATTTTGTTGATATGATAATTAATATTAATTGTCTTTTCGTCATACATGGGCACAGCTCAATACTTAAATATGTAGATATATAACACACACACAAGTTTTTTAATGGCTTATGTTTTTTTACCTGTGAAATGATTGGACTCTAGGTAATTGAACCTGCGATACCTTATTTTCAATGATGATGCACTCTCTGGCGCTGTCATGGTACACGAGTAATTTCCTATACTATATCAATAGCATGTATAAAAAGCATGTATGTTTTGTTAATGGTGGTGTAATTACTATAATTGTAAGTGTCGAGTAGCCTTCTTGCTCGTTGATGTATATACCATGCACGGAAAGGCAGGATGGTCATTAAGGTCTGTTCTGTTGAGTTCACATCGATAGCTACGAGATACACTCGCGGCCTCCAGGTCTTCTGTGTATGAAACAGCTATACCGGTTTTTTTTATAGTTAAGGCAAACCTCTCCTATTTATGTTTTGGGTATAGTTGAAATGTATATGTGTGTGTGTGTGTGTGTGTGTGCGTGTGCGTGTTGCGATACTTCCTTACTCGTCATTACAAAGTTCGTACATTTAATTATCATTATATATTTTAAAAAAAATTGTGGCGAGCGATTTATGTGCTTACAGTTCTAACAATGTAAATTGTATGTATTAAAATAAGTACATGAATATTATATTTAAAACATAATAAATTGTTACCTTGTACGGTATTACTGAATTCCTCAAGCAAAGGGAAGTGAATGTGAGACTCGTCTGGTCTGCCGCTCTGGAGCATGACGCGTCTCTCTCCGCTATTGTTATACAACCTCCCTTCGACTTGCCGAGACCTGTACGGTGCTTGTGCTGCTGACCGACCACCTGGGTCAGCCTTACAGATTCCCAAAATGTTAGTTGATCGCACAACGTCGGTCGGGTCGGACACGTTCTGCTGCTGTTGTTGCGAGTGTTGGCTGTCCTCTGAATTTGACGGTTTCGTTTAATCGGTTCGTTTGCTATTCTGTTTTACTAACCAGGACGGCCTGGTATTTTCTAGCATCTTATAACACAGGGTACAGCAAACGATGCTTGTATAATATGTGATTGCGCTGTTTGGTAAGTTCTTATAACTGTTTTCCTTTACATTTTATTTTTATATCTGTTGCATCAGTGTGTAGCAGTGATGTCCTCTTATCGTTCCCGCACTTCACAATTGTATTTTTTTCGCCTAACAATAATGTGCAGCGCTCAATGCTCGTGCAATATACACTGGTTGATAATTGCTTATAACTATTTGCTTTATAATAATTATTATTTATATCGTTTTGCATCGGCGAGTAGCAATGACGTCTGACTTTCGCGACATGTGGTTTAAATGTATGTTGATTTGTGCCAAGCAAAGGAACACAGTCTTTACAAGTCGCATAATATGTATCATGCTTGACGCATTACACTCATTTTTGGAGTTGGCCATTTTGATCAATCTATCTTTCTCATGTTAGCTTCATTGCAAAACTGATATCACTATTATGGGCTGTGGCTCCATCGGGATATATTTTATATGACTCGTTAGGACATCATGCTAGTGATGTACTTGCGTATATGCCAGTCCTTTATTGTTTGTTACCTAACTGATTTNTGACTCGTTAGGACATCATGCTAGTGATGTACTTGCGTATATGCCAGTCCTTTATTGTTTGTTACCTAACTGATTTTTCATGTACAGGGCATTTTCATACCTTTTACACTCGATTTCCACGACCGTCGCGTTAGGCTGACGGTGTTTATTTATATTAACGCGTACACATTTTAATGTACCCCGCACCTTTTTATGCCTTGTTATTGGTGCAACTGTATACCCCTTTATTATTTCAATATATGACTGATTGTTAATGGTTACCCGTGCTAAAGATGACTTGGGCCACTGGCCCATGTGTTGGACTGATGGTGTTCGTTTATATTATATATGTATATTTACGTTACCCACGACTATATACATCATGCACGCAGCACATTTGTACAGGATCAGTATAAAAAAATATCCCAAATTTGAAGGTCTATAATATCAAAACCAAACAACCTNGCAGCACATTTGTACAGGATCAGTATAAAAAAATATCCCAAATTTGAAGGTCTATAATATCAAAACCAAACAACCTACAACCTTGGTTGACCAATCAAATGAACCGTTGCACTGTGAAGTTTGTTTACCATGCATTCATAAATGTTCAACGTNACAACCTTGGTTGACCAATCAAATGAACCGTTGCACTGTGAAGTTTGTTTACCATGCATTCATAAATGTTCAACGTGACCACCATGAGCGGCCCGAACGACATCTACGCGATAATCAAACTCGTTCCACGCTNTTCAACGTGACCACCATGAGCGGCCCGAACGACATCTACGCGATAATCAAACTCGTTCCACGCTCTTGTCAGCATATCCTTTGTTACGGTTTGCATGACGTTCGTAACTCTAGGATTGAGGAGATGAGGGGAAAGCGAGCTCGCATTCGACATGTCAGTGTGAAGGGGACGGTCTGATGTTTCCTCTATGTGCCGAGAGATCACACTATGAGCGTGTGTTGTGTGTAAGTCCGTATCATGATGGCGATGAAACAACAGAAGGCAGTCTGTGTTATTCAGTTGNTATGAGCGTGTGTTGTGTGTAAGTCCGTATCATGATGGCGATGAAACAACAGAAGGCAGTCTGTGTTATTCAGTTGCTAAATGTGAATCGGTTACGACTGTTAAACGTGAATTCTGTCGCAAATACGGACGTCGTCCTCGCGATAGGTGGAGTATCGTATGTTTGTTTCGTCAGTTCCGTGACACAGGGTGCCTTCGCAAAGGCAAAAGTTCCAGGCGGCCGCGTGTGTCCGAAGAGCGTGCAACGGATTCAACAAGCGTTCGTTCGCTGTCCGAGAAAATCAACTCGACAAGCTATCCGGGAAACGCAAATCCCTCAATCGACGGTATGGACAGTGTTGCGAAAGTGATTGCTGTACAAACCATACAGGTTACAGTTTGTACAGGCTCTTACCGTAGGTGATAAAGAACTGAGACGTGGTTTCTGCGCGTTCGTTTTTGCCCAGAACGAGGTAGACGATGCCTTCATGTCTAAGCTGGTTTTTGGTGATAAAGCTACGTTTCATACAAATGGTAAGGTTAATCGGCACAACGTGCGGATATGGGGTCATGAGCCTCCACATGAAACCACCGAACACGAGTGCGCTTCCCCCAAAGTGAACGTGTTTTGCGCTGTATCCAAAGACACTGTTTTCGACTCTTTCTTTTTTCACGAGCCCACTGTTACTGGAATCCCTTATTTGGACATGCTTACAGAGTGGTTGTTTCTTCAGTTAGAGGAGGTGGCGGGAAACTTCATTTTCCAGCAGGATGATGCGCCACCCCATTTGAATCAAGCTGTTCGCGGATACCTGAACGAGACGTTGCAGCAACGCTGGATTGGTTGAGGAGCAGCTAGNCCCATTTGAATCAAGCTGTTCGCGGATACCTGAACGAGACGTTGCAGCAACGCTGGATTGGTTGAGGAGCAGCTAGTGCGATTTTTTTTCCATGGGGCACGTAAATGATCAAGTGTTCTGTCCACCATTGCCAGCTAACATTAGCGACCTCAAAACGAGAATTCCGGATGCCATCCAAACCATAACACCAGACATGCTGACAAGAGTTTGGAACGAGTTTGATTATCGCGTAGATGTCATTCGGGCCGCTCGCGGTGGTCACAATGAACATTTATGAATATATGGTAAACAAACTTCACAGTTCAACGGTTCATTTGATTTGTCGACCAAGGTTGTAGGTTTTTGGTTTTGATATTATATACCTTCATAGTTGTGGTATTCTTTTATACTCACCTGTATATATCTTGATTTTTCGTATACAGTTATTTGTTGTATGTTCCCCTTGCTAACGTTTATTAATGTATATATTTTCGCATTGATATATACAGCTTGGATGTAGATGGGCCAAGAGTGGCTAGCTGTTGGTGAGGGGGATCCGAGTCGGTAGACACCTGCGGTAGCAGAGAATGACGTCGGTGGGTGATTGTCAAGTGCGTGCAGGCCGATGCGTATGTGTGTGCTGTTCCTTCCTCCACACTCCTACATGCAATGGTAACTTTGCAACGCATTTTTATTTATACCTTTATTTTCGTTACACACGTGGACGGTTGTTACATGTTCCCATACTTCAGAGGGTTGGAAATGCTCAAGAGCTATGCTTATAAGAGGGCTTAAGTTCTACTTGTCCTTATTTCCTTGACTGTTATCGTGAGTAATGTCTGTGATATGAAATTGGTGGTCGTAACTTCGGTGGGTGGGAAATGGTGGGCAATTATGCTTATATAAGGACTTAAAGTGTACTTGTCTTCGCCACACTTTTTTTCATCGGAGGTGATGGCTATGATATAAATTTGGTGACTACAGCTTCTGTGGGTGGAAAATGGCAGTCAACTATGCTTGTACGAGGGATTAGGGTGTACTTACAAGATGGTCGCCGTGTGACGCCTCCTCCCTAACGACCAACCCCTGCCGGTGAATCATAATTTTCCTACTACATTTATTTGTACTATATTTTTTACACATGTTCAATTGAGTACATTTAATGTGTACTGTAGGTTACTATTAATATTTCTTCATTTTCTTCCAATTAATTATTTTAAAATTTACAAGACATTTTTAAATTGCAAAATATTAACGAGTTGGTGTCTTTCAGGTGATACAGTAATACAATACGTACGTCATTATTCTAACGTGTGACATCATTTGCTGACTGCAGTAGAACTAAATATTGTTATTATGACCTCAATCACGTAATGTTTATAAATAGTAAAAGGAAGAGAATCACTTTACACCTAAATTACCATTAACTTGTATTAACACAACTTACAATACCCTGGTTCATGAGCTGCAGTTGTTCAATTTCTTGGATATAGTCAGAACAAATAAGAGGGGAAATAGGAACGCATTCACCACCGTTAATAATGGGAATTCATAATGATACGAAGCCGCCCACTTTTCGCTATGTACAGTGGCGGAGTAACGCTCTGGAAAGTTTCCCATATTCGTGTCCTGATGAAACACAGGCGGCTTGAAGCCTCGCTCGCACAGAGAAGTTCGGATGGGAATTAAAGACTTTTTGAAGGCAGGGCCCGGGCACTTGTTGCGCAAGTTGGGCGGCCGGAGGGTCCAATGGAAACAATTACGGCGCCGGGCCGAGACAGCTCTCGGGAGGAGCCATTGACTGCGGAGTTGCGAGGGAATCTCCGAGGCGAGATTAGACGGAGATGTGGCTGAAGGTCGCGCCGGGACGAATGGAAATCGAGTCACCGCCAAGTTGGGCGCCGGGGGAACTTATTCCGAAAGTAAGTAAGGAGCGGCGAAGGGGAAGTTTGCGGAAGCGGGGTGGGCGGCCGTCCTGCAAAGGACAGTTACTTGTGCATGCCGCGCACGTGCGTAGGGCGCCGCGCCCTAAGGACAAAGCCGCGGAGACTACAGTGTTACGCCAGCCACAGACGTAAACCCACAACTGAAACACACGCCCAGATGATTGCATTATTCAAGTTTTTATTAGATGACTTGCCAGTGAACATGGAACTGTACGGCCCAGCTAAAAGGACACAGACTAAAGCTACAGTAGTTTGGTTGGTTGGAGAGAACCCTGCTGGGTTAAACACGGATGTGTGTGCCTTTCATAAGTGTCCAATGTCAGTACGTAGACAGCCTCTCGATAACACTGCTGACATACAGCGAATCAACAAGCAGAAAGAAAAAATTACAATTTGGCTCTTTCAAGCGGNCCTCTCGATAACACTGCTGACATACAGCGAATCAACAAGCAGAAAGAAAAAATTACAATTTGGCTCTTTCAAGCGACATCACTTATTTGCCTGTCTTACGTGATTCAGCAAGAGAAATAAATTTATATGCTCGTATTATTATCAATACTGTGATATAAATAACAGACTATGTTAGTGGTCCTAAGAAACAAACTAGACTATGCTTGGCCTGATGCTCACTGCATAATATTCAAGAAGTCTAATCGGTGGACGACCTACAACTTCGTAAACAAAAACTGTGTAGTATTAATGTCATAAGCGTGGGCGTGGAATTACAAAATATTTCAAAAAGGGGTACTAGCGAATTTTAATAATTAAATGAAATTATGGTCGAATCTTAATAAACGAAGTTCAAAGTCCCTATGCATCAAAGTCTGATGGGTCATGCCATTTCATAATCTGAAACCGGAAGTAATCTAATTTAACTGCAATATTCAAAAAGCGATCCGTAATCGCCGTGCTCTCTACTGCTAGAACAACACTGGTCAGAAACGGACACCGATGAAGCAAATTATATTTGCATTTGATAACATACGCATGTACATGGTAAATTGCAGTTGTGATGGATCATACTACAGAAGGCTTCCAATAATTTTATCAAGTTTCGAGACCTTGCCGGATTAAATACGCATTAGCTACTCATATTCTGTTTGTGTACTCAACCTAGAAAAAACCGCAATCAACAATCTATTCTTTCACAAGAAAATTACAACTGTGTTCAGTTGGTTTGTTACTGTGTAGGACCCATTCTAAGATGACTCACCAGTATTATCAGCCCTACAAACCCATATCAAGGAACTGAACCCATTGATTTCAAAATCAGATCACCATCGAAACGACGGGGAATTATTTCCAACACGTGTAACAACGCACGGCATGTTTATAAACATATTTTCAAAATTGTATACCTCATTTTATGAACACGTTGTGTTATAATCCTACTGTGTAAATATGTTAATGTTACTAATAGTGAAAATTAACTTTCTTGGTTAAATTGTTAGAGTATAGTTAATTTACTATAAATAATATCTCAAAAATACCCACCAAAATATGTGGTTATATTACATAATTTGAATATATCTTTTACGCCTCAAAAATAGCTCGATCCAGCAATCTACGTACGACATAACAATATGTTGGCTAATCTAAACTACACCTACTACCTAGTTTAAATCCATATGCAAGCACTGTAGCGAGGGCACATTAATAAGTACCATTTACAATAATATAATGTAGTGTCCCAACATGGTAGAAACTAAAATAAACTATCCTTATGAACGTTAAGCTGTCGAAATACTTTTAAGACTCGGTGCGAGTTCTTACAACTCACGACGAAGTGTTTACATAAAACCTAAATTGTTTGTGCGTTGATTATAGCGCCTCGGACAGACAACAGAGCAGTTGATTAAAACTAGCATAGTTTAGTCAACGAGAGGGCGTTGCGAAGAATCACATACACAAGCCACAATTTACAACTCTACTGGAGCAAAAACACACCTCACGTTACCCCAAAAAGAAATTACTTAAGTGTACAATATTCAGAAACTCGGCTCCCAACACCTCGCTGTTAAGACCCGTCCAAATCTCTTCTGTCGCTCACGATATTCAGAAACAGAGCTGCTACGATTTATTGGTACTTTTGTGAGTTACTTTCTTCTATCATTTATTACACAAACATTGCACTGTACCATGTTGAAAAACTAACGAAGAGAGAGTACGTGGCAATTTCGCAGTAAAAATTGCCCTACAAAATAGTTAAATTATTATTTCGTTAAAACATAAAACACAAACACTTCTTTCCCAATACCTTTTAAAATATCTCCATTGAAGCAGTAGTTACTTTAGCAACTGCACGAGATTTAAAAATAGCGCCCCTTTTGGACTAACCCATTGTAAAATTATCTGTATAGTCAAAAATATTCAACTAATAGTATTTTTGGCAGACAATCATTCAATTTCATTACCTGCGTTAAACATTTTCGCATTCCCTAGTTTTTCACATAATTGTAAACAAGACCAAAACTTTGGTGAGAAATCCGAAAACAGATTTAACATCAAAAGCAAACAAATTCATAATGCCGCCAGATGAAACAATGATGTTTTTACAAATTTAAGTTCAATATTTCCACGAGCGTTTTCTTTATGAAAAGGGTTGCGAATTTAATAAAGTCATTTATCACATTATCTCTCATTGCGACTTCAAAAAATATCAAGAAGATGCTTTATTGGGAGAGAAATGAAAAGGGAAGAATAAGTTTGAGATTCGGATGACACAAGGATAACGGGGTGACAGCAATAACTATTATTTTGTTAGAGGCCTAAACCATGGCATCTACACGGGGGTAGAGGGAGCCAACTGTTGTGCCCGACGATAAGCCTTGTTGAGTCGTGAAATATCCCTGAGTAGTATATTGGCTTAGTGACAACCAGCTGCATTTAGCACCCGCGTGCAAGGCGCAAGGCACCTGGCGCAAGGCGCCTGGGACCAGGAAGTCTGGTGCGAGAGTCGACCTCAGCGCCCAGTACATTCGTGTCTGACAATACATGGACTACCGTCTAGATATAGCATGTAGGACAACAAATGGAAGCCACATCGCACTGAGAAAAGCACGTAAGAAACGTGATTGTATGGTCTCATCTGGCACGTTAACTGTTTACGGTTCAATTTATTACAGACTTCTGAAAACCCCACCATCACTTTACGAACCTACTGTATTTTGCGCTAAATACTTAAGTTTTTTTAGGTACGTCAGGTCATTGAAGTGAAGAACTGAGTACAAAATTGGTATGTCTGTATCGATATAATAACGAGGTTTCGTGGAATTGTTTCGTCCCGGAATATGGGAATAGAGAAACTCTAAATAACCAACAAAGATACCGTACGGAAAATGGAAATAAAAAATTTTATTGCAAAAAAAAAAAGCGCGGAATTAAACAAAAAATAGGCTCTCTCTTCAAACNCAAAAAAAAAAAAAAGGCGCGGAATTAAAAAAAAAAATTGGCTCTCTCTTCAAACATTATATTTACAAGTTTACGCCAACAATAAAAACTCCTTTCCCGCACGTGGGAACCAAACATGCGAATTGCTAGAATAGTACGAAGCTGATCTAATCGAGGGAGTCAGTTACTGACCTACTAGCTGCTAGTAGCTCCGCCCATGTAGACGATCCTAGCCTGCTACTAAAGGCGACGAACAACTAGGTTCCAATGGCAAATTGCAACTGTTGAGTTACTGACATACTGACAAGGTGAGTTTTAGTAACACATGCACATAAACCAGGCTGTACTGTAANCCTCTCGATAACACTGCTGACATACAGCGAATCAACAAGCAGAAAGAAAAAATTACAATTTGGCTCTTTCAAGCGGCATCACTTATTTGCCTGTCTTACGTGATTCAGCAAGAGAAATAAATTTATATGCTCGTATTATTATCAATACTGTGATATAAATAACACACTATGTTAGTGGTCCTAAGAAACAAACTAGACTATGCTTGGCCTGATGCTCACTGCATAATATTCAAGAAGTCTAATCGGTGGACGACCTACAACTTCGTAAACAAAAACTGTGTAGTATTAATGTCATAAGCGTGGGCGTGGAATTACAAAATATTTCAAAAAGGGGTACTAGCGAATTTTAATAATTAAATGAAATTATGGTCGAATCTTAATAAACGAAGTTCAAAGTCCCTATGCATCAAAGTCTGATGGGTCATGCCATTTCATAATCTGAAACCGGAAGTAATCTAATTTAACTGCAATATTCAAAAAGCGATCCGTAATCGCCGTGCTCTCTACTGCTAGAACAACACTGGTCAGAATCGGACACCGATGAAGCAAATTATATTTGCATTTGATAACATACGCATGTACATGGTAAATTGCAGTTGTGATGGAGCATACTACAGAAGGCTTCCAACAATTTTATCAAGTTTCGAGACCTTGCCGGATTAAATACGCATTAGCTACTCATATTCTGTTTGTGTACTCAAGCTAGAAAAACCCGCATTCAAAANCTTGCCGGATTAAATACGCATTAGCTACTCATATTCTGTTTGTGTACTCAAGCTAGAAAAACCCGCATTCAAAAATCTATTCTTTCACAAGAAAATTACAACTGTGTTCAGTTGGTTTGTTACTGTGTAGGACCCATTCTAAGATGACTCACCAGTATTATCAGCCGTACAAACCCATATCAAGGAACTGAACCCATTGATTTCAAAATCAGATCACCATCGAAACGACGGGGAATTATTTCCAACACGTGTAACAACGTACGGCATGTTTATAAAAATATTTTCAAAATTGTATACCTCATTTTATGAACACGTTGTGTTATAATCCTACTGTGTAAATATTTTAATGTTACTAATAGTGAAAAGTAACTTTCTTGGTTAAATTGTTAGAGTATAGTTAATTTACTATAAATAATATCTCAAAAATACCCACCAAAATATGTGGTTATATTACATAATTTGAATATATCTTTTACGCCTCAAAAATAGCTCGATCCAGCAATCTACGTACGACATAACAATATGTTGGCTAATCTAAACTACACCTACTACCTAGTTTAAATCCATATGCAAGCATTGTAACGAGGGCACATTAATAAGTACCATTTACAATAATATAATGTAGTGTCCCAACATGGAAGAAACTAAAATAAACTATCCTTATGAACGTTACGCTGTCGAAATACTTTTAAGACTCGGCGCGAGTTCTTACAACTCACGACGAAGTGTTTACATAAAACCTAAATTGTTTGTGCGTTGATTATAGCGCCTCGGACAGACAACAGAGCAGTTGATTAAAACTAGCATAGTTTAGTCCACGAGAGGGCGTTGCAAAGAAGCACATACAGAAGCCACAATTTACAACTCTACAGGAGCAAAAACACACCTCACGTTACCCCAAAAAGAAATTACTTAAGTATACAATATTCAGAAACTCGGCTCCCAACACCTCGCTGTTAAGACCCGCCCAAATCTCTTCTCTCGCTCACGATATTCAGAAACAGAGCTGCTACGATTTATTGGTACTTTTGTGAGTTACTTTCTTCTATCATTTATTACACAAACATTGCACTGTACCATGTTGAAAAACTAACGAAGAGAGAGTACGTGGCAATTTCGCAGTAAAAATTGCCCTACAAAATAGTTAAATTATTATTTCGTTAAAACATAAAACACAAACACTTCTTTCCCAATACCTTTTAAAATATCTCCATTGAAGCAGTAGTTACTTTAGCAACTGCACGAGATTTAAAAATAGCGCCCCTTTTGGACTAACCCATTGTGAAATGATCTGTATAGTCAAAAATATTCAACTAATAGTATTTTTGGCAGACAATCATTCAATTTAATTACCTGCGTTAAACATTTTCGCATTCCCTAGTTTTTCACATAATTGTAAACAAGACCAAAACTTTGGTTCGAAATCCGAAAACAGATTTAACATCAAAAGCAAACAAATTCATAATGCCGTCAGATATAACAATGATGTTTTTACAAATTTAAGTTCAATATTTCCACGAGCGTTTTCTTTATGAAAAGGGTTGCGAATTTAATTAAGTCATTTATCACATTATCTCTCATTGCGACTTCAAAAAATATCAAGAAGATGCTTTATTGGGAGAGAAATGAAAAGGGAAGAATATGTTTGAGATTCGGATGACACAAGGATAACGGGGTGACAGCAATAACTATTATTTTGTTAGAGGCCTAAACCATGGCATCTACACGGGGGTAGAGGGAGCCAACTGTTGTGCCCGACGATAAGCCTTGTTGAGTAGTGAAATATCCCTGAGTAGTATATTGGCTTAGTGACAACCAGCTGCATTTAGCACCCGCGTGCAAGGCGCAAGGCGCAAGGCGCCTGGGACCAGGAAGTCTGGTGCGAGAGTCGACCTCAGCGCCCAGTACATTCGTGTCTGACAATACATGGACTACCGTCTAGATATAGCATGTAGGACAACAAATGGAAGCCACATCGCACTGAGAAAAGCCCGTAAGAAACGTGATTGTATGGTCTCATCTGGCACGTTAACTGTTTACGGTTCAATTTATTACAGACTTCTGAAAACCCCACCATCACTTTACGAACCTACTGTATTTTGCGCTAAATACTGAAATTTTTTTTAGGTACGTCAGGTCATTGAAGTGAAGAACAGAGTACAAAATTGGTATGTATGTATCGATATAATAACGAGGTTTTGTGGAATTGTTTCGTCCCGGAATATGGGAATAGAGAAACTCTAAATAACCAACAAAGATACCGCACGGAAAATGGAAATAAAAAATTTTATTGCAAAAAAAAAAAGCGCGGAATTAAACAAAAAATAGGCTCTCTCTTCAAACATTATATTTACAAGCTTACGCCAACGATAGAAACTCCTTTCCCGCACGTGGGAACCAAACATGCGAATTGCTAGAATGGTACGTAGCTCATCTAATCGAGGGAGTCAGTTACTGACCTACTAGCTGCTAGTAGCTCCGCCCATGTAAGCGATCCTAGCCTGCTACTAAAGGCGACGAACAACTACGTTCCAATCGCAAATTGCAACTGTTGAGTTACTGACACACTGACAAGGTGAGCTCTAGTACCCATGCAGATAAACCAGGCTGTACTGTAACATACATTTGTGAATCCTGCCGGGGAGCGCTGCACAGCACCAATACTTTTTTTAAAATCAACAATAAAAGAGGAACAATTCGAGTAACTGGATTTTAATTCAAGAACCTCCTCACTAGCACTATTTTTCATAAAACCCTGGCACAGGATGTTCACNGGGGGGGGGGGGCAGCGGCGAGTATCATGGGCCAAGGGCCAAGGCCATCTGTTAAAAGGCAACATTTTAGGGCACAGAAAGAAATGTTGTGGGTGGATGGGAGAGGGGGGGGGCTGCTCCCTCTAACAAAGCCGTTTGGCGCTGCTATCTCTGCCACCCCACATGCCAGTGCAGAGGAGGCAGGCCCACTGTGCACGCCAACCTCTCGAACCACGAGAGCATATATCTGCAGGGGGACTCGGGCCGGCTATCGGCGCTTTCTGCCCCACTGGGTCGCCACCGGCCGATAACACCCTGATGATGGCGCTCCCGCACCACAGAAAATACAGCTCCGTGTTAGGGGGGCGGACAGGGTGGCGGAATAATTGATTGGAACATTCGGAGGTGGGCTCCCCACACCACTCCGTCATCAACAATGGCCTTCCGAAACAAAACGCCTCGCGAACTGCATGAAACAACCGATCGCCGGGGTCACACATTAAACCGACAAAGAAGGTTCCATCCAGACCCTTTGTTCTAACCCCTCCAAAAAAACCCTAACCAAAAGCTGAAAATGTTAAGTAAAAAGCTTTACAATGACAGCTCGAACAAGAGCGCTAAAAAGGAGGAGTGTTTTTTTTTGTCTGGCTCGGAGGTCGGATTCAGTGCGACTCATTTTCAATTCTAGTCGTCAAGACCCACCATTAAATACACCCCGCGCGATTCACCCCATTGTACGCCAGGTATCTCCTCACCCCGCAAGCTAGCAATTAAACGCTACACGCGCGCCAATTTGTGACGGGGTGCAGTGAAGTAGAGATGGACCGACGAACAACATCCTGCAACAGAGTATTGAAGTCTACAGGAATGAAACAACCTCTTATTCCGCGCAGCCATGTGCACCTCGCGCACTCGCCAGCTTTACGTCGGAGCGTCGTAGGCTACTCAGCACCTGCTAACCTCCCAATGCGCACAACCCGTTCATTTTCTATTTGTCAGAGGTACGAGCAGCCAGAGACCTCATAAGCTCATGGTTTATGTTTCGTTCCCTGTTGACGAGAATGCCTGGCCTATAAATTGTGCAACTTAGATGATTACGCGGAAACTCGCAACCCTTATTGCTTCTGTCCCGACTGAAATTAATTGAACACACAGCAACAATCTCTGGTAGACAAGACGTCACCCTGGTACAAACGCGTTTCAAGGAGGACTGGGATCAAATCTAAATTAAATAAAAAACACTTCCCAACTCAGCACGACGTTGAAGACGTAACACCGAGGTCTTGAGAGCCAATGAGAGTGATTGAGGTGAGTATGGAGCAGCGCCAGAATATAAGTGCGGGGCAAACGGGAGATCCCAGGAAAACCCGCCAACCAGCGGCATCGTCCGGCACGAAACCCACATGAGAAAATCCGGGAGTACCCGACCGGGGGTTGAGCCCGGTCCGCCTTGGTGGGAGGCGAGTGGGCTAACCGCTCAGCCATCGCTGCCCCTAAGGCTGCTCGAGTACCGTGATACCCCCCACTCCAGCCCCCGCCTGCACAGAGAACAAGGAAGCAGGTTGCAGTGAGGCCGCTGCCTTGTAATGTCCCTGCAGCAAAGGTAATTTTAAATATTGTACGATTTGTTAAAGACTGAACAAGAGTTGTTGACCCCCGGCGATCTTGTAATGCAAAACAATGTGATTCTAAGCCATAAAAACCGCCCGTGATGTTGATTCGCAAAATTTTTTGTATGTCATGTTTGGTTGTGTCCTACACATGTCACATATTACCAACGTTTAATACTTGTGTTAACATTCAATTACGTTATTTTTAGTTAAACTGAGCTTTTACTTATATTATATTTATAAACTATAATATTTCATTTTTAATTACTATTAATATAAACGGGGAGAAAATATAAGTGTTGTTAATAGTTCTTATTGAAATAGTTCTTAATAAATAGTTCTTATTAAAAATATTACGTTGTGTGCGCACGAGTGGGCTGCGTAGTCCCTTTAATGTAATATTCTAGACTTGGTTAAGTTTTTTTTGCATGTGGCGGAGGAATATCCTGAAAGCAGAACTTAAGCAGGGCTCCAGAAAAGTTGGAAGCAACCGTGCATGGACTATAGAGAGTTGCCTGTAGTGAAAATGAGGTGTGGTTGATTTGGTGAAAGTGAATTGTGTCAAGTTGCCACAAACAATCGCTTCTAGTATAGCCAGGTGCACAGGCCACCGCGCTTGGCCGCAACCTTAAGGTGGCCGCCTGGTTGAAGGAATTTCGCACGCATGAAGCCTAAAAGTGTGGGAGCGCTAGAGGCGACCGAGACCTGCGCATCAACTCTCTCATCGCCTCTACGTGCAAAGCACTGAACTGGCGTGCAGTCTTGCCGTCAACAACGCGCCTCTGTGAGACTTTCAGCGGAGACCCTACCATTTTATGGCGTAATAATAGAAATAAAGGTTTAATGCACGTCCCTATTTTTTTCCTTCAATATTTTGTACCGGAATGTTAATACCTGAAAATGACCGTGAAAACACCCATTTGAGCCATTTTCACTAGCACAAAAACACCTCAAGACCCTTGCACAAATGAAAATTTCAGCGTTTGATTTTACTGTNTGCCACAAACAATCGCTTCTAGTATAGCCAGGTGCACAGGCCACCGCGCTTGGCCGCAACCTTAAGGTGGCCGCCTGGTTGAAGGAATTTCGCACGCATGAAGCCTAAAAGTGTGGGAGCGCTAGAGGCGACCGAGACCTGCGCATCAACTCTCTCATCGCCTCTACGTGCAAAGCACTGAACTGGCGTGCAGTGCAGTCTTGCCGTCAACAACGCGCCTCTGTGAGACTTTCAGCGGAGACCCTACCATTTTATGGCGTAATAATAGAAATATAGGTTTAATGCACGTCCCTATTTTTTTTCTTCAATATTTTGTACCGGAATGTTAATACCTGAAAATGACCGTGAAAACACCCATTTGAGCCATTTTCACTAGCACAAAAACACCTCAAGACCCTTGCACAAATGAAAATTTCAGCGTTTGATTTTACTGTTACTTTCCGACATGATGTTTCCAATGGAGCTTGACGCAATGGAACAGTCAAACATAAAGTCAAGCACTATTGACTTTGCGACTTCAAAAGTTAAAAATTTCAAGCGAAAGTCAAGCAGGCATTTTTGCCGGGAATCTAGCAGATGTAATGTGGAATAAATATTTGTTGATTGTAGGGCGATTTTCATCTCGGTATAATAAACTAGGCTTGTCTAAATTAAAGAAATGGCAAACGAATGAAATATGAAGAGGAAATACATGAATCGATACATATTAATAAAGTAAACAAGAGAGTTTTTTATATCAAACGAGTTTTTTATATAAAATTTTTATATAAATGCATTCCCGGATTAAATATACACGCATATGCATATATAAACATATACATATATATACATATACATACATATATACATGTATACATATATATACATGTATACATATATATGTATATATTTCTATAAAAAGATGCACTTTTTTACGAATATTGCAGAACCGATTTTCAATTGTCTGAAATGTGACGTTACAATCTGGTTGTGTATCGGTGGTTTTGTCAAATGAAAGTAAATGTAAAGTCAAATGTTAAAGTTTTGTATTGTGTAAGGGCCTTGACTCGCGATACCGGAGGCTTGCAATGTGGCAACGTCGCCTCAGAAGACGACCTCGCTGCACTCCCAAGCTCAGTCACGACCAGCCAGGCGCTATGTTGTTGGCGCGGGATGTTCGTCGATATTGCACACATTACGTCAGCTTCGATCTGCAGACTCGACTAAGCAGATATCGACAGTTATGCAGAAACGTGTGCAATTTGAGAAAAATAGAGCGCTAGATATCATCTTGGTAGGGACGTCTTAATGCAATGGTTCAACACATGCGACAAGAACGAGGTGCTCATTGCATTACGCGACTGTGTAAGTAAGACCAATTAATAAAACACGCCATCACACGTACTGTTTGTTTACTTCCAGTATATTATGTAACACTTATCTGGTAGATCAGTTCCAAATAAACGGACGCAGAAAAGTAAAAAATTCAACTTGGCACGGATTAGTCACACTTGTTTTATACGTGTAAAAAATGGCATTGCGCAAAGAAGATAAACAATAAAATTTTTCATTTAAGTTTGTATTCCTGTACAGTAATTTACATATATATGTTTTTTATTATTATAAGACACCATACATTCAGCTAATATTTAAGAATATTTGGAAAAAAATCGTTTAACCATTTTATTTGTCAAAGTTGTTTACTAAACTGGAGCAAGAATATGCATGATTGACGATAATACGAACATTGACCTGAGTGGCGTCGCTCTGGTCACTGAGGAAGGAGGAGAATGGCTTACAAGGCAGCACAACACCCACAAGTAGCACACAAACTAACATAAGTCACGTAAGTTTGACTTGTATTACAAATTAACGAATAATGCATTTTTTTGTAACACTGTAAAATGATTTTACTAGAATTTGTTTATTAATTATTTGAATATTTTAATTATCGTCTATTTATAATTAACATTTAAGCGTATTTCCATTTTCGATGCTTCAGAAAAAAACATTTTGTATAAAACCCTTTGTCAACCATAAAAATTGGTATGGCTGTATGTAAGAAAATATTGGTACTAATGTTACAAACAGTTTTAATCAATAATGTTATGTACCTTCATTTTAGTTATGAAAATTATAACTATCCGGCTTCAAATGGAAGCGCATAGTATGAATTATTGAAAATGCTNTATTGAAAATGTTTGTAAATCTTATTACTAATTTTTAATACATAGAATTAGAGTCATTATGATCATCTTGCCTGATAAAGGTTATTCTGCGAAATGTGTTTTTTGAAGCATTTAGATTGGTAATACAGTTAAATTTTGATTTAAAATATTATGTTATTATAGACATTTAAATGAGTGAAACCTAGCAAGATATTTTACAGGGTTACAAAATATATGTATTCTTCTCTGATACGCCACTGAACTGTGACAGTGTAGGCACATATGTAGTTTGTAACGAGGTCGTGTCTTGTGCTCCGCTAGAAGGGGCACTGTCATACGTCAAGGCGGCGACAACGAGAGTAATTCATAAAGGTGGCGATAGAGCGAGGCGTGTTTACATCTGGCGCTACATTCCAAATGCGGTAGATAAAGGAGGGAGTCGGTGGGCTCCAGCAGGGCGCCCCTCGTGGCTACGGGGGCAGGCAGTTATCGCGTGACCGGCCCACTGCGATACCTCGCCGCACGGAAATGAACCCCGGGGTCGGCGGATGGGGTATCGAAATAACGAGTGCTTTATCGTATCGCCGTACGCGTGAGTCACTCCGCCTTAGCGTGCGTGCCCGAGTGTCGTGACTCAGCTGCCTCTGCAACTACAGTAAGCTCTTTTATTATTTTTAGGGGAGGCTGGAAAATAAGAGGTGTTGGGGGAATTTTTACGTCTTAACGACATTCCACTTTGGCTTGTGAGAGCGTATATTTGAATTCGGCGAGTCGAGATGACCAGGAAATGGAGCCGAGTCAATTGAATTGTTGCGGTGTTTCTTGTGGTAGAAGTAACGCTAATTTACAAGTACTTATATTCAAGCAAACTGTAAATTTGGGCAAAGTATACAACGTGTTTTTAAAACATGGGACAAACTTCAGCAAGTATAAGAAAACGAATTATATGACATCCCATGGTCCACCTAAAAGAGTACAGGCAGTAGATGGCGTTAAACGTGGAGGTAAAGATGCACTTTACTTGATACCGCCACATTAAAAAACCTTGCGGTACATTAATGCGATTTTAACAGTAGTGTGTTAAACTGTAGTCATCATGAAGATAAGAACATCGAATGTGTTTCCTTCCCTCATAATAAAATAATAGGGGTTGCCACCCTATTTCGTACAATAAAATGTGTTGTATTATCACATTTTGGGTACAAATAATGAATGAAACATGGGGTTACAATACAGAACAAAGGGTATATTGGTACAACTTCCTAACTAGCATAGTACTCGAGATAATCACACACACTGCGGGCAACGCCGGCTGGCGTGTGATATTTACTTTCTAAAATAAGGTAGAACAGCATTAACGCAGTTTTTTCGTCTCGTGGGGACTGTACAACCGTCGCACAGTGCCTACTCCATGATCGCCTCCGAGCGGATTGTCGCTTGCTGGAGCTGCAATCGCCTCGCACATGACGTCACTTCACTGTTCGTGCTTACTAGTCGAGGTAGACAGTTGTACCAAGAGAGTCTGTGCTGTGTATTGAGACCTCGTGTATTATTATTTGTACCCAAGATATGAGACTGCATACCGCGACACATTTTTTTGCATGCAGTAAGGTAGCAACCCCTTTTATTTATATGAAGGGGTGGGTAATGCATTCAATATCCCTACTTCCTTGGTGACCACAGTTTAACAAAATACTGTACAGAATCTCTTTGATGTACGGCATGGCGTTTTCATATTGTGTCAAATAATGTGCATCTTTCCCTCCACTTTTAATGCTCTTTTCTGTCCGTACTTTTTGAAGTGGACAACGGGGTGTTTCATAATTTGTTTTTNTTTCCCTCCACTTTTAATGCTCTTTTCTGTCCGTACTTTTTGAAGTGGACAACGGGGTGTTTCATAATTTGTTTTTATTTTAACCCCAAGAGTACCCTGCCGAAGTTTGTCCCCATGTTTTAGAAACATGTTGTATACGAGGTGTATACGAGGTGTATAAACTATTCACGGTAAATTGAGCACTTTTGAAAGTCCTCTCATTTAGAATAAAAGAAAATAAATATATTTTATTTTAGCATTAGGCGTTAACTTCCAAGAGTGGTGGAATATACAAACTGTGTTCATTACCTATATAGCTATATCTAATTTAAAAAGTTGTTAAAGGATTAAAAATGGCTGAAAGAAAAATTTAACTAGGGCCTCAAAAGTGTTCACTTTACGGTGAAAAGCCATTAGGCAAAAATGATCGAAAACTGGTGTAATACGCTGAGCGAATAAACGCACAGCGAAGCCACTTGGCGCAGGTTGACCTTGGACTCCGCCGCGCATGCGCCATTGAGTAGTAGTAGTAACGCCATAGCTCTATTCCCTTGTTTACATGCTTTGAATGAACGTGTCTAGTGCGTGGTCGTCTCATTCACCATGGCCAAAACTGAATGCATCAGGTCAGTAGCATCTCCACCATGACGAAAGCACCTGTCCATTCGCGCAACTTTTGTAGCAGTTTCTGGCCAAGCACAAACTTCCCCAGGTCCGGTAACCATCGCATTCCCCTAACTTCGCACCCTGAGACTTTTCCCTCTTCTAAAAAATCACGTTTAACTGGAAAGCGAAAAGATTTCAAAACTTTGAGGAAATACAACAGAATGCGACGAGGTAGCCTAGCGCTACTCCAAAACAGTGCATGGCTTTAAAAGGAGATTACTTTGAAGGGGATTCAATACCAAAACTGAAAAAGTTATAATTATTTTTTTCCTACTTAGCCGCAGTCACAATACTTTCTGAATATATCCCATATGTACTGCGTATACAGAATGTCAGGTAATTCGCGAATACAGACTGCACCAAACGAAACTGTGATCAAATCTAAGTAGAAAACACTCTTTCGTTTACGAGGAAAATGACATGAAATGTCCAAAAATCATTGTAGCAAAAATGTGGTATTCCAATTAGATAAAGGTGAGGTAATGTGGCAATGCTGCAACTAATGGTTGATGGTAAGGCATACGGCAAGGGAACGAGTCGAGCTCAGTATTGTAAAAGAGACCATGGAGTTCACATGCAGTGAGTACTGGGGCATGACTAAGGCCATGGGTGCATCCGGCGGCCAAGCTTCGTGCATGCTGCATGCATGCATCGTGCGGGGAAGTGCAGTGCTATGGGAAGAGCAAACTTCGAACACCTTTTCTGACGTTTCTACGTTTTGTATGTTGATGCTCTATGATGTTGATACGATATGATTTATGATTCTTTCATTGTACCTTAAAGGGGATATCGGGGCGTACCAAGTTATTGATAGGAGTTACGCAATGAACACTACATAAAAGGGGTTTATTTAACATTAAGGTTGTACAATATTCTTTCAATACAGACATGATATAATATGCGTGGGGGAAGCTATTTAGATATAACGAAATATTAATTTACATTAAATTATAAAGATTTAACCAGCCACATTCTCAGTAAAGTCTAATTGGAGAGTCTCCACCTTGTTCATGATTCCAGAGGCTGATTAAGATGGCGGAATTCGACGCCCGGGCACACTAATATTCAGTGGTCTTCTCGTTCCAATGGCCCGAAGACAAGAAGACACCGCACACGGGCTACTCTGCCCAATATCGGCTGCGCTGTCCCCGTTTACTGGCCGGTGGAGGGGGCTTCTGTGGTTTGCGATTTCATAACTAATTTCAGCAACCACGGTCCGTNTTTCTGTGGTTTGCCATTCTGCAACCACGGTCCGTGTCCTGGATAATAAGTGAAGGTGTGATCAGGCAGGTCGCTCAGCTAAGGCCTGATCACAACTCGTAACGCTGTGCTTAACATGAAATAAACAATTTGTACGGCGGTCCTTGTGTTTATTTATTCACATTTATTCGTTTCCAATGAATGTTTCACTTCCTGTAGCGATAATTTATGTTGCCGCTTTGCAACAAAAAAGTATTATATTATTACTCTAGGTTTTCCAATGATTTACTTGTATAAAGGCTGTTTGCTGGCTATCACTATTCTTGTATCGTAGTTTTGACGTTTACTGTTATCGTCCCGGTCAGCTGGGAGCTGGCATACTTATTATTATCATGCAGCTTCTCATTTCTGGGCGCTATTTCTAGTTTACGTGGTCGTGCCTCTTATACTATGAGAGGCAATAACTTTGTATTGCGGAGAGGCCTGCCTTGGGCTGGCCGGTTTCCAGTTCTGGGCGCTATTTCTAGTTTACGTGGTCGTGCCTCTTATACTATGAGAGGCAATAACTTTGTATTGCGGAGAGGCCTGCTTGTTTAATTCCCTTTTGGCGATTTTGCCGTCTTTTAGAATTGTGTAGTACTTAGTACTTTCGAGGTCTTTACAACGTGCTTTACAATGGCATCTGGCTGGTTTTACCCGCCTTTTTACATGTCACGAGGTGCTTATTTGTTTCATAAGGTGGTAATCTATTATAACTTTCTGCTAGTGTGTCCAGATTTGTGTAATTTATTTCATTCGTGGCTCTTTTGTTTACACTAGTGTTTATTATTTAATTTAACAGGGCCATACACAGTGAAATACACTACGAAAATAACTTTTTTCTTACCCATGTTAGTAAACATGAAATACATNTAACAGGGCCATACACAGTGAAATACACTACGAAAATAACTTTTTTCTTACCCATGTTAGTAAACATGAAATACATAAAAAAATTTTTAAAAAAATCACACATACTCTAACACGGCTAGAAACTAAGGGGTACATGCATCATTGTACTGAAATTCAATATTTACAACACTGCTTCATGTAAAAGTGCGATAGGTGAGTGAATAGTGTTGGACTGTTAAAAATAAATTTCAGAGTTCAAATCCCGCCATTAGACAAAATTTATAATTTATTTTTAAGTATTTTTTATACACAGTGAATCACCCACATGACGAAAGAAAAAGTTCTTTATTACCCCTTTTTATAAATAGCAGATTAAAAAAATTTGGAAGTTTGTGGACAAGTTTCGTGAATCCACAGATATTTATGTGAATTTACGGACAGAACGTAAATTAACGCTGATGTCTGGATAATATGTAACCGGTATTGTCCGTAATATTACGGACATTTTTTCTAACAGTGTACGAACTACAGCAGCTCATCCGTCAACTTCAAGTTTATGGTGNAACAGGGCCATACACAGTGAAATACACTACGAAAATAACTTTTTTCTTACCCATGTTAGTAAACATGAAATACATTTAAAAAAAATTACAAAAAATCACACATACTCTAACACGGCTAGAAACTAAGGGGTACATGCATCATTGTACTGAAATTCAATATTTACAACACTGCTTCATGTAAAAGTGCGATAGGTGAGTGAATAGTGTTGGACTGTTAAAAATAAATTTCAGAGTTCAAATCCCGCCATTAGACAAAATTTATAATTTATTTTTAAGTATTTTTTATACACAGTGAATCACCCACATGACGAAAGAAAAAGTTCTTTATTACCCCTTTTTATAAATAGCAGATTAAAAAAATTTGGAANAAAAAAAACTTGGAAGTTTGTGGACAAGTTTCGTGAATCCACAGATATTTATGTGAATTTACGGACAGAACGTAAATTAACGCTGATGTCTGGATAATATGTAACCGGTATTTTCCGTAATATTACGGACATTTTTTCTAACAGTGTACGAACTACAGCAGCTCATCCGTCAACTTCAAGTTTATGGTGNTCCGTAATATTACGGACATTTTTTCTAACAGTGTACGAACTACAGCAGCTCATCCGTCAACTTCAAGTTTATGGTGGACCACTATCCACAGTAGCAAAATACGGCTTTCCAACGGTTTCAAAGGTTGGCTGTATGTTGGGTTCCAACGTTAATTAATACAACATTGGCTAACTTAATAATCCAACAAAAATTAGCTACCACAAAAATGTTATGAAATTATTTAGCGCCCCTCAGATAGTGACGCCACTAAATAAAAATATTCCATAACATACCGTAGGTGTTATAATTGAAAACATTAAACTGATTGGTTGATGGTTCGTAACAAGTTAGTTACATACTGTTCATAGTTGGTATGTATGTTTCTGTTGGACCAACGTTGTACAACCAAAATTTCGTGTCAAATTGAGTTACTGTTTTTGAACAATGCCCCTTTCTTGTATTTTATAACCCAAGAATGTTTTTCAAGACCTGAGATCCTTACTCCTAGAAATATTTTTAGTTGGTTATATGTTGCGTCAATGTTGGTAACAACATTTTTAGATGGTACAAAATGTTAAGTTCGGTCAACATCATGTAACCAACATATGCCAACGTTGGAAATTACTATATTTCTGATGAAATAAAACAATCGTTCAGCATGTTTTCTTAATAGCTATGTTTCTTTTAACACAGAAAGCATACCTTAGTTAAAATTTACTCTGTTGGGCATGTGTTGGTTATTTGTTGTAAACCACACTGTCGGCATTTGGTATGCATACTTTCGTTGCGCCAAAACTACACAACCATTATACAGTCACTAACATTAGATATCGTTAATGAAACTAAAAAAAAAAAACAGTAATGTTCACATCAAATGAAGTCTTTCCAGAGGTAGTTTTACTTTCAATTCTGTTAAGTTGTTTGAGTTGAAGCAATGTTTTGAATGTAACAGTTGGTGGTGGNCAGAGGTAGTTTTACTTTCAATTCTGTTAAGTTGTTTGAGTTGAAGCAATGTTTTGAATGTAACAGTTGGTGGTGGGTACTTTTTATTAGGTTACGTCAACATTGGCTACACACATTATGTGAACATAAGATATTATTAATATGTTATAAATNGTACTTTTTATTAGGTTACGTCAACATTGGCTACACACATTATGTGAACATAAGATATTATTAATATGTTATAAATATTAAAGTCGACATTGCTCGTTGTCTTAAACATTGCATGCTTTTACTGAATAAAAGGCTTAAAAAGAAATTAGCGCCATACTGGAAAGCAGATAGGTCATAACCATGACTACATTAGTTATTTCACATTGGCTGATAGTTAAATACGGTTTAAAAGCAGTCAAATTGACGTATTAATACATTATGGAATATAACACAGTATAATTAACTGAAATTGTAGGTAATATTTCATACGACTTCAGTACTTGCGTACAGTTAAAATCGTGTAGTGGACAGCACACTGTACTGATAATACAAAAGGCGTGGGTTCGCACCCATCCAGTAAACTTCAGGATGGAGATCCTACTGAAAACTAGCCAATGTTAACATAAGAAACAAATAACCACTGCAAATATTGGAAATTTTTTTAGTTTTAAAATATTTGTTAGAATTAATTTCAAGCACTATTAAGCCATGTTGGCAAAACGTTGTTTATTGGTTGGCATTATATATGTAATAACATGTCTTGCCAACTCACTTCCAATGTTATAAAACATAGTCATCCTTTGATTGGTAAATGGCTGGACATTGAAATTNCATGTCTTGCCAACTCACTTCCAATGTTATAAAACATAGTCATCCTTTGATTGGTAAATGGCTGGACATTGAAATAGTTGGCCTACAATATCAACGGGCCCGCGTAACATTTTGATGTTCTGCCAACGCTGCTTTTCCAAATTTGGTCCAACCTTTAAACAAATGTTGGATGAACGTTGGCCTAACAAAAAATAAATGCTACATGGGTATGACCATCCTGCGACACACATAATTCACAGAATAATCGTAGGTGCTGTCACATGGGCAATCTCAGTGCTCCCATGTTTAGAGCAAACTGAGGCATCTCGGAAGCATCAATCTAATGGCACAGCTCATAAACGTAAANCAAAAAATAAATGCTACATGGGTATGACCATCCTGCGACACACATAATTCACAGAATAATCGTAGGTGCTGTCACATGGGCAATCTCAGTGCTCCCATGTTTAGAGCAAACTGAGGCATCTCGGAAGCATCAATCTAATGGCACAGCTCATAAACGTAAAAAACTATGGTTTATTGCAGCTAGAACGCATTTCTTAACTATCGCCAGCAAAAAGAGTTTTTGGGCATCTTGGCAACAGGCGCTATTCCAAACTACTATTGCACACAAACTGCAGATACCTAAAAACCGTTTCTGTTTCTACGGTTCCTTTAGCGTAACGTCTTGCGTTATAAATATATATACATTTATAGCTTTATAAATAGTCCGACGATTATAATCGCTTTGCCAAAAATAAATTTTGGTTACAATGATGGCAAACACTGATGCGCAGTTCTCCATTCATGACTTTACTTTACTGGGTCTTAAAAACCNGTTTATGTTTCTACGGTTCCTTTAGCGTAACGTCTTGCGTTATAAATATATATACATTTATAGCTTTATAAATAGCCCGACGATTATAATCGCTTTGCCAAAAATTTATTTTGGTTACAATGATGGCAAACACTGATGCGCAGTTCTCCATTCATGACTTTACTTTACTGGGTCTTAAAAACCNATTTTGGTTACAATGATGGCAAACACTGATGCGCAGTTCTCCATTCATGACTTTACTTTACTGGGTCTTAAAAACCAGTAAAAGATTTCAAATAACGTGTTTTGCGTGAATTTCTGACCCACGCGCTTTAACTTGAAGTTACGTGAAAGACATCTGAAAACTATTTGCAACTTACTTCCGGCGGTGAAAAACGTTTAAACAGACTGTAAAAAACATTTTTGTAGAGGGATAATAAACTAATGGTGTCAGGGCCTTTCCGTTACGTGTGTTGGTGACACACGTGGTTTTGTAGACCACAGCGCATGAGCAATCTGTTGCCTGGTTGTGTACGTGCATGCAAATTGAACGTCTCTCATGTCGGACCCCCTGCAGTTTCGTGGGCAGTGGTTGTCCCTGCTGTGTCCTGCTCGCCGTGAAGCCAACGTCAACAGCGGTTTGGCCCCTGCAGCGAACGTATCCAGCTCTCACCACACCCCCTCCCCGCTCCCTACTTCACGCAGGCAACAGCTGTTTGCGGCCCGCGCAATGCGCTCAAACACGGCCGTGTTTTTATTACTCGCGCTGTTTTTTTTATAAAAACACTAACTGCAGGAGGCTTCGCGGTCTGGTGCCGCCGTCCGCGGACAGAAAATGCTGCCGAATTATACCGCCGCGCCGCGCCGTTGCGAGAATACACCGCAACAATTTCCAGGGCAGTTGGCGATACCGCAGAATAAACACCGCGGGCGGACTCGCGCCATCNCCCCGCTCCCTACTTCACGCAGGCAACAGCTGTTTGCGGCCCGTGCAATGCGCTCAAACACGGCCGTGTTTTTATTACTCGCGCTGTTTTTTTTATAAAAACACTAACTGCAGGAGGCTTCGCGGTCTGGTACCGCCGTCCGCGGACAGAAAATGCTGCCGAATTATACCACCGCGCCGCTTCNAGAGGGATAATAAACTAATGGTGTCAGGGCCTTTCCGTTACGTGTGTTGGTGACACACGTGGTTTTGTAGACCACAGCGCATGAGCAATCTGTTGCCTGGTTGTGTACGTGCATGCAAATTGAACGTCTCTCATGTCGGACCCCCTGCAGTTTCGTGGGCAGTGGTTGTCCCTGCTGTGTCCTGCTCGCCGTGAAGCCAACGTCAACAGCGGTTTGGCCCCTGCAGCGAACGTATCCAGCTCTCACCACACCCCCTCCCCGCTCCCTACTTCACGCAGGCAACAGCTGTTTGCGGCCCGCGCAATGCGCTCAAACACGGCCGTGTTTTTATTACTCGCGCTGTTTTTTTTATAAAAACACTAACTGCAGGAGGCTTCGCGGTCTGGTACCGCCGTCCGCGGACAGAAAATGCTGCCGAATTATACCACCGCGCCGCTTCGAGAATACACCGCAACAATTTCCAGGGCAGTTGGCGATACCGCAGAATAAACACCGCGGGCGGACTCGCGCCATCTGCGCGCATTTCGCGTCGCTCGACGCACCGCGACGTGACTACGATTTGGCACGAGTACAGGTCGCGTGTGAAAATGGAACGGTTCTCCCGAATTTGGAAGATCCCGCGTTCGAACATTACCGGATGCACTGGAACGTCGAGTATCATGATTAGAGCCGATGGTTTGTAAAGTTCGTTGTTTTCCTAGTTTTCTACNTAGAGCCGATGGTTTGTAAAGTTGGTTATTTTCCTAACTTTCGTCCTACTGTGCACATGTCGGAAAATGTTATTTTGTTACGGGTATTGGTCGTCGTGTGTGTGAGAAGCTACTATCATATTTCTTTGGGTCAATGAGAATACCGAGACTTTCAGAATGAACTTTATGATTGGTCTGCAAAGTTCCAAGCCGAATCTAAAATGCACCATCCAATCATAAAAGGTTCATGCTGCTACACCGTTTTCACAATTTTTCCACTGTATCGAGTCATGATTATATTCTCCCCATACATGCCACGCCATACCTAAAAAGCCGTTGGAAAATAGCAAACATTTTTGTGCCAAATTATTTTCTCAAGCATAAGACAATCATTTATAGCCATAAAAGTTGGCTACTTATTAGTTTTCAATGAACTTCTTACATGTCCANCCTACTGTGCACATGTCGGAAAATGTTATTTTGTTACGGGTATTGGTCGTCGTGTGTGTGAGAAGCTACTATCATATTTCTTTGGGTCAATGAGAATACCGAGACTTTCAGAATGAACTTTATGATTGGTCTGCAAAGTTCCAAGCCGAATCTAAAATGCACCATCCAATCATAAAAGGTCCATGCTGCTACACCGCTTTCACAATGTATCGAGTCATAATTATATTCTCCCCATACATGCCACGCCATACCTAAAAAGCCGTTGGAAAATAGCAAACATTTTTGTGCCAAATTATTTTCTCAAGCATAAGACAATCATTTATAGCCATAAAAGTTGGCTACTTATTAGTTTTCAATGAACTTCTTACATGTCCAAAGGTTTATTTTCGTTATCGGCTGTCGTATTTGCGTGAAGTCAGTCCTCCATTTGACTGGGCCAATGGTAATTCCGTTATCCTAACACTAAAGGTCTGCGATTCATCCGCAAAGAATTAAACCAGGTATCATGGAATCACAAATAATATTAATATCTCGCTCTCTCTCGCTTGCTCTCTCGCGCTCTCTCTCGCTCACTCTATTTCTCTTTCTTTCTATCTCTCTCTCTCTCTCTGGCCAGCGAAATGGTAAAGCCACACAGATGATAGGCAATTAGGAAATAAATGCACCAGGCATGTACACACTGGAATATAGCAGTCAGTCAATTTTCCGCGAGAAGTCGGTGTTTCTGATCGTAGGACTGCTAGGCCAATTTGACCATCAGTACAAAGAAACTTATATATGTACTTGTACACGCCGGTGTTCCGTCAGTTATGATAAATCAGTTTCCTATCTGAAGNCGCTCTCTCTCTCGCTCACTCTATTTCTCTTTCTTTCTATCTCTCTCTCTCTCTCTGGCCAGCGAAATGGTAAAGCCACACAGATGATAGCCAATTAGGAAATAAATGCACCAGGCATGTACACACTGGAATATAGCAGTCAGTCAATTTTCCGCGAGAAGTCGGTGTTTCTGATCGTAGGACTGCTAGGCCAATTTGACCATCAG
Source organism: Clitarchus hookeri (assembly GCA_002778355.1). Lineage (NCBI taxonomy): Eukaryota > Metazoa > Arthropoda > Insecta > Phasmatodea > Phasmatidae > Clitarchus > Clitarchus hookeri. The sequence continues at coordinate 285,013 of NQII01001225.1, forward strand.
TACAAAGAAACTTATATATGTACTTGTACACGCCGGTGTTCCGTCAGTTATGATAAATCAGTTTCCTATCTGAAGTAGGTCCTCTGCAGACATGCACAACACGAGGCAGCAATCGTGTGGCAAGGGAACCAGACCCGCTGATGGTTCGAGTCCAGGTCTTGGCATTACTCGAAATACGAATAATGTTTCGGTACTCGAGTTCCCGGCAAGACGATCATTTTTTTCAGAGTGAAATTTGCGTGGACTGTGTGTACTCTCCGTGTACCCCGGGTGCAGCAGACTCACGAGGTACTTCAGTAACACTCGACCTAACCTACTCGACCGTTCTCCAAATAACAAAAATTATCTATATATTACAGTAATAACCTCATTTCTTTAAATGTAAAAATGATTATTATTTTTGTTTTTACCTAATGTGGACATTTCCTTGTAACTTTCAAACCGGGTGTTGAAAAACAATTTAATGAGAAGGGCGAGGTACAGGGAAGTTCGTGATAAGGAAACGCAGCGGTATTCGTCTGTAATGCGAATGGAGAAACACGTGGGGGAAATAAACACTAGCAGTGCAGCCGGCCGGCATCAAACCCACGACCACCCGAACGTGAGGTAACCATATTTACCGCGTAACTAAACAATCTCGATCCCAGACATCTTAACGACAGTGCGATCAATTTTATATTTGATTGGTTAAATTAGATAATTCAGAGGTTTCAAGAAATTAAAAAATTGTTGATTTCTTCCCAAATGATTTTTATTTGAAGAGAGAATAAAGTTTACAGAGCGACATACTATAGAAGTGGTTGCAACGGGTCTGCCTCAGTAGATGCAACAAGCTGCTGCCCTCTATACTACTGGTAAATACTAATTTAGTACTATATAAAATCCCACCACTGCGGTTATGACCCTGAATAAGTTATTTCACTCACGCTTAAACAACTGGTCCTCGTACTACACTGAAACGTCGAACTTGCAGCCAAATCACAAATTACGCACGTGGAACTAAAATCTTCGGTGATTTAGTACAAACATATATTTGCTGTCCGTAACTACTATTTATAATCTACGTCACCCGCGAACACGTTAAAAACGGGTTCTCAGCTTCGCTCTTTGTTTGAAAAACTGGGCAGCTGCGTAAAATTAACATTCAGTCTTTGAACACAGGTTCGGTGCTTGCGAGCCTAGGACACAAACTGGAAACAAGCCCTACTCAGTCGTACTTAGAACAAACGTAATGGGGAGTAGTCGCGGATTGCATTCGGACCACGCGGTTACGAGTACGCTATTATGGAACACAAAAATTAATAAACAAAGAGCAATTGTCAAAGACAATGTAACATTTCTTGATGTTGAGGTATTGCTTATACGAGCGATGAACACTAACGGCATTGATAGCTTTACATTGAAGAAGGCTTTCTTAATGCTCAGTTATAGGGATGTTGGAAAAATATCGACATATCGAAATTACGATATTATATCAACGACATATCGATATCAATCCTCGATATATTTCAATTATATTTTACAGAAATCAATATTTCTTTTTAGTTCCCGAAAATAAACATTTTCAAAATTATCTTTTAATAATATTTGTTTTGAATACAAAAATTTAATTAAAAATTACTGTATTTACTTTGACATCATGCACCAAAAACAATGTGCAATATTCCAAGTAATTTTACATTTGTCAAGTTCTTTAATACACAAAACATTAAATTCTGATGTACCAAAAATCGACATTTTTCTTTCGATATATCTTTTCGTCCAACAATACGTTTATAAATAATAATGATTTTTTTTTCTATATAAACATTTTTACTGTCATTGTAATCAAAAGTTTATTTCACGACAGTTTTATCACTCGGGCTTACCCATTCGATGATCAACTGCGCTAGGCTCTTAACATCGAGGTCTTAAGAGACGATGAGGTTGAAGCGAAGTGAGTATGGAGCGACGCCGGAATGAAGAAAGGGAGGGGAAACGGGAGATCCCCGAGAAAACCCACCGACAAGCGGTATCATCCAGCACGATTCCCACGTGCAAAAACCCGGGGGCAACCCCACCGGGAATTAACCCCGGTTTGCCTTGGTGTGAGGCGAGTAGTCTGACCACTACACCACTACACCACTGCGACCCCTCTGTGAACGGGCCTTTTATCTGATTGGTTACAGCGTACTGCGAAAGATTCCCTATTGGCCGGGCTGCCGGCTGATGCGAGTAGTTTAGCAGGCGCTGATTGGCGNTCGATGATCAACTGCGCTAGGCTCTTAACATCGAGGTCTTAAGAGACGATGAGGTTGAAGCGAAGTGAGTATGGATCGACGCCGGAATGAAGAAAGGGAGGGGAAACGGGAGATCCCCGAGAAAACCCACCGACAAGCGGTATCATCCAGCACGATTCCCACGTGCAAAAACCCGGGGAGCAACCCCACCGGGAATTAACCCCGGTTTGCCTTGGTGTGAGGCGAGTAGTCTGACCACTACACCACTGCGACCCCTCTGTGAACGGGCCTTTTATCTGATTGGCTNCGGGAATTAACCCCGGTTTGCCTTGGTGTGAGGCGAGTAGTCTGACCACTACACCACTGCGACCCCTCTGTGAACGGGCCTTTTATCTGATTGGCTACAGCGTACTGCGAAAGATTCCCTATTGGCCGGGCTGCCGGCTGATGCGAGTAGTTTAGCAGGCGCTGATTGGCGAGTGACGTCTTAGCATGATGCTGACCTGTGGAGTTCGCGGTGTGAGCTCCTACATCTCTGCGTTCTTAAGGGAGAGAAACACTCCCGCCATATAGTATTTACGTATATTTCTCCATAGCGTAATTTCCATGTTCAATATTTAATAACCAAGCTTGTCAAGGCACAGGTATTTTATCAACAGTGATTTCGAAATCCAAAGTTATTTTCTCCCGTTTCTCATTTCACATTTATAACCAAAATAAATGGCTCCTTCATTATTTAAAAAAAATGTTGTACCACATGGGAAAATACGGACAGGTATAACTGAAAGAAAACTAACTTCAAAATTCTATAAATTAGTTATCTGTCATATCAAACTTTAATATGTAATGTCCGGTCATGAAGTTTGATTACAAATATTTGTAGAAAAATCCAAGAGGGGTGGAATCTCTTTACCTTAAGTACTCTATGACTCGGAGGAATAACAGCTCACTTTACCAATGCCGGCCGCCCAGGAGAAAACAACACTCGGATTACGTGTTTGCTTGTGTGCGGGACGAGAAAAATCCAAGAGGGGTGGAATCTCTTTACCTTAAGTACTCTATGACTCGGAGGAATAACAGCTCACTTTACCANCACAGGTATTTTATCAACAGTGATTTCGAAATCCAAAGTTATTTTCTCCCGTTTCTCATTTCACATTTATAACCAGAATGAATGGCTCCTTCATTATTTAAAAAAAAATTTGTACCACATGGGAAAATACGGACAGGTATAACTGAAAGAGAACTAACTTCAAAATTCTATAAATTAGTTATCTGTCATATCAAACTTTAATATGTAATGTCCGGTCATGAAGTTTGATTACAAATATTTGTAGAAAAATCCAAGAGGGGTGGAATCTCTTTACCTTAAGTACTCTATGACTCGGAGGAATAACAGCTCACTTTACCAATGCCGGCCGCCCAGGAGAAAACAACACTCAGATTACGTGTTTGCTTGTGTGCGGGACGAGAAAAATCCAAGAGGGGTGGAATCTCTTTACCTTAAGTACTCTATGACTCGGAGGANGGGGGGGGGGGTAGAGCCGAATGCAACGAGAACGCGGTATGCAGCAATTACACGGCGGATTCCTTTCGAGCTGCAGCTCCCGCGGAAAAATTCTAATTCCGTTCTGGTTCCCCTTGATGCCGGCCTTCGCCGGCGCATGCCATTACCCCAACCCAGAGCTATTTTCCCAACCATCGCCTACAATTAAGAGTACATCCTGAGCGAGTCCTTTTATGAGCAAGTTTATTATTATTACTGTTTCTCGGATTTGGAAAAGATCACTTCATCCTCTCCTACTCTCAGAGTGTGCACGGTTACTGCTTTATTTTAGTAAACAATTCAGAATAATCGGCGTGTTGCGGTCTGAGACACGGCCGTAGGTTTTACGTGAGCACGTTTGCATTAGCGAATAACATTTTCTTTGTAACATGGGAATGAAATTAAAGTAACGAAATTGAGACTAGGCTTTTACGGCTTAAATCGACAGATTTAGACGCAGTATTTCGTTTGGCGCCAAAATCAGCGCTCTAGCACATCGGAGTCTACATACAGCCCAGGAATTATTCCCTACGTTAAACATTGCCACCAGTCATGCTTATATAGTAATCATATACCGAACCGAACAAGACTACATTTATTCCAATCGTGTTATAAGTCACGAAGTTATAGAGTCGGAAAGATTGCCCTGCAAACATTACGTCGTCGTTTGTCACGGTAGCCCACGTGTCAGTCTGATTTTAAAGACGTGTTCATGTTAAAGGGCATGAACGCTAAGGAGCTGACGGCAATTGTATACTGTGAGAGTCATGAATGTTAACTAGTGTATTGACGTTGTCTAGGACTCAGGCCCAGTTAACTAGTGTTTTGACGTTGTCTAGGACTCAGGCCCAGTTAACTAGTGTTTTGACGTTGTCTAGGACTCAGGCCCAGTTAACTAGTGTTTTGACGTTGTCTAGGACTCAGGCCCAGTTAACTAGTGTTTTGACGTTGTCTAGGACTCAGGCCCAGTTAACTAGTGTTTTGACGTTGTCTAGGACTCAGGCCCAGTTAACTAGTGTTTTATTATGTATTTATGACCCTCGTCCAAACAGAAGTTCCGCTACGAATACATACTCGCGAGATTCAGAGCGAGTTTAAATTAATAGACATGTTATGTATCGCCCTTGTTACGCAGTCAGGCATACCGCGGCACGCGCTCAAGGCTAGTCTAGGATCGAGTTTCAATTGACACGCACTTTATTCCTCGCAGGTAACGATCACAAGCGTGTCCCTACTGACCTACGTGTGAGGTCGCCTGAGGGCAAGTCCCAGAAAAACAGTTCGCAGTGGACTCGCACCCTTCCTACCAAGAAACTCCCATCAGCCAATGATATCCCCTTTCTCACGTAAAAACCTTACAGAGTGCGTGAGTCATTTACGCCTTAGGGCAACGATCGGCAACAGGCAGACCGCTGTCCGAACCCAGAACTCTGAGAAAAAAAATACTGGACCACCAAAAAATAAAATATTTTAGTTTACCCTAACTCATTCAATATATTCTGCTCTGCAGAAAATAACAATTTTTTTTCGCGCCAGTACAAGTGCTGGCATTTANGTTGTCTAGGACTCAGGCCCAGTTAACTAGTGTTTTATTATGTATTTATGACCCTCGTCCAAACAGAAGTTCCGCTACGAATACATACTCGCGAGATTCAGAGCGAGTTTAAATTAATAGACATGTTATGTATCGCCCTTGTTACGCAGTCAGGCATACCGCGGCACGCGCTCAAGGCTAGTCTAGGATCGAGTTTCAATTGACACGCACTTTATTCCTCGCAGGTAACGACCACAAGCGTGTCCCTACTGACCTACGTGTGAGGNTCAGGCATACCGCGGCACGCGCTCAAGGCTAGTCTAGGATCGAGTTTCAATTGACACGCACTTTATTCCTCGCAGGTAACGACCACAAGCGTGTCCCTACTGACCTACGTGTGAGGTCGCCTGAGGGCAAGTCCCAGAAAAACAGTTCGCAGTGGACTCGCACCCTTCCTACCAAGAAACTCCCATCAGCTAATGATATCCCCTTTCTCACGTAAAAACCTTCCAGAGTGCGTGAGTCATTTACGCCTTAGGGCAACGATCGGCAACAGGCAGACCGCTGTCCGAACCCAGAACTCTGTGAAAAAAATACTGGACCGCCAAAAAATAAAATATTTTAGTTTACCCTAACTCATTCAATATATTCTGCTCTGCAGAAAATAACAATTTTTTTTCGCGCCAGTACAAGTGCTGGCATTTATTTCCGTATTTTACAAGTATTCCGTAAGCAGCGCAAGCGAAAATAACACGGTTATTAAAATTATAAATTTATTAATTTTAATTTGAGATATAGACGTCTTCAGAGTAAACCCTTAAATCCTATTCAGTGTACATTTAAGAATGAAATAAAAATGCTGTATAAAAATGGAATGTCTTAAGTTTTATTCTGAAATGATTTGAGTTTTTACAAGCGAGTCCTTTCAGAGAGAAATAATAACTACGGTGAATTTCAGATTTCTTTATGGAACTCGATAAGTATGTTTTAAGTATCTGGACCCCACTACAAATTTCTTGCCAACTCCTGCTTTAGATGTTAATTATTGTTTTATAGAAGCTAATGGGAAAAAACGAATACAGCACAAATATGTAAACAGAGTGGCGTATTTCCGCCTAGCTGTTTCTTCCGCCGAACGAATGTTATTACGGCAGAATACATTATACAAACNTAACTACGGTGAATTTCAGATTTCTTTATGGAACTCGATAAGTATGTTTTAAGTATCCGGACCCCACTACAAATTTCTTGCCAACTCCTGCTTTAGATGTTAATTATAGTTTTATAGAAGCTAATGGGAGAAAACGAATACAGCACAAATATGTAAACAGAGTGACGTGTTTCCGCCTAGCTTTTTCTTCCGCCGAAACGAATGTTATTGCGGCAGAATACATTATACAAAGCAAATATCCCAATATGGCAGAATAGCTGCTCTCGAAGATGGCAGAAATCGTTATATAGGACTGTCCTATCTTAGTTTTTTCTATGCTGGCTTCCAGAATCTTGTGGACTACAATTGACGTATTGGTGGCTAATTTAGGCCCTACGCCCCACTCCCTTTTGATGAGCCAGCCATGCAACTTACATATTCCTATAACGGAATCTCACAGTTAAATATATACGGAATAAATTAATGTCACATACAACAGTTTGACAAACACAGGTATTTAAAACACGCATTGTACTCATAACACACATTGATTTACTTGACTGGCAGAGCTAGAATGTTAAGCCGGCGGAGGATTCGCTCCCTCAAGGCCAAACATGTATATTGTTCTTAAAAGTGGTTAAGAACTACAGCAGTGGCTCTACGGTGGTATGTATGTCCATAGGAGCGACGAACATTTCCAGTTCCAGGTTCATATTTAACTGCGTAATACCAGCCATGAAAGGTGGCAGCGGTGGTGTAGTGGTCAGACACCTCGCCTCCCACCAAGGCGAGCCGGGTTCGATCCTCGACGGGGCCACTCCCGGATTTCCTCACGTGGGAATTGCGCCAGAAGATGCCGCTGTTCGGCNGTGTAGTGGTCAGACACCTCGCCTCCCACCAAGGCGAGCCGGGTTCGATCCTCGACGGGGCCACTCCCGGATTTCCGCACGTGGGAATTGGGCCAGAAGATGCCGCTGTTCGACGGAGCAGGATCTGCGTTTCTCCTGCTTTCCGACGGAGCAGGATCTGCGTTTCTCCTGCTTTCCGACGGAGCAGGATCTGCGTTTCTCCTGCTTTCCGACGCTGCTTCATACTCAACAAAAGAAAGTCTAATGTTACGACAACAGCAATTATGTTACAAAAACTGTTTTTTTTTTAATCTGTGAACCGTCAGTAACTTATGTTAAGTAATTTTGTAAAAACATTAGCTCCATAAATGTTTGTCAAAATTATGTGGAGTTTATGTTGCGGCAAAACAAATTTTCTGTTGAATTGACGTTAAGAGTGTGTTAAAAACTCTCTTAAAAAATATTTTGACCTAAAATAAATTAAATAAAATTATTTTGTCAAAAAAAGAAATATCACCAAGGAAAAAAAATGAGGCGAATCAAACCCGCGCCTTGAGTGCTTGACGACCTGGCGCACTACCAACTGCTCTATCTTTAGATGTCCGAGTGCGTTTCATATTGTGGCTAACCTGTGCAACATAACGACAAACTGCAGTTCTCTTTCTTTACGTGCAAATACTCTATCTCTATAAATATACGCAAAATTAGCAAACTTAAACTGCGTTGCAAGGCTTGAGAGCTGATCTGAGATACGTTTAGTTCTCATAATATGCTTTAAATTTAAATACAGTGGTTTCATTTTACCAGGTTATCGTTTCTCACTACTATCCGCCATTTTACAACACTAAGTCAGTGTAAACCTTTGGTNATCTGAGATACGTTTAGTTCTCATAATATACTTTAAATTTAAATACAGTGGTTTCATTTTACCAGGTTATCGTTTCACACTACTATCCGCCATTTTACAACACTAAGTCAGTGTAAACCTTTGGTGGGCATTTCTTTAATGTCGCAGTAACATAAAATATTTTGTTATTCCTGTTATTTTTAGCGTAATACATTTGGTTGCGGCGACATTACATAGGGGCCTTATTGACAACCCTTCGACATTATAGTAACATAAGACTTTGTATATGGTTAACATATTCAACTTAGCAACATAAACTTTTATATAAATGCCTCAACAGTATTATTTTTGTTGCAACAAAATTAAATTTTTTTCTGTGTGTTCACCTCCCTTCACCACATTGGCTGTTTAAGAGCCACTCAACCCTCTCCCCTCCACCAGTCATGACATAATCTCAGGCTTGGGCAGGACTATATAGACAATCACCGTAAGCTTCGCGCTGCAGGACAAAATAAACCTTAATTGATATTTTCTATGGCGATCACAACTCACTTTCGTTATTTATAATTGGACATGCATATTCATGTGTGCATTACTTCAGAAATCCACAGAGCTGGTTCCGTATTAGAAGCGCCATGTTAGGTAACGGCGAAACAAAAAATATATAACTTTTTAGATGAAGAGGAAGAAAGGAAGCTNTTGCAACAAAATTAAATTTTTTTCTGTGTGTTCACCTCCCTTCACCCCATCGGCTGTTTAAGAGCCACTCAACCCTCTCCCCTCCACCAGTTATGACATAATCTCAGGCTTGGGCAGGACTATATAGACAATCACCGTAAGCTTCGCGCTGCAGGACAAAATAAACCTTAATTGATATTTTATATGGCGATCACAACTCACTTTCGTTATTTATAATTGGACATGCATATTCACGTGTGCATTACTTCAGAAATCTACAGAGCTGGTTGCGTATTAGAAGCGCTATGTTAGGTAACGGCGAAACAAAAAATATATAACTTTTTAGATGAAGAGGAAGAAAAGAAGATTCAAAGACTAGTCTAGACGATCAAGATTATTCCGAGCGTGGACAGTAAAAGGACGAGTGAGTAATTACTCACACATATGGGGAATATGTGTGAGTAATTTCTCATGCGCTGGATTGTCCATGCCTGTATTTCAAAGAAGCAGAGTCCACCGCCCGCAAATAAAGTTTTCCGTAAAACCACACTTCCTTCACCAGAAACTCTTTATGAAAACTCTACAGAAAGCAAGCCCCAGATGAATGTTCCGATATTCGTATTTGCTATGACTGCAGTGCTCTTATTTATGAGCATTTTGTTGTTTTCGAATGTTGTTCCTTCTTATTACCATCGTTCTCGCCGATAAAGCGCGTATTTAGTTTGTAAAATTGAGTTAGAGGCAGAAAACGAGAACCTTACAAAAATTCTGCAAACGTTTACCTGCGGTTTAAACTACCTAAGTTTATGGAACAATGTTTAACTGCTATCGGACGAAGTGGGGCAAGTATACTGCTGTAAACAGTACTTACTATAACGTGATTTAAATACACCGTGTATAAATAAAATGTTCTGCATTTTGTTTAAACAATCTTAACTATACAAAATATTAATTTGTGTCAAAAATGTTTACGCATCCTGAATTTTCTAGTGTACTTATAAAAAAGAAGCAAGTTTGTTGGCCTTAAGGGCGTGGAAAGAAAATTGTTAAATTTCCGTGGAAAAGTTAATAGACAAAGGCTTTGAAAGCCGGAGAGAAAAAGGAAGGGGGAAAAAACGCTCTTTTGTTGCTGGGCTGCCTTGAACATGACTGGTACTTGCTCGCAATCAATATGTTGTGAAAAGAGGGCGCTCAGCTCGCACACACGCTCTATAGAGGAGGAATGTCTGAGTGTTGATGAGGGATTGGAGGGCGGGAGGTAGAACAATTGCAGGCAACAACAGCCCTTCATCAGCACGGTAAAGGTGCTCNCATTCAAAAACTGTTCATTTTCCAACCATATGCCGCCGGCAAATGAACAGAGAGTGAAGTTTTCCCCCGCTACCGGAAAAAGGGAGGGGGTGTTGGGGAGGGGAAAGCAAATTCTCTCCCTTATCACAAAACAATGCTTTTCGTTTAAGCGGTTCTTGTACTCAACACGAACGCCTGTCAAGTCTAGCGTGATTACAAAAAGCGAGTAACAGGGAAAAAAAAAAAANGGTTCTTGTACTCAACACGAACGCCTGTCAAGTCTAGCGTGATTACAAAAAGCGAGTAACAGGGAAAAAAAAAAAATTAATGTCACAATTATTTTCTCCGACGGATAAAACACGTGTGAAATAGTTGCAGTAGAATTTCAGTCATCCATGGGAAAGCAAAAGCATCTGAATCCATATTTTTATAAATTTTCTAGCTCCAGAGGTGAAGCTCAGGGGTATAATACAAGATGGCATTCACATATTTAAATTAAAATAAACTANGGTTCTTGTACTCAACACGAACGCCTGTCAAGTCTAGCGTGATTACAAAAAGCGAGTAACAGGGAAAAAAAAAAATTAATGTCACAATTATTTTCTCCGACGGATAAAACACGTGTGAAATAGTTGCAGTAGAATTTCAGTCATCCATGGGAAAGCAAAAGCATCTGAATGCATATTTTTATGAATTTTCTAGCTCCAGAGGTGAAGCTCAGGGGTATAATACAAGATGGCATTCACATATTTAAATTAAAATAAACTANAATTTTCTAGCTCCAGAGGTGAAGCTCAGGGGTATAATACAAGATGGCATTCACATATTTAAATTAAAATAAACTACTGCAGGAATTCAATTATTTTATAATTTTAATCTTGCAGTTTACAATATTTTCTCCGTATAAGGTAAACATTGGAATGACCCTCCGTGCAATTTACAAGAACTCCCATGCTTAATATATTTCAGAAATATTATAAATTCCTAGCTATTTCTAGTTACCGTATTCGTAATTAATTGGAGCGAATAAAACTAAAACCATACCATCATACGCTCAGCAAAACAATATTTTATTAGTGATACGCGATTTTTTATCACCAATTCACCACACGATATTCAGTAAAGATGCCATAAAATATTACAAATGTCTCGTAGGCCTTAAAGCAAAAACATGTTTACATATTCTCAAGTAAAGAACACGGAATGAACCCTCCCACACACGTCTACAAGAATATACTACACACTCCCCACAGTTATTCAATCCAGATGTTGTGAGAAACGTGCAGTGGCGGTACGACTGGCTTTTTGTGTAAGCAAGTTGACGTACAAACTACTTTGTTGATACCAAGCGACGACGAGATGTAATAAGGCACTTGAGTGCTGGGGACGAGCTACTAGCACAAGCTGTGTGAAAAGTCGGTGCAAACATGGCTCTATCAACCAGTACACATAACGCCTTGACAACTGCGCAAGTGCTTATTTTTTAACGTGCCCTCAATTTGGAAATGCGTGCGTTTAGTCAGAACAGAGATGTCGTTGGTTAGAACTCATCTGACCGCACTGGGAAACACATTCACACGTGTTTTTCCATTCATATTCCAGGCTATTATTGAGGCCCTTCCTGAAGTTCCTTCTCATCAGACACCATGATTAGAATGAAGTAGGAATTACTGAGAGACAGGCTGTAGGCTGGGGACGAGGGGACAATCTGGCGGCCATCTCGGATTTCCCTTTTTTCCCTTTAAACAGCCACTTTTTCCCTTGAAAACGTCTAAAATTTCCATTATATCCCGAAAAAAAAAATTCCCGAATTTCCCTCAAAACCAGGACAATTTTCCGCAAAAATGCACTTTGCACAATGTGGCAGGCATTTGCTCAATACGGAAGAATGTGGCAGAAATTGTATAACGGCCAGCAATATCGTGCAATCATTTACAAGCACTTCACGCTTTGTCATTCCATGCCAGCAGCATCCATATTGTCTGAAGAATATTCGAGTTCATTGCCCCGTCATGCAACGTCATTCCCTGCCTTGTTACAAAAACATATTCTACGAGCTATGTCAAGTACGTATATGCTAAGGACAGCAATACCAATCACGCACACATATGCTAATTGTACATATACTAATCGCCCACACGTCAGTCACCCCACCATTTTGCATTCGTCTCCGCCATCTTGGATACACACCCCCGCCTGCGCTATCCCTTGGTGTTCTCATATTCCTTCCGGTCTCCTATTTTGTCTCTTGCCTTCTATCATTCCTTCTTGTCTTCCACCCATATCCTCTCGCCCTCTCTTGCCATTTACGTCCTCCATATATAATTCCCGTGCCTGATACCAGTCGTCTGCTGTAGGTGGCCATCATTAATTCTCACGCCCACCACCAGTGTGTGGTACGTTCTGCCGTTCGCAGCTAGGAGCGCTGGTATCGATGTAAGTCATCTTGTATGTGTTGGTTCACTCGTCGCCGAAAGGAGTGCACTGGTGTGTGCAGTCGTTAAAGGTTGAATTTCAGCGCTTAGTAGACTGGGACTGTCACCCTTACGCACACCCGTTTCGGTGCAGGTGAGCTCAAAAAATTGCTGGTAGCCATGCGGTTACGATCCGACCACCCTTCAATTGCCAGTCCGACGTCTAGACAGCACGACCCCCATTGCATGGTTAGGAGATGAAATAAACTAAATACCTGCATCGGCCTACGCACTCCCCAGATAATTAACTTGCCATCACAAATAAAGCTAATGTTTAATGTCGAATACATATAGAAAAAACTGCAGGCACCGCGCGCACATGCACACTCATGTATAATTGTAAAAGTCATATATATATATATATAATTTATAGCTCTTTTACTATGTATATTACGGTCCGCGTGAGCGCTGGCAACTAATTAAAACTACATTAGCATGTAACATGCTTCAACAAACACACAATTGCGCTGCGACGCACATGCGGTGCGATCACGCACGAGCACACTCACTTCTGTATATCCAACTTGTCCGTGCATACAACGCGGCACGGAGCGAAGCCGGCCCACGCACACTAGCCTACAGTTGCGTCCGCGCGCGCGTCAAGTATGCCCTAAGCCCACTTATAAGCATAATTGGCTGTCGTTTCCGAACTGTTCATAACATAGGCATCACTCCCAACATAAAACAGTGTGGCAGGGTCAATTAGGCCATGACTTCACTTATAAGCATACTTGACAACCATTTCCAATCTGCTGAAGCCATAGTCATCAAAATTAAATCATATGCATAGCTCCCAACATATAAGAGGGTAGCAGCGGCAATTATGCATTAATCCCAGATAGATACCTGTCATTTCCTAACCGCGAAAAAGGCACGACCATCAAATTCATATAACTGGTAACATTCCTGGATGCAATCGATGTGATAAGCATAGTAGAGCGTCATTTCTTAACTATTAAAGTTCGGCCAACATGTAACAGTCAGCCATACATTTAAAGAAAATAAATAACGGTATACATACAATTGCATTTCAAGCGAGTCGTAGTAGTAAGTAGTTAATAATCTCATTACTAATGCATGAAGGAGAGAAGGGGGCCTGAAATAGTACGTATATGGGTTGGTCAACGCGCACACGTCGATCACACACCACCAGGCTCGTAGTCTGCTACCACAAGTGATATATATATATATATATGCATACATGCATATATAAATGTTAGCACAGATAATACACAACAACCAACAATAAGCGAAAAAAATCAAGGTATAAACAAATACACCGCGAGTATGCAAATAGTGGAATGGAAAAGTAAAATACATATATACATACATATATATATATATATATATAGTAATATAAGCAAACGCAATCAACACAAAACAAGGGCTGGTAGCCTGAGGCNATACATATATATATATATATATATAGTAATATAAGCAAACGCAATCAACACAAAACAAGGGCTGGTAGCCTGAGGCCTTGTTATCATGCGTAATCCTTAACAACCACCCATACACTGAAATAAATGAAGGTGCATACAATTGCACCAGAGCAAGGTGTAAGTAGTCACCGGTTACATTAAAACAAGTCCTACGAGTTAATACAAATAACCAAAAGGGTCACGAAAATGGCATATTTTATATTAAAAATCGGTCAAGTTACTATAAAAAAATACCCGTTGGGTTTGCAGAACGTATTAGTGATATCAACGTTACCAGTGCACCAAGAAATTTGGTAAAAAGCTGGAATGCTCGAGGACACGAAAAGAGCATATGTTCACAATGATCATCCTTTAAAAAAAATTCGACAATGTACTAAGTGCGATACGCATTACGCGACTTGTAAAGACGGTGTTCCTTTGCTTGCTACGAAACAATTTACATTCAAAAAATTAATCGCGCAAGAGAGATGACACTGCTACGCGCAGAGGCAAACAGATAAAAAATAATTATAAATTCAAATATTTATATGCATTTATTGACCAATGGATATTGCGCGAGCATCGGGCGCTGTACGTTATGATAGGCAAAAAAATTTATATTGTGAAGCCCGACAACGATAATGACAACACTGATACACAGTAATGCAAACTGATATAAAAATNAAAAAAATTTATATTGTGAAGCCCGACAACGATAATGACAACACTGATACACAGTAATGCAAACTGATATAAAAACTAAAATGCAAAGAAAATAATAATAATCACTTAAAAACCATTGCAATCACATATTACATAACCGTCAGGGTTACACGATGCTAGACAAGATAAACCCGTCTTGCTTAGTACACCAGAATAGCAAACGACTTCCGTACGAACAGATTGAAACAAAACAGACAAATTCAGAGTTCAGCCAACACTCGCATCACTAGCAGCAGACGGTGTCCGACCCGACCNGATTGAAACAAAACAGACAAATTCAGAGTTCAGCCAACACTCGCATCACTAGCAGCAGACGGTGTCCGACCCGACCGACGTTGAGCGATCAACTAACATCTTGGGTATCTGTAATGCAGCCCAGGTGGTCGGTCGGGGGCGCGATCACCACGCAGGTCTCGGCAAGTCGAAGGGATGGCACATCATGCTAGCCGAGAGAGACGCGACAGGCTCCAGTGTGACAGGCCAGCCGAGTCACACATGCACTTATTTACCTTTACGAGAGGAATTCAGCTATACAGTACCAGGTAACAATTTATTTCGTTTTAAATTTAATATACATGTACTTATTTGAATACATACCATTTATATTGCTAAACTGTACGCATATTATGAAAAGCTCACCACAAATTTTCATTAATATAGAAATATCATTAAATGTACGAACTTTGTAACGACGAGTAAGGAGGCATCGCAACAACACATGCATTTCAACTATGAATGTACTCTGCTTTTAGAAAACCCAAAACATAAAGAGAAGAGGCTTCCCGTAACTAAATACAACTGGCGCAGCTGCTTCATACACAGGAGACCTGGAGACCACGAGTGTATATCGCACCTATCAATGTAAACTGAACACGAGCACAGACCACAATGACTATTCTGCCTTTCAGTGCATAGTATGCATCACCAACCATGAAAGCTACTGGGCACTTACAAATATTGTAATTACTCTGCTCGTGACAAAACATTTATGTAAACTCCAGAAAGATAAGCATGCTTAATTGTTACANCAAATATTGTAATTACTCTGCTCGTGACAAAACATTTATGTAAACTCCAGAAAGATAAGCATGCTTAATTGTTACGTATCCTATTGACATTTTATAGGAAATAACATGTACCCTGATGGTGCTGGATACAGTGCACCGTCCTTGAGAATAAGGTATCGCAGGTTCAATCCCCCGGAGGGTAGATTCATTTCACAGGTTAAAATACAACATGATAAGCAAATAAAACTTGTGTGTTATATCTACATATTTAAGTATCGAGCACATCATGCAAAAATCGCAATTAACCTGTATATCCAACAAATATTATGTACATACCGTACTCCATGCATGTTCAACACAAAAGGTTACAGCCTACTAGACATTTATAAACACATAGCAGTGAGTACATTCTTAGACAACAGGAATTAAAAAAAAAATTCCTTCTAATTTTGTGTGTTTATTCTTCTTATTAACAATATCTCACAGACATAATATGTAATTCAATAAAGCCTCTAGCTCCAAGTACATCAATAATAGAAATTATCTCAATGGGACAAATACCCGCAGTCTATCTACCAATTCATTGGGGTTTTCAGAAAATAAGTAGCTAGACTTCACATCACTCATCGCAGAAGGTTCACGATACATGTCTGCATGTTAGTTCTTCCATTATGGGTAGGTTGTGAGAAACCTCTGGGCCAGAGTAAAGGGTTCGAATTTGCGTATCTTCCGCCNCAAATATTGTAATTACTCTGCTCGTGACAAAACATTTATGTAAACTCCAGAAAGATAAGCATGCTTAATTGTTACATATCCTATTGAAATTTTATAGGAAATAACATGTACCCTGATGGTGCTGGATACAGTGCACCGTCCTTGAGAATAAGGTATCGCAGCGTCAATCCCCCGGAGGGTAGATTCATTTCACAGGTTAAAATACAACATGATAAGCAAATAAAACTTGTGTGTTATATCTACATATTTAAGTATCGAGCACATCATGCAAAAATCGCAATTAACCTGTATATCCAACAAATATTATGTACATACCGTACTCCATGAATGTTCAACACAAAAGGTTACAGCCTACTAGACATTTATAAACACATAGCAGTAAGTACATCCTTAGACAACAGGAATAAAAAAAAAAAAATTTCCATCTAATTTTGTGTGTTTATTCTTCTTATTAACAATATCTCAAAGACATAATATGTAATTCAATAAAGCCTCTAGCTCCAAGTACATCAATAATAGAAATTATCTCAATGGGACAAATACCCGCAGTCTATCTACCGATTCATTGGGGTTTTCAGAAAATAAGTAGCTAGACTTCACATCACTCATCGCAGAAGGTTCACGATACATGTCTGCATGCTAGTTCTTCCATTATGGGTAGGTTGTGAGAAACCTCTGGGCCAGAGTAAAGGGTTCGAATTTGCGTATCTTCCGCCNTAGTTCTTCCATTATGGGTAGGTTGTGAGAAACCTCTGGGCCAGAGTAAAGGGTTCGAATTTGCGTATCTTCCGCCCAAACTTCAAGTGGCCCTTTGTTCAACAACACGTTCACGGTTTTCTTGGCAGATGTCAACACTTCATCATCAGTATAATATGCATATTACACATCTTTACTAGCAGTCTTGGAGGTCACATTTTCCTTCTTAGCATACTGGTTAGTTATAACAACTTCGTTTTTCACTTCATATGTTCGCGCTGCATGTTTGTTGATCACAAATGTTAAAGGTCAGTATGGCTCGTACTTTCCATAACGCATGTCAGCAACACTCGTATTTCCTTCTTCACGCACTGTTTTTGAACAAGATGCAGGCCCGGGTAATGTCATGGGCGCTCGAACTATCGTTAGTTTACACGGCTAATCAGCAAAAAGGCAAGCCATAGCGTCGTCTTGTGCCGATAAGTTCAATGCATGCTGTCTCGTGCCAAGTAATGGTGCGTTACCTTTACATGTACCAATGTGTCTATATAGATTATCACTTCTACCAAATACTGCACCACACATATCACATGTTTGATTTCCGAAGGTCGGTTTCTTTGAACATTCGCTCTGCTCATGGCAACATGCATTGCAACTTTCACCGCAGGTCTTGCAACAATAACTGCATTGTTTTCCATGTAATTGTTGAAAACTCGGTAATGGCTTCAATGCAGTTGTACAGGACATAATAGATTGCACATCCTCATATTATAATCTAAGGGGATTTTAATTTCATTACAAACACGCAAAAATGTGTAGGTTACCACACATAACTCATAAAATTTCTGGAAAACATTCCTGATTATTTTGAGTGAACTGCGCATTACTATCAAAGAAAGGAAGAAAAAAATTTCGTTTGAGTACTAATTTTCTTTTTAACTAAATGACTCTGCTGACAGGAGTAAACGTGCGAAATAAAACTAACGATGCAATAACGGGAAGTAATTTTCTTTATTATTAGAACAATTAAATAATTTCGGAAATTCTCGTGAAACAGCAGTTGTTCGGTAATNTTCCTGATTATTTTGAGTGAACTGCGCATTACTATCAAAGAAAGGAAGAAAAAAATTTCGTTTGAGTACTAATTTTCTTTTTAACTAAATGACTCTGCTGACAGGAGTAAACGTGCGAAATAAAACTAACGATGCAATAACGGGAAGTAATTTTCTATATTATTAGAACAATTAAATAATTTCGGAAATTCTCGTGAAACAGCAGTTGTTCGGTAATCAAAGCAGACTAGAGTACTGGTGCGTGGCCATTTTTTTAAATTAGAATGTTATCTCCCAATTTAGACAGTTAAAATTTATGGCGCTATAATTAATTAAAAGGGTACAAAAATATTCACCGCAGTAGTTATCAGCATCAATATGATAATATTCGCCAACGTTAATATAACGTTAGACACCTCTCGTCAAATAAATGTAATGAGATTGACTGTCTTCGCTGATTGTGTGCGTGTATATATGCGAAACATTTGTGTGCAACGAACACATGTGGCTTTTCATGCAATAAAAAAATAGTACTGTGGCTGAATAAACCGAACCTTTTTAATCAAGCGGTCCGTCACACCTCAAAAATTTTTTATTACATGTTTTCAACGGCGCCTCACGTATAATCATTTAATTTACTTATTTACACATAACGCAGCAAACATGCAATCCGAACATTAACTGAAAAATTAGATTCAAATATTAGATAGCTATAGATAAGAAAGCGTTTCCGTTAGAGTCAGTATAGATTATTATTTAAATATATTTAAACACGTGGAAGTACTAACAGTCTACCAAAGTACACAAATTACCTTCACTGTCTGCAAAATAAGAGTTCAATATTTTTATATGTATTCCCTTTAAATTTGTAAATCTGTGTTAAAATAAAAACCAACAAAATATTAGGCCTTTGATAGATGCACCAAAACGTATATTATTTTGACGGTCGAATAAGTAGGAAACGTGATCAAATCAATATTTTGAAACCTCTAAAATGCTTTTTGTGTTTAACAAAATCAACAAAGGTTTTTACAAAAGATATTTTAAATATTTTCCTAGGAAAAACACAGGACAAATAAAATTATTATATAAATATTATTGTCTCTGTATATTTTCAATATAATGAGACAGACACATGATACCATGCTTTATTCGCTAATTTTTTCCGTACATTTTCTACTTAGTTTTTTTGCAAATTCCGGTTGTATAGAGAATTAAAAAAGGTTTAATTTTAGTTGTGTGTGTTTACAATGTTTATAAAAAAGGTATTTAAAAATGTTAAAATACGTGGTTGTGGAGTAGGATTTCAATGTGAAAGCTCAAATTTTATTTCTGAGATTTATTTTGTCTTTTTCGTGTTATTTTATCGCATAGCAGTCACTTGCAGGGGTGAACAAAACATTTGATATATACTTGGAAGTACAATCCAGAATCCTTACACGTACATCACCCAGGCTATCATAGACACACACCTCGTGTGTTTACAAAGAGGTTAACACCTTCTGGGCACTTGCACAGCACTTGCACTTTCACTTCCTAGATGAAATCGCGTACAACCAGAAAACCAAACGTACAACCTTCTTCACTTCTTTTTCGTACTTTTAAGTAGCCATCATTGAAACATTTACTACATGTTGTAATGCGAAGTACTCTTTATTACATGTAATCTGTAGTAGTCAAAGTTGCTACAAAAAAAAACTAACAATCTCGTAGTAGAACGGGTTACGAAGTTCCTCAAATTTGCTTACAAAAGCTCTCTCTCTCTCTCTCTCTCTTCGTGGAGGGAAAATAACTAGGATTAAACGCTCTAGTTACGTTTTTCTTTCATAGTTTTGTGTGAAAACATTACTGTGAAACGTATCAAACAACTATTTAAATAATGGAACTATTAATTATTTGCCACAAAACTAGTTCCATGTCTTCAAAAAGTACGAAAACAAAGCCGGGTACACATACATTACTTCACAACTGTTAATACTGTATTGAATCCGCATCCGAGCTGCCTCAACTCTCGGAGTAAACATAACCACGGTGCTGTGTGTTCCTGAACCACTGCAGTTTAGAGAGGCTTGCACTTTCAGACCATAGAGTAGTTCTGTTGTTCATTGCGTACACGCATCAGCTCTTTAAAGAGTGTCAGCCTCACGAACGCCAGTTTACTAGCTCCTATTCTCCTAAAATTACTCCCATTACGTGCCCCCTTATCCAGTACGTGCCCCCTTATCCAGTACGTGTCCTCATTATCATTCATTAAGAAGTTCTTCCGTCATCCGTAACAATTATGTTTAAAGGAAAACGGCAACAAATAAAACGTGGCGAATGGTCGGGGAGAAAAAAGGAAGAGGGGGCGGGGGCACGTGAAACTGACACCAAAAAAAAGGTTTTCAAAAACCCAGGTGATGTCCATAAACATTGTTCAGTCCCTTAGAGTTCAAGAATCCACCCGATACATGTCAACATGAAACTTGTTTATGGCAAACGGTATTTCTCCCCATATATATCTATATATGTATATATTTACTTATTTATAAAAGTGTGTGTCTGTACGTTCATATATGTGTGTAAGTACACATATTATATACACTCTTGCACTTATGTGTCGTAGGTATCGTCTGCAGTAATATGGATATTGAAATTTGTCCTACATGTTTTACAAAGTATTGCTACCGTGTTAGAAGTTTTATTAGATTTTTGTGAGCCTTCAATCAGGAGCGCACTAGCGAGAGCATCGCTAGCCAGCCGGGCATAACTGAGTCTCCGGTATTCTGATAGGCAGGTGACAACTCTCATCTCCCGTGTTGTTTCTACGACGTAAATCGGCTCCAAATAAGCGGAAAAGTGATTCAGAATCANGTGACAACTCTCATCTCCCGTGTTGTTTCTACGACGTAAATCGGCTCCAAATAAGCGGAAAAGTGATTCAGAATCACGCCCCAGGTCTTGTCACGCTATTTCGTACTTTATGTATTGTCTTTTGAATTTCCACTAGTATTTTACTCGCTTATTGTGCAATATCACACCTTTGGTTTTGCTATTACTTGGTGTTCATTTTGTGGCTTTATTAATAGTAGAGAATTTTAGTGTTGTCTAAGATTTCGCCCTGTGTTACTGACTTTCAGCATGGAGATTTCCAAGTTTAATACAATATATTTTAATTCCATCCAATTGTTTCTACTTGAAGCCAGTCTTTGAACCTGTTTTATCTACCGACTGATTTGAACCAAATTAAGACTTTGAAAATAAGTGGCGCCCTATCAAATTTGCCACATAACATATGCCTATTGTGCGACAATTTAAGCTAATGCCTTCACTTCCAAGACGATTTTAAAATAAATTTATATTTATTGTTTAATTTACTGATATACTCGTGCAGAGTAAGGACAAAATTTAGAAAATTGTATCATCACATGAGCCCTACTTAATGTAACACCGACAGCGAAATATGAAAATCGGTAGTATTTTTACGTCTCACTAACAGTAATTGAATTGGCGACTTCGACTTTCTTTCCGTATTACGCCGAATTTGGGTTAAAAAAAAACGTTGCTTGATAATAGGGGCCGCGGTTGATGCTGGGGCTAGAGCGCTCGCTTCGCGTCAAAGCAAACCCTGTTCGACTCCCGGCAGAGTCGCTCCCCGGATTTTCGCACGTGGGAATCGTGCCGGACGATGCCGCTGGTCGGCGGGTTTTCTTGGGTGTCTCCCATTTCCCCCGCTCTTGCAGTCCGGAGCTGCTCCATACTCACTTCGCTTCACACACATCGGCTCTCAAGGCTACGTTGTTAAGAGTCACCCAAACCTCTTCACACCACTTTCTTGACTATAGCATATAAATACTTCCAACAACTTCACACTGCTATATGATGGAGGCGCGCATCCTAGTATAGGTCAAAGGCAGTGCTGTGAGGAGAATTCACAAATGGGTGAAACACGCCGCTAAGCAAGGCTTTAAAATTATTCTAATTAAGTGTGAACCAATTGCAGGCGCTGCATTTAATACTTACCCTACCGAGTACGTTATCTTGTGAGCTATGATGCCCCTACAGGAAATGCGATCATCTTAGCTTGTATTTAAGTCACCGCAAACAGTTCTTCTTCAGAGGGTATACAAACAGACCTTTCTACGTTAGTGATCTTTGCACTCTGCCCATGGGAAGTTTTAAAAGTAATCAAACTTTACTTTTCGAAAAAGAATTTTAGTATATTCGGACTTGTGGGAAAAATTTGGTGTACCGAAACACAAATACAATGGTTTGTTTGTCTCCTAATCTAACACTCTTGTCGATATACACTCAGGCGACAAAAGTCATGGGATACCTTCTAATACCTCCTTTTGCAAGGCGAAGGGCAGCAACTCGACGTGGCATGGACTCAACAAGTCGTTGGAAGTCCCCGGCAGAAATATTGAGCCATTATGCCTCTATAGACGTCCATAATTGCGAAAGTGAACGGCCACGTCCTCAAACACGTGCTTGACTGAAGAGCTAAATGTCCCATACATGTTCGATGGGATTCATGTCGGTCGATCTTGGTGGCCAAATCATTCGCTGGAATTGTCCAGAATGTTCTTCAAACCAATCGCGAACAGTTGTGGCCCGGTGACATGGCGCATTGTCATCCATAAAAATGCCATCGTTTTGGGTACATGACGTCCATGAATGGCTACAAGTGGTCTCCAAGTAGCTGAGCATAACCCTTTCCAGTCATNATCGTTTTGGGTACATGACGTCCATGAATGGCTACAAGTGGTCTCCAAGTAGCTGAGCATAACCCTTTCCAGTCAATTATCGGTTCAGTTGGACCAGAGGACCCAGTCCATTCCACGTTAAATTAGCCCACACCATTATGGAGCCAC
Source organism: Clitarchus hookeri (assembly GCA_002778355.1). Taxonomy (NCBI): domain Eukaryota; kingdom Metazoa; phylum Arthropoda; class Insecta; order Phasmatodea; family Phasmatidae; genus Clitarchus; species Clitarchus hookeri. The sequence continues at coordinate 308,086 of NQII01001225.1, forward strand.
CACCAGCTTGCACAATTCCTTGTCAACAACTTGGGTCCATGGATTCGTGGGGTCTGCGCCACACTCGAACCCTACCATCAGCTCTTCCCTCTTGAAATCGGGACTTATTTGACGAAGACACGGTTTTCCAGTCGTCTAGAGTCCAGCCGATATGGTCACGAGCCCAGGAGAGGTGCTGCAGGCGATGTCGTGTTGTTAGTAAAGGCATTCGAGTCGGTCTTCTGCTGGCATAGCCCAGTACAGCCAAAGTTCGCCGCACTGTCCTAACGGACACGTCCGTCGTACGTCCCACATTGATTCCTGATGTTATTTCACGCAGTGTTGCTTGTCTGTTAACACTGACAATTCAGCGCACACGTCGTTGGTCTCGGTCATTAAGTGCAGGCGATCGGCCTGAAATTAGGTATTCTCGGCACACTCTTGACACTGTGGATCTCGGAATGTTAAATTCCCTACCCATTTCCGAAATGGAATGTCCCACGCGTCTAGCTCCAACTACCATTCCGCGTTCAAAGTCTGTTAATTCCCGTCGTGCGGCCATAATCACGTCATAAACCTTTTCACATTAATCACTTGACTACACATGAAAGCCCAACCAATGCACTGCCCATTTATACACTTTGTACGCGATAATACTGCTATCTGTATGTTGGAATATTGCTATCCCATGACTTTTATCACCTCTGGTCAGATAACAGTGTCAATCCAGTGTCAAANAAACCTTTTCACATTAATCACTTGACTACACATGAAAGCCCAACCAATGCACTGCCCATTTATACACTTTGTACGCGATACTACTGCCATCTGTATGTTGGAATATTGCTATCCCATGACTTTTATCACCTCTGGTCAGATAACAGTGTCAATCCAGTGTCAAANATCTGTATGTTGGAATATTGCTATCCCATGACTTTTATCACCTCTGGTCAGATAACAGTGTCAATCCAGTGTCAAACCTTCAAGGGGAAAAGTTTGCACGTTGATCACCCGTGTGACAAACACTTTGGCGGTGGTTTTAGTCGTGATACAGCCGCTGTTGGTGGTTGCCACGTCCTGAATCTAAATGCGAAACTGATTCCATGTCGATCTTATCGTCCGATCTCTCACTCATACACCAGCGATAATCCCAAAACATATCTCGACATTTCTTCACTGTCCACAGCAAAGAACACATTTCGACGACGGCAATCGTAAAACCATCACACGTATGAGACACACTCGTTACTTTACCGGCCACGCACAGTGCATGTGTAGCCAGGGACAAAAAACATAACCAGTCGCATTTCAAGCGGCGATCCCGAAAATATAATACTACTTCCATTGTCGCACGAGCCATGTTTATATTGTGGCATAAAAGGAGCCCACGGAGATTACTGTTATTAAAAGCAATAACAAAAAAAGAAAACCGTAATTCCTGTCTTTAAAGGTAATTTCCACGTCAAAATAACTCCGCTTTATATCATCTCACAAACATGGCACGTACCANAATTCCTGTCTTTAAAGGTAATTTCCACGTCAAAATAACTCCGCTTTATATCATCTCACAAACATGGCACGTACCCGTTATCTTCATTAATGGATCATAAAAATATGGGGTCATCACACGAGATCCTACAGAGTACATTGTGCGTGGGGCTATAATGGCGAAAGCACATGCGATACAAGTTTGAAAGTCTACTTAATAGCCAATAATNTGGGGCTATAATGGCGAAAGCACATGCGATACAAGTTTGAAAGTCTACTTAATAGCCAATAATCTCCACACATTCTCACCAAGGTGGGTCCGACAGAGTTACATGTCGTTCAAAAAACTGTTTACGTCATACTGAAAGTTTTTTTTTAGTACTATAAAGGAAATCAGGCCACGTAAAAAAACCATTTACAAAAATACTTTGTTTTGTTATTAGGATTTTACATTAACAAACAACATTTAAAATTTTTTATTGTATTGCTTGTTTAGGTCAAATCATTTTGCAAATACAGGGATATCAATTTTTGAACCAAGCGCTTAACTCTCTTCCCACAAAGAACAAGAACCTAGCGAAAAAATAAAGCAAAACACAAATTGCACCTGAAATACCTTTTGTAATAGCCGCCAAAAATTATTTCAAGTTAAAACAAATGTTTTCCAAAAACACGTATTCAAAATAATAGAATTTTCTAACTCTTTTTTTGCTACTTGTTTGTTGAAAAATATATGTTAACGTGATACTGAACAAAAATGACATCGACTCTATGCACAGCATGGCGCATTCAGCCACTGAAAGACATGCATGTATGCCACGAATACACATCATAACCCTTGCACTAAAATATCACTTAACTAGCGGACATTTCGTAACAAATCAAACCCCAATTACCCGTACAATGTTTGGTTTATCTTGAGATTTGACTTTCTGGTGAAGCGTAGTCAGACAAATCTGAATTTTGCTACTACGTATCCAAAATCAAGTTTACAAAGATTTTTCCTTATTTTACTACACTAGTATGATTTGTTATTACATTGTTTTTGAAAAAAGTTTGCAACTGTATGTGAGAAGGATAATTGGTGTAGGAGGTGTATGACAAACTAAACAAAGAACAACTTATTAAAGTTAATCGGAAGTCCAAACTCAAAACTTTGTTGTATCATGGTAACTGCATAGTTCGTTAAGGATTTTACTTACGTGTGTACCATTTTCTCAATAACATATGCTGCGAATATGTTTGAGTAATTTCTGTTTTGGTCAAACATTGTGGACTCGAGCGTAGCAGGGTCTTCAAATAAGAAAAACATATTGCTACCAATGACAAAAAAAAAGCATATACNCTTATTAAAGTTAATCGGAAGTCCAAACTCAAAACTTTGTTGTATCATGGTAACTGCATAGTTCGTTAAGGATTTACCATTTTCTCAATACAATATGCTGCGAATATGTTTGAGTAATTTCTGTTTTGGTCAAAGATTGTGGACTCGAGCGTAGCAGGGTCTTCAAATAAGAAAAACATATTGCTACCAATGACAAAAAAAAAGCATATACNATTGTGGACTCGAGCGTAGCAGGGTCTTCAAATAAGAAAAACATATTGCTACCAATGACAAAAAAAAAGCATATACGATCGTTGTTTTACTGCCCGATACAAAACCATCGTCCAATGAAGCAAAGCCTTTACACGCGAGAGAAAACTTCTGCTGTTGAGGCCATTAACTTGTGTTCACTGCCGTAACATACGCTCTCCCTCTGTTCCGAGGATTAAGCGAGCATTGCACTGATACAAGTACAATACCAGACGTAGAAATACACTGATATGCTGGATCACTAGCTGCGTAATTGACGCCTCTATCCAGCCTGAAGCATCGCTTCTGATGCGTGGAGCTGTTACGTAGCTGTGTCGCATTCCTCGCATGGCATAACTATGCTGTCATGGACTCGTAAAATGCTATTTCCACAAGGCTTCGAGAATGAAGCCTGCAGTAAGGTGAGGCCATCTGAACTGCGAATATTCAAAATCTTGCATCAAGCACGTGTCCACGATCAAACATGCTGTGATCATGGTCGTTACTGGAAACGTGCAAAAACTGTGAAAATAATAAGTCAAAGGATTTATAAGACCTTCATACTACTGAATTCAGTGGGCGTCGCATAGATTTGACGGTAATTAATGAACATTAGTTCCTAGGCAAAATACCGCAGAGCAAAAGAACTGTACGGCAAAGAACTTTCCATACTTTTCTGCCAGGTNAGCAAAAGAACTGTACGGCAAAGAACTTTCCATACTTTTCTGCCAGGTATTTTTTTATACTTTTCTTTCCTCCTGGCTTCATTTCTGCGTGATGTGAATTCAACTTGCAGGCAAATTGAGTACAGTGGTTATTATGATTGGCCAATTAGCAGCTGGAGTGCGGCCTCGCATTTTTAGACAAACCCATGGGAATTATGAGGGTCATACACTCACACCCTATTATCAGTAATAAGACTTTTCTAACAACATATTTTAAGAACTAACACAAAAAGCGGAAGGGCTCATGGCCAACCAGTGGGATCGAAGAAATGGCGTGAAGTAAGGGAAGGTATGTTACAATTATTCTTGGTTCGTCGATGGTAGGAATACGTGCATGTTGTGAAACAGAATACCCTCTTCATCTCTTTATTCCTCCTATACTTAAGTTCAAATGAGATACAAATCTTGGCGCAGCTTTGAGGAAGGGGAAAGGCTCTCTCGAACGCTCGCCTCTGGAGGGAGGGAAACCACGTGACACTGCTAGTGCTGTACACACCAAACTGATAACATCGGTCTCTGCTACCGCACTATTCAACCCTTCGTGCGGCGACAATGGACTCTGCCGACTCGTTCTTTACTTCCGCGCATTATGTTCTCGCTTGGATTTCACTATACCATGGTCTCGACCCAAGCAACTTAACAGGTGTCACACTGAATAATACTACAGCGTTCAGTCGCGAGGTCTTGAGGTCAGTTTGTAGAGCAGTACAATAAGACGAGGATATACCGCAGCGTAGAGTCGCACTCAGAAGAGCCCGGGTTAGATTCCCGGCCAGGACGTCCTCATTAAGGTTTTACAAGGCGTGCCACAATCAACCCTAGACATCACACAGCTCAAAGGACACAAAGGGCAGTATAAATAGTCTCTTCTCAGATCCCGTCTTGAGATCGTATCTGGTGATACAGTCTTTTGATAGTTTCTAGTCTTGAGACACGCGCGAATTAATGGTCAGTTCTCGAGTCTTACTT
>NQII01001225.1:314828-340703 GCA_002778355.1 Clitarchus hookeri
CCCCCAAAGATTTGCTTTATGAACTATCAAAATGTTAAAATGCTTAAATTTTGATTAAAGTAGCCAGTTATTAATTTATTTTCAAACATTTGAATAGGTTAATTCTAACGAAATGTAATGTAACGATGTAACAAAATACATGCATTCTTATGTCATATGCAACATCAATTGTTTTTTTCTGACAATTTTGATAATGTGTGTACTACTTTCAATGAGTTCTGGATGTTGTAAAATTGGACGCTGTGTTTCCTTGGAAGCCGCTTTTATACACTGAAGATATAAAGGAAAAAACTGGTACTCGTGCCTAATATCGTGTAGGGCCTCCCGAGCACGCAGAAGTGCCGCAAGACGACGTGGCATGGACTCGACTAATGTCTGAAGGTATGCAGGAGGCAATTTACACCATGAATCCTGCAGGGCCGTCCACTAATATAATCTGCGCCAATTTGAGAAAGGATTGGACGTCTGTCACGTTTAATGATTCTCGTCAGTCGTCGTTTGTCCCGTACTTTCACGATATTTTTCCGGCCGCAGCGATGTCGAAGATGTGATGTTTTCCGGATTCCCGATATTCACGGTACCTCGTGAAATGGTCGTACGCGAACATCCAAATGTTATCGCTACCTCGGAGATGCTATGTCCCATCTCTCGTGCGCCGACTATAACACCACGTTCAAACTCGCTTAAATCTTGATAACCTGCCATTGTAGCAGCAGTAACCGATCTAGCTGCCGACCGCATCGCGTTACTCTGATTGGTTCGATACCTCTGTTATTTGCATACGCCGCCTATACCAGCTTTTTTTTTTTTGCTGCTCTTTAGTGTACCTTGATGCTGACATTCAAGAAGTTAACTTTTAAAAAGTATTTTAGGCATATTTTTTTTTGCTGCTTGATTAGGGAATGCTGAATATAANATTCAAGAAGTTAACTTTTAAAAAGTATTTTAGGCATATTTTTTTTTGCTGCTTGATTAGGGAATGCTGAATATAATACATAACCGAGGGAGAATATTTCTAGAACAACAAATGTTTGTATGCAGCATTTCATATAAGTACACTAAAGTTTAACAGACAACGTAACCAAACTACACACTTTGTAAACAGTAAATGCTCTCGTTTGCGAAGTATCGTATGTTGCGGGATGTGTGCTATATTGGCGATATCTATGATCACGCCGACGCCAAGACAGTGGATTGGCTGGCCTGCTCCTGGGCGCGGTGGCGCGGGACGACCAGTGCAGTGGCGGATGTGCAAGTGGCCTTGACCAGGGGGCGAGGTTCNGGGGGGTGTACAGGAGGAGGCTCTCCGCTTACACTCGCCACTCCGCCGCCCCAGATAACACTGCAAGTCACGCGAGAGGGCGTTCGCGTCGCATAACTAACGTCTTCTGCGCCGATGAGGCCGTAGAGAGGCGAAGACGGAACAGCGACAAAATGCAGTGGTGGGAGAAACCGAAGTACCCCGAGAACACCCCCAACCGACGGCAACGTCCGCTACGTCCCCTTCCACTCGCCACAGAGAAACAGGCGAGTGGTCTGACCACTACACCACAATATAATTCCCGTTTTTTCACAGCTATGATATGACATTACATGCAAGCTGGGAAGAAGCACAAACCTTCCCCAAGTTTGTGACTAACCACCACCGTCGACGCTATCCGAAGACGGAAGTATGGAGACCGTGTTGAACTCAAAATGAAATGTTTTCGATTTCTCTCAGTAAATCCACCCTTTACAGGCCTAATTGTACTATGCTATATTATAACCAGGCATTGCTTCATCATAAGAAAAGTAGACCGTCTGTTAGGTTCCAGTAAACCGCATACATGTTTCAATGTTTTTTTTTCNATTGCTTCATCATAAGAAAAGTAGACCGTCTGTTAGGTTCCAGTAAACCGCATACATGTTTCAATGTTTTTTTTTCCTCTCGGACTGTCGTATTTGTGTGACAAGACCCATGAAAAATCTACTAATTTATTAACGAAGCTCTAAGATTCGTCTGCAAATATCTAAGCTGTGATTGAAGTAATTAAATAAAGCAAGACGCCAAAGCATTTCGAAACATATTGTTACATATCACTTCATCGCATCGCGCGAGCGAGCAAAGAGTGTGTAGGGGAAAGATTTGTAAAATGATACTCCGGTGGTGTTTACAAAGCCGCAGTCACAAAGGGCAGCTGCGGCGTGCCANAGGGGAAAGATTTGTAAAATGATACTCCGGTGGTGTTTACAAAGCCGCAGTCACAAAGGGCAGCTGCGGCGTGCCACCGCGATAAGCCTTTTTGCGGCTCACACGCTCCTGACCTTCAGCAGGTTGAATTTCTGCGTTTATCTGAAGAATATNCCGCGATAAGCCTTTTTGCGGCTCACACGCTCCTGACCTTCAGCAGGTTGAATTTCTGCGTTTATCTGAAGAATATTCTAGTTTATGACCGAGTTTCTCTTAGCGTGACTCGGGGTGCGGCGAACCATCCAGGTCAAGGCCAGCGATAGTATTTAAGCGCCTTCGAGCCAGAAGTTTATGAGCATCGGGAGTTTCTGCTAATGTGCGGCCTCAAGCGATAGACGACGGGCTAGAGGAGTAACGAGTGGCGCCGGAAGTGACCAGCGGGAGGAAAATCTGCAACTGCGAGCATCGGTGCAGTGAAGAGTGTGTGGCAGGCTGGACTATTGGATTGAATACGTGAGAGAAATTTCAAATGATGGCAACAGACAGACTGAACACGTGGTAATGATGAGTGTGAGTTAATTGACTATAACCAAACAGAGGCATAGAAAAGGACTTTAATAAAAGTTGAGATGGACATTAAATACTGCGCTCATTGAAAAATATAAAGGGTAATAGTAGGCAAATTTATGCAGTAAATAATAGCGATGAACAAATTAAAATCAAATTTAGTTGTTTTATTTTTATTAAGACCTCCATCNAATTTATGCAGTAAATAATAGCGATGAACAAATTAAAATCAAATTTAGTTGTTTTATTTTTATTAAGACCTCCATCTCTCACCAACTCGGATACGCCCCTCAGGCGTCTTGTAACAATATGTCAACAAATACATTTTCTCGTTATGCCACCATCTCCGAGTTATCGCCTGTTAAAGGGGAGCATACTTTCGCACAAGACAATATAAAGCGGCTATTTGAACAATAGCGTATATTACCCGCGAAAGCTGAGTCACGAGTTAAAGCTCAGAGTAACGAGCATAGCTAACGTGATGTAAGCCCATTTTCTTTAATGCTCGTAAGTAAAATGAACTTTCTATTAAAACCTAAAAAGGCCCTCCTACTTGAACTCTACAGGCTATTATTACAGTTGCTGGTGATAAAGTTATTTTTGGCCAAATTTTTCACATTACTTCCTTCTAGCACGTCACGAATAACGAGTAAGCAGATTTAATAGTACGTTATATAGCTGGCTAAAATATAAAACTGTGTGTTTTATAGAAATTTTCCAACATATGTTTTACGGCAAATTAAAGGAAATTACTTTGAAGCTCAGTCTTTCTTTTTTACTCGAGGAAGCAGTGTCACGCTGGCACCCAACATTAGCATTTTTATATCTAAAAGTCGTATCATGTACTCCAGTTTCTATGCAAATTCTCGCGTGAATATTTCTGACATAATTGGTGATAAGAGTAGTTCAGCAAATTCACGTTATCTGGCAACACGCTACAAAGTTCAGTGAAGACTTTTTTTTTACTTGGTTGGACGTGGTTGGGCCATACTGGCGTTTCCGACTAGTTCAAAGCTGTCCAGGGCGTGCCGAACTTTCTCTAGACAACGATTAACGCAATAAAAACGCACGTGTGTTTGAAATCTATTCTGTCTTCAAATAATAACCTCGAATTCTGGAAGTCTTTATCAATAAGTTTTCTGAAGTAGTCGGACATTGAGAAATTTTACATTTCTTATTTGCAATAAAAAGAAATAAATACTTAAGCACCTATACCGTTGAATACAGAGAAAGAGAGAGAGAGAAAGAGAGAGAGAGAGAAAGAGAGAGAGAGAAATAGAGAGAGAAAGAGAGAGAGAAAGAGAGAGAGGGAAAGAGAGCGAAAGAGAGAGAGGGAAAGAGAGCGAGGGAAAGAGTGCGAAAGAGAGAGGGAAAGAGTGCGAAAGAGAGAGAGGGAAAGAGTGCGAAAGAGAGAGAGAGAGAGAAAGAGAGAGAGGGAAAGAGAGGGAGTTCCGATAGACATCGGTTTCATAAAACTAACATTGTAATTGTTTTATTTCTGTGTAGTTATTGTGGAGGAAACTGAAGAAGGACTTTAACGTCTTTGTGGTGTGGTTAAAATAGTATTTAACATTTCAGTCTTAAAGTCTAAGAAACTATTCACAAATTTACCACTTCAATGGTGAATACGTATAGTGAGAAACAGCGAGTGTTAAAGCTATTTCCCATACATCAGTCTTCCTACATTTACTGAGGACAAATTCCTATATTTGCAGCCTAATGTGTGCCAATATACATACAATATATTGGTTAAAAATTTCCATTATAGGCTGTTCACGGTAAACTGAGCTCATTTGAAAGCCCTGCGTAAGATCTACTTGTATGCACCTTGTGTATTCTTTCACTATATGTAAGACTTTACATTGCCATTGCATTATTAATGCGTCGGTCAAGTGAAAGTGTCAAATATCTGCTTTTCAAATAATTNCGGTCTGGACACTTTATTAATGCGTCGGTCAAGTGAAAGTGTCAAATATCTGCTTTTCAAATAATTTCACAAATTTGTTCATCCCTTACGCATATGCGTTAGAAAATGGAAAGCAAAAAAAATAATTTCAGTAGTCATTAATTGTTACCTAACCCTCCGTCGTTATATCAACTTTAGTGGGCGCATGCTACCTAGTGTGCCCGTTCAAATATATGCAAGTAGCAACAGTGACATTTTCCCAAAGTTGATTTCGAAAGTGCTCAATTTACCGTGAACAGGCTGTACATATTAGAAAGTTTACTATACATTTTTCTTAGAGTACATTCTCCCATTTAGTAATGGAACATATTTGCTGATCTAGATGGGTGCTACAATAAACTTACCAATTACGTAGCGGGAAATCATGAATACATTAGGGGATAAATATTCATAAATTCTAGATGGCAAAGTTGTGTACATGATAAATTAAAGAGAACTAAAGCCTGAACTGACACAGACAAAATGCCTTGAACCGCCTCCACGACAACTGCTTAAAACTGGAGCGCATAGCGTCCGGTCATAGAAATCCAACAGGCGATCCTGTAATTTTACGACATATAAACACAAACAGAAATGATACGCCACGTCTCCCAAGAATCTTAACATTTTTGGGTAGGAAAATTCCCCCAAATATTGTTTGAAAACACCTTGCTCAGCTTGTACTTACGGATGAAACTTAAAATTCGTCACGCATCCGTAGGAACACGACATAATATCTTTGTTACAAGAGAAAGAGCGAAGAGTAGAGCAGTAAAGTGTGATGGGGTTACGTACGTTATATAAGGACTTATTTAAATTTCCTCGAACAGGAGTCCCAATCGTGAAATCGCGTTTGTGGGAACAAGTCCTCGGTAGCAGTGATTCCTGATACCGCGAAGAGGGATGTAAATCCCTTGAATCACAATGGCTAACATTTGCGGATACGACTACGACACCCATCTCTTGAATTTTTATAATTTTCCTTGGGTTAGCAGATAATATATAATATCCGTACGTTATTCAATTCATGTAGGGAACAAAGCTTTGATTATTGCTAAAAAGGAAGTAAGGAGACATTTAGTTAGCATCCCTCAAGGGCAAAACCACACACGATCGGTAAAACGGCCAGCATTTGTTTAATGAAACTTTCTATTAAGTGGTTATCTTAAAATAATAATACAGACGCAATTTTTCTACTTCCGCGAAGGTTAAGTGACAATTTCATGTCATAGTATGTAATTGTGTCAGAGTTTTAAATCAAAGTAAATACATTTTTTTTTTATAATAGAAGATTATTCATATAGGAAAAGCAAAACAATTGATATAAATCTCTAAATGTTCTCCCAACATACTGTACGCTTTAAGAGGTGATGGTTTCATTTCACTGCTGGACATAGAAATCACTACCCCCTCTTTCCTTATGCGAAACTTTATTAAGCCATCACAGACTGGCAGATTATAGTACAGATGCTCAGTGATCAGTCTTTCACGCATAGAGAGCGCGTTGTTTAGCAACTGCAAAGGAAGCGTTCAATATGGGGCAGTGCCTCCTCTCACGGATATACAGGTAGCAATGTGACGAGGCATTCCATCGCACAGGTGTGCGTACTACTGCACTTCCTGCACCTGCACACGTACAGTAGACCAAGTGTGTGTGCTCAGACGGCATCGCAACGCCGCCCCATCATATACAACACGTATTACTCAACAGGAGACTAATCTAGAGACCTGGCAGGCCAAGTAATGGTGTCCACATCTTGTAGCGTGTATGCTGATGCGAGCTGCATGAAAACGAGCATTATCTTGCTGCACGACAGAGTTGGAAAATGGCGGACAATGGAGACGCAGATCTCCATTGACATATTGCTGTGAAATCTCCGTGCCTTCAACAACCACGAAACGTTGTCGGATATTCGTAACTGCTGACAGGATCCCGCAACGTAACAACTGATGTCTCGGACGTAGGGCGTACACGACTCAGTGCAGGATCGTTGTGTTGCCCACTGTGGCACCAAACACTGCTACCACCATCATCGCTGTTGAGATTGAAGCGGGACTCGTCGAAGAAAACAATCCGTCGCAATTCCTCTATCCTACGATGACGTTCGTGGCACCATCGATGGCGTGCCGCACGATGCCGAGGGGTCGAAGGCAAACGGCGCAGTGTAGACCAGCCTCATTCAAAGACGAATGGTTGTTGTTGATACCGCCAAAAGCAGTGCCGACTCCACAGACTGCAGGGTTTCTCTGGACGCGGAGCCACGTTCTGCTACATTACGTAGACCGATACGACGATCTTCTCTATCCGTAGTGTGTCTGGCAGGACCAGTACCTACTCTACGAGACGTACGACATGTACGTATCCACGTCTGCACACATCGTGTCACTGTGGTTACTGCACGGCCATACGACCCGTTACAAGGGGCCTTGGTGGTCACATTCTTCGCGAGCACGACGCCGTGGCACACTGATCTGCACTTCCAACCTGTCGTATCGCCATTTTGAATACTTGGTACTGGACACAAGCGCCCTCTATATTACACGTGGCAGCGACGTTTCTGCGTTATTTGCATAGCACAATTGATACTCTGTGAGGTCTTGATTTTAGTGCAAATAGATCACAACTTATGGGTAAAGCGATGTCTATGTCCAATAGTGTAAAATAATGTAAACGAAAACAAATGAAAAAAATTTATGCGATCACAACACTGTACAATATCAAAGCGTTTACATAAAATAATATTTCACGCAGAACAACATTAACAGATAGTCAACTACATCTCAAAATTAAAGCTTAAATTTTTTTTCGCGGTCCTGAAAATGTTGTACCCATAAATATAAAAGCGCACATTGAGTTACGTATTTTCAAAGAAATCAATAGTTTCATTTTGGGAGACATTTATTTAAGCCGTAACTCTGAAACGAAAGTGATATTTACCTAAGCAGCGTCATAGAAACATTTTTTTGTATTGTTTTTATAGCTACAATCGCCCTGTTTTATTTTGACTAAAAAGAAGACAAATTCGTTTCCGTTCTCGTCTTCGAGTATAATGGAATTCCTGAAGGACCAATGCTTTGGAAAAACGCGAGGTAAAAAATATTAAACTCACTANGCTTTCAAAAGTATTAGAAGTACGAAAGGTGCGCGAGGTAAAAGCGAAGAGAACATTCGGATACAGTCACAGACTCACTCCAGCCTCTCATATTTACGTATATTACTTTTTAAAAGAGGCTTACGTTGAGACGAGCGAATCTAATATGTTGTCTATTCTTGCGGATTAGTACTGGCAGTAAAAATACTTACTATTAACGTTCCAAATTGAAAAAATTTACCTGCGCCAATAACTGTGTGCTTCACTAATCAAGGTAACAAAACCTAACCTCAAAACCTAATGGTTACGAATACAGTGCACACACACACACACACTGTCCATTAACCCACAAGCGGGTAACGTGGAAGTGGGGTATTGTAGGGTTCTCCGACTTCATTCAGCAATGATTGCTTTATCCTTGTCTCACTTCATGCCACATCGCATTACGGTATGCATTTCTTACGTCACCCACTCAAATCTCCGACGACTTACAAAAGGTTGTATTACACAATTACTTAACGTGCCCTGAGGCCGCACCGCCGCAGAGGCCACAGCGTTCTCCTCCACCAAGGCAACCCGGGTTCGATTCCCGGCGGGGTCGTTCCCTGATCTTCGCATATGGGAATCGTGCCGGATGATGCCGCAGAACGGCGGGTTTTCTCGGGATCTCCCGTTTTCCCGTCCTTTAATTCCGGCGCTGCTCCATACTCACCTCGCTTCACCCTCATCGGCTCTCAAGACCTCGATGTCACAAGACGCCCAAATTCCTTCACTCTTTCTTCACATTCAAGTAAATTTGTTTGGTATGTGAAATAAAATCTTTCTCTCGGTGTACTAACATGTACAGGATGTTGCAAAAAATGGCAACAGAAAATTATTGGTGTATTATGTTAAAGCAATTTGTATGTTTGTGTGTAGACGCTGTGTGACGCCGGACATGACACAGTACACCGTCCAGCAACGTGCATGGTGCGTGGAACTTTATTTCAGTTCTCCACTTCAAAAAGGACATTTTAAACGGCAATGTTCTTTTATTGAAGTTGATGTCAAATTTTTCTATAAAATAAACACAGTCACTGCAAGTACCAGGGGAGGGCCACTATTCCTCCCGGTCCCTTCACTCCGGCAATAACGTCCCACGCACCGTGCACGTTCCTGGATGGTGTATTGTGGCATGTCCGGTGTCGCACGGCGTCTACTGTCACATACAATACACATTAACATATCACTTGCTTTATTTTTTAACATGACATACCAATCATTTTCATTCAATTTTTATTACAGCACCGTGTACTTGCGTGCCGTCTACCTTGGTAGCCACTTACAACGCGAAATGACAAGGCCTCTATCGACGCATGTTAAATGATAGCGGGGCGGTGCAAAGCTGAGAGCACGGACGTGCCGGCAGGTCAACAGGCCACGCACAGTGGAAGGCTGCAGGCAGTGAACGCCACAGCGGCGGGGCTGACCGCACCTCACTGAAACATTACGCGCCGTCGGTGGCTGCGACAGTCGTCGACCGCGACCGCACGCCGTGTCAGCCGCCTGCGACACGGGCAGAACATCGGCGCGCTCAGGGAACTACTTGGGCTGCGGCCGCTGCAGTCCGGGTTCGACACCCGGGTGCACCGGGATTCGCAGTGCTTCTCGCGCGCCGGCCGGTGGGCCTCCTAGCCGTGTGCCATTGTTACTGCACGACACTGCGCGGTAACATAGTCCCGCGATGAACGATTATGACGAGACAGTTAATGCTAATGATGGAATGAGAGACCTACAATGTTTGGTAGAGTCAGTATGTGTGGAATGTACACTTGCAAGACGTTTCCGTGAAATATACGAACTTCAGAATAAACCGTTGTCAGCTCTAAATACTGATAATGACTGTGCGAGCCCTACAAAGAAAAGTAAACTTGATATTGAGTATGAAACAGGAAGTATAGGCGAGGTGAAGACGATCATTAAGACAGCATTGATGATAATGGCTATGAAGATAGTGTTGATGTAGCATCTGATAAGAAGGATGATGATTCTCAGGATGTTCCGACACATTTCACCAACGAGTTTCCTTCAACAAGTGGAGTGAAAAAGGCAGAATGCATAAATAACGCTAGTTACATATTTCCCGAAGACCCGAATGAAATTGTTGATAGACTCAGATATTTCATTGAACTACAAAAAACGCGGGGATTTCTCACGCATTGTTGAGATATCTTCAATCATCGATGAACTGAAGAATTTGGGTTATATCATATGAGACCGTTGGTTACTATCCATGATCTGCAAACATCTGAGAAATGTAAAGATATAATGTACAAAATAATTAGAAAAAAGAATGTATATAATAAGTAAAGAAATTAAATTTATGTATACACGGAAATGTGTGTTCAATTTCTTATACAGCTCCTTCTGCTTCTTTGAAAGACTTATTAATTCAGTGGTGTAAAAATCAATAGAGATTGTGTTTTAGATGAAATTAATGTAAGTGCATGCAGGAGGAGGTCTGTAGTTTGATTTGAAGTACTGTGCCTTATTTGGACCATTTAAATCGACAGAGTTCTATATAGCGAACGAATGAAATTATGGGAATATTTGTGAGAAACGTTTCGCAACTAGGTGGTTGGCCTGGTCAGTTGGCTTGGTAAGTTAGTACAGCCCTTTGGGATGGTCAGCTCTGGTATAAATGGTTTGCGAAGATTCTGCGAAAATTTTCTGCGAGGAGTTTAGCAACGAGACTCTTATAAGGAGAATTTTTTTTATAGGTGGGTGGTATAATAGGTTGGTCTGCCTGTTTTGTAGGAACTGGTCTCGTCAGGAGTTAGACTTGGGATAAGTCAATTCGTCAGGAACCGGTCTTGGGTGGAGTTGGTCTTGGGTGGGGTTGGTCTTGGGTGGAGTTGGTCTTGGGTGGGGTTGGTCTTGGGTGGAGTCGGTCTTGGGTGGAGTCGGTCTTGGGTGGAGTCGGTCTTGGGTGGAGTCGGTCTTGGGTGGAGTCAAGAGTTTTGAGTCAAGTGTCAAGGGTGTTTTGGAAATTGTTTGGAAATTTTTGGACATTTCTGGTATTTTTTTAGAATGTTTTGGCTTCAAAGTCATTCAAGGTAAATGCTGGAGGTCAAGGCCATCGAAATCTAACATGGGTGACGATATGGACACTGGTAGACCTGGCGAGGGCCGGTCGTGTTGGGAGATTAGTCGATCCACGTGTTATCGAACCCCGGACCACCGTCATGTACATATTTAAATATATTTTTTAAATTATTTTTATTTATTTTTAATTTTTTAACCACACTAATGGACTTTATAATTTTTTTGCCCCTTTTTAATTTTTTGAGTTCAGGGTCATACAAGGTCACCAGACACAGGGTCAAGGTCGAAAGTCGAGGATACAGGCAAAAAACGAGCCACCAAATCATTCTAATGCATAATTTTTGCAAAAAAAAGGGGCTGATTTTTTTTAATGAGGGGATCAGTGCTTTGAGGGATAAACGGAACATTTTAAGGGGAAAAAATTGAGGAGGAAAAGGCAAATTTTAAGCGAAAAATGGCTAATTTCGAGGGGGAACGGGAGATTTTTAAAAACAAAAGGGAGAAAAAGGGTATTCAAGATGGCATCGACCTGTGACTGGCGCCTACTCCTGAAGCCTTTGTACCAGAACGCAGATAATCATTCTACTTACAACAATGGGGGAAAGGAAAGTGTGCTCGCAAAAATTCGTATTAGAAGGTAGCGAGAGGATTGAAATCATCAAATATAAGTTTGCAGTTGCCGAAAATAACGATTAGACACCATTGGACAAAATTACATTGCATGGATAATTAATACCCTGTGACCGAACATTTACTTGCAATTTGAAATAAGAATGCGAGAATGAAAATATCATAATAGCAGATTTGATTGTATAGAAAGTGATGAATGACATTTGCGGAAAAAAGGTATTTAAAAATTTTATTAAAAAAACTTTATTTAATCGCACAATCAGAACGGTCATAAAGTGCGCGTGTCATTTTTTTTTATCCGTGTCCATTTTCCGTGTATTCGTGTATCTGCAAAGATGCAAAAATTTCGTAAAACAAGTGGGAAAATAACAATACAACGGAAATATATTTATGTTGAGGTAAGGAGTCCGAATCGGTATTTTGCATTGTTTGAGCAAAGGAAATGACGCAAATGGGAGTCCATGTTCTTCCGTCGATGGTGTCACGCTTCACTGCCGCAATTCAAGCCTCCTTCTGAAACAATGGTGATTATCAGCAGGAAATACTGACAATTTAATAACTCGAGCACGTTTCACAATACGTTGCTGCATCCCACAATACGGCAGTACTGTGGTTCGTTATCTAGGTGTAACAAACACTTAAAAGTTGTATTTACCTATACGCTGTTCACGGTAAAATGAGCACTGTTATGGCCCTCGCTACTTTTTCCTTTCAGCTATTTTTTATTCTTCAGCTTCCTTTAAAAAAAAATATTGCCATGAAGTAATAAACACGATGTGTATATACCAATGTACCCGGAAGTTAACGCCTAATGTTAAAATAGAATATCTTTATTGGATATTATTCCGAATGATAGAGGTTTTCAAAAGTGTTCACTTTACCGTGAATAGCTTACTGCATGCATCCCACCAAAAGCTTACGAACCCTGTTGCAAGAGCGCAGCACTCGTCGCTCACACGCTGTCCACGGTTATTTAAGCACTTCCAAAATAAACCTTTCAAAAATGTCGCTTCCCCTACCTGCGTATTCTAACGGGCACACTGAGTGGCACGCACCTAGTAAAGTTGGTAACGAAGGCGGTGAAGTAGTCCCATGCCATACTGTTGTATTAAAAGTGAGGTAAACATCATTTGTAAATAATAAAATTACTTCTATTTCTATCAGTTTTTTTAAATACGTGTAAGTGTAATAGTTAGCATATTTGTAAACTACTTAATTTTCTAATAAGTTCAAAGTTTCACTTGACCGGCGCATGATTCAAGTGCTTAGTTCCATGACAAGGTTAATTTTACATATGGTGGAGAGAGCGAGTGAAGAGATGTGAAGAGAGCGAGTGAAGAGATGTGAAGAGAGCGAGTGAAGAGATGTGAAGAGAGCGAGTGAAGAGATGTGAAGAGAGCGAGTGAAGAGATTTGGGCGGCTCGTAACATCGGGGTCTTGAGAATCGATGAGTGTGAAGTCAGTTGAGTATGGGGCAGCGCCGGAATGAAAGAGCGGAGGAAACGGGATATCCACGAGAAAACCCGCCAGCCAGCGGCATCGCCCGGAACGAGATTCCCACTTGCGAAAATCCGGGAGTGACCCAGCCAGAGATTGAACCCGGTTCGTCTTGGTGAGAGGCGAGCAGCTAACCGCTCAGCCACCGCGGCTCCTACATATGGTTGAAGAATACACTATGTGCACACAAGTAGATATCAAGCAAGGCTTTCAAAGATGCTGAGTTTACCGTGAACACCCTACAACACCAAGTGACTTGAATTCATGATTCCTGGTGCCACGGTGGTGAAGTGGTTAGACTAGTCGCCTCCCACCAAGGTGAACAGAGTTCGATTACCGGAGGGGTTGCACCCAAGATTTCGTATGTTGGAATCGTGTCAGACAATGCCGCTGGCCGGCGGGTTTACTCAGGGATCTCCTGATTGCATTCCGGCACTGATCCATACTCGTCTTCATAATTACTTCGCATTTTACGTAAATGCGTGCTTTAAAATTTTAGTACTGGTCTTCTAACGGAACTAAGCGAGGTGGCGCAGTGGTAACCTTCGGATTCGCATTCGGAACCTGGGTTCGAATCCCATCCTACTTTTGCCTTCCCAGTATTCGCTACGTCACTCCAGGCGAATGCCGGTATGGTTGCTTACTATTGGCTGTAGCCGATTTGTTGCTGCTTCTCCGAGCAACTTGCTCCGTCTCTATGACCTCGTTGTCGACGGAACGTCGAGTCCTTCCAACCTATAAGAGGGTTTTTTTACCAACAATAATACTCGACGTATACTTTTTTATAGGCACGGACTTGTTCGACAACCCCAAGTCGCAACGTGTGCGCTCCACTGGGGGTACAATATGTGCGTGAGGTGGAGTACAAACAGTAAATTACAACCGCAAATTGTCAGTAAGATGGCGGAGTAGGGAGCAAGCAGACATGTATCTCGCTTGCAGGGGACGTTTGTGCAAATAAATCAATCATGCTGCATCCGTGCTGTACATCGTGAGGGATGCTGTGCCGATCGCTTGAAGATGGGAACCGCATGGGATGACTCACGTTCTGCCTATCCTTCAGGCAACTATTCAGATGTCTGGGATGGAGGGTGATAGGAGGCTGCAACACCGTGCAGGGACGTTGCAGACCCAGTGTCTTGCCCAACAAAATACTTGCTACAGCACGACCTAACGCCTATTTTCTGTTTTTGTTCACTTTTATGTTCACTGCGTACCCAGTTTTCAGTTATCCCACAATTTTTACGACTCTCCACTACTGATTCTTCAAGCTGGGTGTGAATGGCATTGCTATCCCTGTGGTAAGTCAACTGGCTCTTCACTTTTACTCATGTACATCATATTTACATTTTCTAAAGTTATCATGCATGCCATACAGTATTGGAGAACGGATATATGTGACATTCAAAAGCAACACACTAGATACTACCGTACTTGTAAATTTTCAGAACTTTAACTCAATAATTCGCGAGATGCTCATGATATGCTCAGAATTTGTAGAATGGACGCAAATAGCATTTTTGCCAATATTTTATTGTTTGAATATTTTTCTCGTTCCTTTGATTTCAATTCATTTATGGCGTGTACTTTCGAAGTCATGTTTTTTAATCCCGTCTCACCCGCAGGCCCGTGTTTCGTGAGAGTTTGTTTCTCTAACAACAGGATGTGCAATGCTGTTCAGTCGCCATCTGAAGCTACGCCCCTTCCACTCACTTCCCTACCTCTGCAGTTATTGCAAGTTTTCTCGGCGTATCCCTGTCGCTTGGTGCGTGACTTCACATAAAAAATTCTCCTTTGTTCACGTGATATTTGCCAGCACCTCTGTGCACTCGACACTTTTAGCCTCTTCTGGACAGCCTGCGACATCTAGCGTCGTAAATCTAAGCTTGTCGTTTGGCTTTTGTTTCTACTTTCTGTGCACTCCACGAGCTTCTTCTCGTCACTTTCTGTCCAGCCACAGTCGAGATGGTGTGTTGCCCGGCTTTGGTGGCTGTGTTCTTCGGAACTTGAGTTTCTGTTTTAAATGGTATAGTTTCATTGCTGTGGTAGCAATGCAGTTTTCTATAGTACTTTTTAAATTTTTTTGTGGTGTGTGTTTTTGTTGGTGTTTATTTGGCAAGTTACACCGACATGTAAATTCGATATTTTCTATCTTCATTCCTTACATGTCCTAACACCGGACATGCTAACAAGAGCATGGAACGAANATGTAAATTCGATATTTTCTATCTTCATTCCTTACATGTCCTAACACCGGACATGCTAACAAGAGCATGGAACGAATTTGATTATCGCGTAGATGTCGTTCGGGCCGCTCGTGGTGGTCACAATGAACATGAACATTTATAAAGATATGGTAAACAGACTTCATGGTTCCGCTGTTCATTTGATTGGTCAATCAAGGTTTTAGATTGTTTGGTTTTTATATTATAGACCTTCACAGTTGGGGTATTCTTTTGTACTCAAACTGTATTTCTTTGTTGTGCCACTTTGTGTGCTATGGTTTTGTGGTATTTCATTTGTTGTTTGTGCCAAGAACTCGGGAAATTTCTGTGTTTGTTGGAAGCCGATATTTTATTTTATTCGTTTCTTATCTTATGGTTGTACATGGGCACACCAGGTTCAATATCTTAGAGAGTACAATNTTGGTTGGTAGTACAATTTGTGTGCCTCTGTATTGTAGCGTAGCTCGGTCAGAGGGTGTACATAGGGGGAATTATTGGCTATTCTGGCGTACTAACCAAAGCTACCACGACAGTTTTCAGACGCATGGTCTTGTAAATCACGCATTGGTTGGTAGTACAATTTGTGTGCCTCTGTATTGTAGCGTAGCTCGGTCAGAGGGTGTACATAGGGGGAATTATTGGCTATTCTGGCGTACTAACCAAAGCTACCACGACAGTTTTCAGACGCATGGTCTTGTAAATTACGCATTGGTTGGTAGGTGATACCTGTTTTATCCCTTTTACGTCTGCTGGCATCGGTGCGTAGCAGTGTCTACCTAATCGCTCCTGTGCCTCATCATGGTATTTTTATTGGCCTAACTTAACGCACAGTTCTCGATGCTCATGCAATATGCGATGGTTGGTTGATGCTTATGACTATTTTCTTTTATAGTCTAACGTAGGAGAAATTAATCGTTTTGTAATTGTACAATGTGGTAATTTTAACACCAGACAGATATTGTGATTTGCATAATTTTATGCTAGTGGTGTCAGCCGCGAAAAGAGAAAACCGACTGGTAATATATGCTGACAGGAAAGGGAGACCACATCAGTTGCTATTCAGACTGCGACGAGAGAACAGCAACTGTGGATAACGAGCTCTTATTCGACGATGGATAATATTCAGGAAAGTGTTTCATGCTGCTACTGCAAGAAGCCCTCCCCTAACAAAAACAACCCCAGACAGCATGAAGCTGGTTGTCATCGGAATCCAGAATGTGCAAGGGTCTCCTAGTGCTGCCTGCCAAGCATTATCTGCTAAGATTACCTAATAAATGTGTGGGTTCATCTGAGAATTATGAAATATGTTCTTTGCACCCGCCAAGACATCCATTGAACTATTATAATGAGACGTTTACATAAGTGTACAATGCAAGAAGGCNATTCAAACTGCGACGAGAGAACAGCAACTGTGGATAACGAGCTCTTATTCGACGATGGATAATATTCAGGAAAGTTATTCATGCTGCTACTGCAAGAAGCCCTTCCCTAACAAAAACAACTCCAGACAGCATGAAGCTGGTTGTCATCGGAATCCAGAATGTACAAGGTTCACATGCGAAAAGTGTAAATCTCAAATTGGAAATTGTAGCAGCTTTAAATGACATCTTGCAATGTGCAAGGGTCTCCTAGTGCTGCCTGCCAAGCATTATCTGCTAAGATTACCTAATAAATGTGTGGGTTCATCTGAGAATTATGAAATCTGTTCTTTGCACCCGCCAAGACATCCATTGAACTATTATAATGAGACGTTTACATAAGTGTACAATGCAAGAAGGCNTGTTCTTTGCACCCGCCAAGACATCCATTGAACTATTATAATGAGACGTTTACATAAGTGTACAATGCAAGAAGGCATGAGAAAAGTACATTTTCTAGGAGCACCATTAGTATGACATATTGGTGGGATGAGTGTCAACGAATGTATGCACATGTTGACAGTTTAAAAAGACATTTTAATCTTTGTAAAGAAAAGAATGCGGGTGCCACTGATGAACAACCTCAAAGTTATTCTTCATCTCCTAAACCTAACGTTAATGGCTTTTTCCTGAAGCAATCTGCATTTAGAGGTATTCTAAAACAATATGTTACGCTGAATATGCCAAATACACCGAACAATATTTGCTCGTTCCTGTCAAGTATGAAACAAAATATTATGAAACAGCATATCGAAGAGTTGGAAAAATATGGTGGTGTAAAATATAAAATGGCTGGACTGTATCTATAACAAACCAGAACCCCGCGATGACGAAAATCAAACTAGATCATTCAAGACATCGAATGTAACTGTGTATGATGTCGAAAGAATATAAAACACCATTAATAAAAATATATGTAAGTTATGTCACGCGGAAGAAGAAATGATTACCAAGTGTTCGGATTTGACACTGGCATCGGCAATCATCTAGAACAAAGAACTAGTGGGCACAATCCACTTAGGAAATAGGCGCATACTGATTTCCCTCTACCCCACTACAGATAATTACAACATACAGAATGGTGGTGTAAATCTCTGCAACCACAGATATTCACACAATGTTTAAACTGACATGTGCGGCACCCGTACTGTGTGAAGGTGGCAGCGAGAAGTCGGCAGTGAGGAGTCGGCACAGCATAGTAGTATAAGTGTTTGAGTTCACACATGCTTGAAGATGATCAAAACAATGTCCTGTATGAGTACATGCAAATCTTCACTGAATGTTCAACAATTACATGGAAAACAATGCAGTTACTGTGGCAAAAACTTAAGTAAAAGTTGCAATGCATGTCGCTATGAACAGCGCGAATGTTCAAAGAAACCGACCACCTGAATACTTACATAATATGTAAGGTGCAGCATTAGGTAGAAGTGATTACCTAAAAAAATACACACTAGTATGTGTGAAGGTAACACGCCTTTGCTTGGCACGACACAGAAGGCAATGAAATTATTGGCGCAAGATAAGGCTATGGCTTGCCTTCCTGCTGGTTCGTCGTGCAAACTAACGACAGTTCTAGTATCACATTACCCGGGTCTGCATCCTGTTCCGAAACAGTGTGCGAAGAAGGAAATATGGATGTTGCTGACATGCATTATGGAAAGTGCGAGCCATACTGGCCTTCAGAAGTTGTGAATAAAAAAACATGTACTGCCAACACGTAAAGTAAAAAAGGAAAATTTTACAACTAAATAGGATGTCGAGAACGAAAATGTGACCTCCAAGACTGCTGGCAATGTGAGATATAAATATTCTACTGATGATGAAGTGCCGACATTTGCAAAGTAAAAGTGTAAATGTTTTGTTGAACAAAAGGGCTACTTGAAATTGGGGCAGAAGAAACACAGAGTAGAACCCTGTATTCTGGCTAAGAGGTATATCGGGATCTACTCATCATGGAAGAACATCTATGCAGACAGGTATCGTGAATCTTCTGCAAAGCGTGACGTGAAGTCTGCGGTTTTTAGAAAATAAGCAGCTAATGACTTGGTTCCGTTGTAAAGAAGAGGATAACTTTCCATCACTGAAGAGATAAATTCGAATATTGATGAACTCAGAGCTAGACACTTCCTTGAATGACATATTTGTGTGATTTGATTAAGAATATGAATGAATACAAAAAATAAACAAAACAAATAAAAAGAGAATTTGTTGTATTTTTTATTAAATTACTTTCCCCTAAGAATGTATCTACTGCGATGTGTTTATAAATGTCTGGTAGGTTGCAAGTATTAGTGATAAACATACATTAAGTATGGCCATGTACGAAGGATTTGTTGGAGATGTAGTTCATTGCGATTTTTGCATGATGCGCTCGATACTTAAATGTGTAGATATAGCACAGAAGTTTTAATTGTGTATCATATTGTACTTTTTCCTGTGAAATGATTGGACTCTAGGGGATTGAACCAGTGATACCTCATTCTCAAGCATGGTGCACTGTCTCCAGCATCGTCAGAGTACGTGTGTTATTTCTTATAAAAACTTCAATAGTATATGTAAAAAGGAATTATGTTTTGTCAAGGGTGGTGTAATTACAATAACCGTAAGTGACAAGTTACTTTATTGGTCGGTGATGTATACAGCATGCACGGAAAGGTAAGATATTCATTGCGGCCTGTTCTTCTGTTGAGTTCACAGACAGCTTCGATTTGCACTCATGGGCTCCAGGTCTTCGGTATATGAAAAAGCTACACAGTTTTTTTACTTAAGGTCACTCTTTTCACTTTATATTTTGGGTCTTCTTAAAGCAAAGTAAATACATAGTTGAAATGCATGTGTGTTGTGCTGCCTCCTTACAAAGTTCGTACATTTAATGATATTTCTATATTAGTAGAAATTTGTGGCAGACTATTTATGGCAAATCCGTTTCGTAATGTGCTAACAGTTCCTAGCACTATAAATGGTATGTATTCAAAAAAAGTACACACACATATATATATATATATAATATCTAAAACGAAATAAATGGTTACCTTGTAATGTATAACTGAATTCCTCTTGTAAAGGGAAGTGCATGTGTAACTCGGCTGGTCTGCCACCCTGAAGTATGTCACGGCTCTCTCGACTAGTATTACGTGCAATCCCTTCGACTTGACTAGACCTGCATGGTGCTCGCGCTGCCGGCTGGCCACCCGGGGGAGTCTTACAGATTCCCAAGATGTTAGTTGATCCCACAATGTCGGTGGGGTCGGATGCGTTCTGCTGCTAGTGTTGTGAGTGTTGTCTGTACTCTGAATTTGAAGCTTTCGTTTTAGTCGGTTCGTATGGAAGGCGTTTGCTATTCTGTTCAACTAATCAGGATAGGATGG
Source organism: Clitarchus hookeri (assembly GCA_002778355.1). Classification (NCBI taxonomy): domain Eukaryota; kingdom Metazoa; phylum Arthropoda; class Insecta; order Phasmatodea; family Phasmatidae; genus Clitarchus; species Clitarchus hookeri. The sequence continues at coordinate 334,828 of NQII01001225.1, forward strand.
TCTTATCTAGCACCGTATAACACAGTGTACAGTACTTAATGCTTGTGTAATATGTGGCTGCAATGGTTGATGATTATAACTATTTTCCTTTACATTTAATTTTAATATCATTTTGCATCAGTGTGTAGCATGTTGTCCTTACCGTTCCCACACTTCGCAAGAGGCATTATTTCGCCTAACATAATGTACAGCGTTCGATGCTCGTGCAGTATGCGTTTGTTGGTAATGCATATTTGCATTTATAATAATTTTTTATATATTTTTGCCTCAGCATGCAGCAGTGACGTCTCTCTCGTGCGACTAATGGTTTTAATGTATGTTTTTTTCGTAGCAAGTAAAGGGATACCATCTTAACAAGACGTGTTATATGAATCGCACTTGCTACAGTGTAGATTTTTTTTTTACATTGGTCCTTGTGAACATATGCTCTTTTCATGTCCTCAAGCATTCCAGCATTTTACCAAAGTTCTTGGTGTACTGGTAACGTTGTTATCACTATTACGGTCCGCAGAACCAATGGGTATTTTTTTTATAGTAACATGACCAATATTTCATGTTGCGTGCGAATTCATATTTTTTACATGCGGTTCCCATGATCCTCTTGTTAAACCAATGGTGTTTAATGGTATTAATTTGTTCATGTTTTAATGTAACGGGTGACTACCTACACCTTGCTCTGGTGCAAATGCATAGACCTTAATTTTTCTATTGTAAGGGTGGTTGTTTCTAAGAATTATCCATGCTGACGAGGTATCGGGATGCTGGTCCTCGTGTCAGACTGACTGTGTTTATATATGCATTAATTATGCTGTACCACCCACGACTACATACAGCATACTCGCAGTGTGATTGTGTGTATCTTAACTCTTTCGTGTATGGATGGTTGTTGCATGTTAACTGTACTAACACTTATTTATGTATATATAACAGTTGCAGTAGCAGACTACGAGCATGGTGGTGGGTGACTGACGAGTGGGCATGGACCAACGTGTATGTGTGCTATTTCAGGCCCCCTACACTCCTGCATGCATTAGTAAATACTTACTACAAAGACATTATTGTATGTATATCTACCTTTATTTTCGTAACATTTATGACTGACTGTTACATGTTAGCCGAACTTAAATACTCAGAAATGATGTCCTACTATTCTTATAACAGGGCTTAGGGGCCTAATTATCCTTATCGCATTGATTGCATGCACGACCGTCAAATTCATTTCACTGGTATTCAGTGATATGAATTTGATGGTCGTGACTTTCTCGGATAGGAAGTGACAGGCATCTATGTTTATACGTTGGAATAATTCATAACTGTCCTGCTGCCCTGTTCTATGTTGGGAGCGATGTATATAATTTAAATTTGATAACTATGGCTTCAGCAGATGGGAAATTGTTGTCAACTATGCCATACTTGACCCTGCGGTCCTTTTCGTCGTCGATCATGATGCCTATGATATGAATTTGGTGACTTTATATTAAACTGTTTACATATTACAGTTGACTATACTTATACGAGGGCTTAAGACGTAAATGTCTCTACTGTTCTATTCAGCATCAAGGGCGATGCATACATTATGAATTTGATGATTATATCTTAAGCAGTTCGGAAATTACAGCCAACTATGCTTATACGAGGGCTTAAGGCGTATTTCACTTTACCAGCATATTTGTCGTGTGCATCGCAGCGAAATTGTGTGTGTGTTTGTGGATGCATTTTACATGTGAATGTACTTTTAATTAGTTGCCACCGCTCTCACAGACTGGAATAGGCATAGTATAGTACAAGTGATATATGTTATATATAACATTCACAAACACAAAAATGTGTGAATGTGCGCATGGCGCCTGCAGTTTTTTCTATATGTATTTGACATAAAACCTTCACTTTTTTCGTGATAAGTTTATTATCTGGCAAGTGCGTAAGCCGAAACATGTTTATACTTTATTTCATATCCTTACCATTCAATGGTGGTCGTACGGGTTAGATGTCAAACTGGCAAACAAAGGGTGGTCGTATCGTAACTGCATTGCTACCAGTCATTTTTTGAGCTCACTTGCACCGAAACGGGTGTGCCTAAGGGCGAGGGTCCCAGTCTACTGTGCTCTGGAATTCAACCTTGCACGAATGCTCTCCTAGTGGCCATCGTCGGTGCTCAAATGGACGCCACCAGCGCACCCCTGACAGCGACGAGAGAACCAACACACACCAGATTGCCGCATCGATACCAGCGCTCCTAGCTGCGAACTGTGGTGGGTGCGGGAATTAAATATGGAGGGCATAAAAAGCAAGAGAGAGAGGATAGGGTTGGGAGAGAGGATAGGGTTGGGAGACAAGATGGAATGATAGAAGGCAAGAGAGAAAATAGGAGACCGGAAGGAATACTAGAAAACCAAGGGATAGAGCAGGTGTGGGCGGGGATGAAAGTAAGATGGCAAGGCGATTGACATGTGCGCGATTAGCATAAGTGCGATTAGTATATGTACAATTAGCATATGTGTGTGGTATTGCTTTCCTTAGAATATGCGTACTTGACATAGGACGTAGAATATATGTTTGTAGCAAGGTAGTGCATGAAGTTGCATGACGGGACAATGAACTCGAACATTCTTCAGACAAGATGGACGGTGCTGGCATGGAATGACAGAGTGTGAAGTACTTGTAAATGGTTTCACGATCAGGCTGGCTGTTGCACAATTTCTGCCACATTCCTCCGCATTGAGCAAATACCTGCCACATTGTATCAAAAGCATTTTTGTGGGAAATTTTGTTGGTTTTAAAAAAATTAGGCAAATTTTTTAGGGAAAAAAAAAGAAGAAAATTTACGCGTTTTTAAGGGAAAAGAGTCTGTTTTGACGAGAAAAAGGGAAAAACGGGAAATCAGAGAAGGCCGCCGCGAATCCCCAATCCCCGCCCTTGTACCAATTTTCCTCATTTCTTACTACTCACCCTTAATATAGATAAGATTTTAAGAAACAGTCAGTGTAAGTTGTTTTATTTCAATTTTTTTTGCATGTTAAAGTTGTGTCATTTAAGGAGTATCGCTATTTGCAACAATTTAAATTTAGACACACTTTCTGAATACGTTGAAGGAAGTTTTCAAGAATAAAATTCGCCCAGTGGCCGTTATCTTCATGTAAGTATCACTTAGAAGTATTCTGCAGTGCGATTGCTTTTATGTTGCAGTTCATTTTACGTTCTATGCAGGCAGCCTTATTATATAGCAAGACTTGTGACAAAGGAAATTTGATACTACAATTGTTTTTGTCGTAGAGTGGTTTTCAGAAAACCAGGAAGGAAATGCAGGTACAGCGATTCAAATACCAAAGTGATATAGGTCTCACGATATGACTAATTGTCACTCTTACACCATATTGTATTCTATGTACGCTTCCTAATTTTTTAAGTATAAAAACAGTGAAAATGTGAGTACAAATCTGTAGTATCTTGCAATGCCCTACAGTGAAACAAAACACCTGAACTATTTATGCATAATGTCACAGCCAATACTGCGAAAAAAAAATGAAATATTGATATGACTTTGTTAAACTACGTAAAAAAACCTTGAGTTACTATAATGAGAAAATGCTAGTAAATACCATAAAACAAAAGTTATAAAGCGGAGGGTTCTGCGTGAATCTACGACGCCGCCCATCCTGTTATGAGACGAGCGCCAAATTGTCAGTTTCATAACCTACTTTAATTCCAAGTGTTATGTGTATATCCGAAGTACGGACGGGACTTCAGTGTTTCAGGGCTAATCCCCATTCGCCTACAGAATAAGGAATTCATGCAAAGAGGCATGCCTCGTGGCATAGGGTGACTGGGTAGCCACGACCACGGTTGAGGCCATGACTACCTCCCTGAGTCTATTTATAGAAAACGTATAATTAAGAAGAGAGAGGGAAAACCGAGCATCTGTACATCAGAAACCCTCCCGGCAGGAAAAATTTCGAAATTGTTTCAGGCATTAATAGAAAATGCCACAGAAGGATGGTTAGGAACCATACTCTTTAATGGGACCGAGGTGATATAGTGGTTAGAGTACTAGCCTCCCACCAAAGCGGTTTGGGTTCGATTCCCGGCGGGTTCACCTCCGGATTTGCGCATGTGGGAACCGTGAGGGACGATGCGGCTTGTCGGCGGGGTTTCTTGGGGATCTCCCGTTTCCCTCGCCTCTTCATTCCGGCGCTGCTCCATACTCACCTCGCTTCACCCTCAGCAGCCCAAATCTCTTCACTCACTCGCATACTCTTTATTAGTAGACTAGTACGGCTGTCGGCTTCGTCGGCCGGCTGTCGCTATAAATAGAGCAAGCAGGCAGGGAAGCAGGCAGTTGGCAGCTCTCCGGGTTTCCAGGTCGGCGCGCATGCGCTACGAGGATCGCCTGTGATTTTATTAGCAAGTTGTGTCGCCGAGGACGGGCAGCTCGCCCTCCCGCAATTTGTAATTAAATTAACTGAACTGTTGGAAGCGCGGTCAGGGGAGGCAAGGTAGCCGAGCTGCTGGGCCATCGCTCGAGCAAACAAGCCAACCGTAGGGCTTGCTCGCTCGCGCACGCCACCGCCGCCCAACTACAAGTTGAGGTGGTGCGTCCACGTCGGCGGAGAAGCAGGCACAGTCGCGCCACTAGCGGAGTAAACTTCCCCGTGCCGGGTCTTTCGGATAACAGCCGACCAACGCAAGGTACCAACAGCTAGGACGGCCACCACGGCAGACACTCGGACGACGGCCGACGTTGGCAGCGGACATGCTGGGGTCGCCAACGGCGCACATCTCGGGGCGTCCTCGGCGACGCAGCAACTGTGTGACGAATACTGAGGCTGGGAAGTACAGGGCAAAGAGGTTCTGAGGACGTGGTCTAGCTTCTACTGCGCAGCTCCCCGTCCGTTCATCGGATGCGGATAGCGGCGAAGTGCTGCAACCTCACTACAGTTACACTGACCACAGCCGCAATCAATAAACGCGTGCGCGCCACTTGGACGAGCGTTGGGTGAGAGTGAGTGGGTTAGGGTCATAAACGCCCACAGACAATTAAATAAAAAAAAACATTAAAAAATCTCCACGAGGCAAATGGAGAGTCGCAAAACAAACAAATAAAAAAGGAAAAAATGCTCCGGGACAAGCAACAACAAAATAACAATAGAACAACAGAGTGGACAATAATGAAAAAAAAACAAATCACAACACATTAAAAAACCCCGTCGCGTGTAGAAAATGGGAGTAAGCCGCTCATAGACGTACTCCTATCACACAGCATTCGCTATAGGTAATGAGAAACATACGTGCGGCACTCCACAAGAATGTGCCAGACAGTGAAGGCAGTGCCACAGGCAGTACACTTGGAAGGGGGCTTGCCAAGAAGCAGATGTCTGCGTGCCAGACAAATGTGTCCGATGCGAAGTCGAAAAAGAACATCTTCCCTGGGGGTGCACGAAAGTCTCGGACTACAACAAACAGTTAAGTCTGAGATGGCCCACAGCTGGTTGGACAGTGGGCGAGAAGTCGACTCCCGTTGCCAAGCGAGTGCACGGGCCGCATGCAGCATATCGCACACAGGGACACGAGGGTCGTGGGGTGGAAGGCTGCACGAGTCCTTAGCTGCCAGCGGCCTGTGTTGAGCTGTTGCAAGGTAAGACGTGCTTTGCTCTGTGCTGTTCCTAATCGTTGCTAGTTTACACATCGGCCACTTAAACTTAGTAGTGCAGTTGACGTTACAGCACGCATGTAATGGGTGCCTCGCCGCTCTCTCGTGAGTGGCCGCAGTACATTCCGTTTCTCCCGGCTCCGCTCTCGTTCCTGCTGCGTGCGCCGAGTGTGTACAACATTGAGCAAGCACCAGCTTACCTTGCAACACTTCACCCCACGCCACTGCT
>NQII01001225.1:348200-368517 GCA_002778355.1 Clitarchus hookeri
ATAATTAACTTTATCCAACGTACTGATAACCGTAACTCACGCTTGACCTTGCATTAGACCATATATGACTGTGCGCGGCGCACTCTTTGCGGTCTACCGCAGAAACGGTTGATCGTATGAAAAAAAAGTTCAAACAAAAGTTGTAGAGAATTTTATATTCTACAACTTTTATAATAAGTGCAAATCTTATTTAAGCAATAAAAAGCGAGATATTCGCGAAAAAACGATTTTTATGACCTTTGACCTTCAATATCTTAAGACGCGGACACGATAACATTGGTGACTTTTGAGACAACATTAAGAACGACAAAACTAAAGCTTATACCAATTTACAGCTTATTATCTTTCATTCCGAGGTTGAACCCTTTTTTTACCTAATATGACTGGGCTATTTCTCGGTATTGACACTCGCATGAAGCTGCTATCAATGATACCAGGACAAACTGTATACTGCGACAAAGCTTTTGTCGCACACGTCCTTCCATACGAACCATCAGCCCGATCCCATTTGTTCAAATAGAATCATATCATTATTTAGCAAGTAAATTCTTGGGAAAAAAAAAAGGGTAGCGATGACAAGAATAAACAGTTACATCAACCTCACAATATTATATATGCAACATTTCGTTCACAATAACGAAATAATGGGCCAAGGAGTGTAAATTAACACTCCGTAAGTAAAAACCAGAACTTATATATTGCGTATAACTGAAATCGCGTTATCATACTATATACCATTATGATTTTATGTAAAAAAAATTACCACAAAATAAAGATATTTTATCAATTATTACGAAAGCTTTTAAGAAAAAAATGCTTAACGTTTTAAAATCGGAATTATACCGAAAGAAGACTAGTACGAAACATTTTCTGAAACATGGAATATTTATCAATAATGAAGCAACTTGAGAGGCAGAAGAATATAGTGCTTAAAGTTTTTAAAAGTGAAAATAATAAAATAATTGTTTTATTTTATTTAGAAACTTCTTTTTAAGATTCTACTAACGTTAAGAAAAGAGCAGCCCTACCAAAGTTGATCAGTCGCCTCCGCTATATGATGTACCAAATCATTATAAATAACCCTGGCAAAAGTTTAGCCTGCGTATTCGTGAAACAACGAGCTCACGCAGTTTTACGACCACTCTAAGAGGGAAGTTTTCAGGGACGATTCCGAAAGAAAATACTCCGGCANACCCTACCAAAGTTGATCAGTCGCCTCCGCTATATGATGTACCAAATCATTATAAATAACCCTGGCAAAAGTTTAGCCTGCGTATTCGTGAATCAACGAGCTCACGCAGTTTTACGACCACTCTAAGAGGGAAGTTTTCAGGGACGATTCCGAAAGAAAATACTCCGGCATTACTTTAGTTTCATAGTCATGCGAACTATAGCTAAATAACATAGGCAAAATATTAACATAATAAATATACAACAATTTGAATACCAAATTTGCAAAAGTGAATCATAATGGAAACAAGATACGATGGACGAGTACTACTCTGGTAGACGATGACAAAGAAAGACGAAGTGGTCTGCACGCTACATTTAGCGCAGCTCAACATAACCACATTCTTAAAGNTGAACAGCAAGATACGATGGACGAGTACTACTCTGGTAGACGATGACAAAGAAAGACGAAGTGGTCTGCACGCTACATTTAGCGCAGCTCAACATAACCACATTCTTAAAGCGAGGAAGAAAAAATCAAAGAGCGTCGTCACTTGTTGAAATATAGCTGGGCGCCGTCCAGAGGAAAACATCGCAAACAAATAGGAAGCCACGACGTTAAAGCATATGTCCAGTTGGGAAGGGCGGAAAGAAACGCGTGGAGACGTCGACTACAGGGAAGACGTGGAGACGTCGACTACAGGGAATACGTGGAGACGTCGACTACAGGGAAGACGTGTACACGAGACTCTCATTCCAAAACAGGAACACGCTATAACCGAGAAANTACTACAGGGAAGACGTGTACACGAGACTCTCATTCCAAAACAGGAACACGCATTTGTTGCGCAGTGTCCGCACTGCGCAAGGCACACGCTATAACCGAGAAAGAAAACATCAACTTGCTTAAATATGCTCACCTTGTCTTTACGTCAAATACAGCCATAAATAAAACGACCCGTAACTATCGTTACGCTTATGTGGTATTATGTAAGACATCTTTATCGATGTCTTTGTGATTAGTATAAGTTTGGCAATACTGTCGNAAGAAAACATCAACTTGCTTAAATATGCTCACCTTGTCTTTACGTCAAAGACAGCCATAAATAAAACGACCCGTAACTATCGTTACGCTTATGTGGTATTATGTAAGACATCTTTATCGATGTCTTTGTGATTATTATAAGTTTGGCAATACTGTCGGCTCTATCATGAAATCCACAGTCTGCCTGCGGAATTACATATGTTTTACACCGTTGACTATTGCAAAGTGCCTGCTACCACAATTTAGCTCTGCTTAATTATTAATTGGAATTCGTTTAAGTTTTTTGCACAAATTACGCATAACCAATATAAAATTGATTTAATAGTATTCGTGATACTTTTCATTATTACGCACGTAGTTCATAGTTCTTGAGCATATCGCGTGATGGCATCTCTCAAGTTCGTGAGTCTTTAACGGTCGTATTGTGATTACCTTAGAGGTTGACTCTCGTGAGAAAAATAACTTCCATGGTTATAAATGTATTCTAAAGATATTTTTAGCGTAAATTATACGTAACCAAATTTTTTCGATATGCTGCCGTTAATAGAGAAACCTCATTCTGGTCTTTAAATACAGTTACGAAGCTGCCTCTCAAAAACAGTCATTGCATTGTAATGTCTTAAAAAATACGAACACGACGTAACCCACTAAGGAAAAAGCTTAGTTTTAAAGCAGCAGATAAAAAAACCGTATTTACTTGACAGCAGGCATTAACAAATAACTGACATTCTAATATTAGAGGACAATTTTTTTTAAGTTGTTAGTATCGCCGAACAGACAAAGTGCTCAATGCCACGTATGCTGTCGTAAAAATGATGCCAGGAACGTGATGTGAGAGTAAAAGACAACTAACATTATACTGTTAAGTTGCTCTGGGCTGGATGTAAATCTGAAAGATCTCTCATCGGTCGGCCGAAAGTGATAAAAGCCAAAGGTTGGTGGTACACACCCCTGCATGATAAAAATAGAAAAAAAACCAGAGTGTAATTAAAATGGAAAAAAAAAACTACAGTGGAGTCCCAATAATGGATTACATCTGAAGAACCTTTTCAGTTGGCCCGAATAGCGGCGTGCACATCTCGTTCACAAAATGCAGGCAGCTGAAAGCCCAACAGAGCAGGCAAACGCAGGTAAATACTACATTAAAAGAGCGACGGGGAGGCTATACAGAGATGGGGGAGAAGAAAGAAATCAAAATGGCCGCTCTAGTCCTGAGTTAGGCGGGTAGGGAGATAGAAATAGGGCAAGAGATGAAGGGGAAAAAAAGACTGGCTTTCTCTCAAATAGTGGTTTGAATCGTCCCTAGATAGCATATCGAGGAGCAATGGTTTAGACTTCAGTACGTAACATGGCACCAAAAAAAATAGGCAACACGTTAAAAAAAAAGTTAAGGGGGAGGGAGAAGAAAGCCGCCGGGGACAGAACAAACCGCTAATAAATAAATGTGCGCCCGATCTGAGAAAATACTTTGGCGGAAATCATTAAGCCGAGCAAAACGCCGAAGTAACTGGTTACAAATCTCCTTTAAAGTTGATCGGAATAAAAAAAAAATATATATGTATAATTAAACTCTGCACATCTATGAGAGTTGCGAGTTACAAACGGATGTTCCCTGGTTTGTTTAATGGAGGCATACACTTATTAGGGCGGGTTTTACCACCCCCCCCCCAATAAAGAGATTGGTTAGCTGGTAGTTGGGCTTGACTGTTGGCTAAACAGAAGCTCGAGTTTTATCACCATTGTGTGGCCTCCTGTTCCTGTCTGATTTTGTACATGTTGGTAAGCTAATGCCTTTTCGAGATTTTACTGTTTCAATAACAACATTTTAAGAATTCTAATTAGTTATTTTTTTATATTTTCTATTGGATAAACATATAATTTTCTAGTTAAAGATTTATTAGTAGCTAATTTATATTTAATAATACCGAAATTGTGTGCTTAGTTTATTTTAAGCTTCCTATATCGGAAAGCAAAAGTGAAATGTTAATATATTTAAGACAAAAAGTTTTTTTTTCATATCTGTTGCTCCCAATTGATTATATTTACAATAAGCTAATAATAACAAATATTTTCAAAGTTTACGTATCCGTTGCCGTGCTATATTTAAACACACAACAGACAGAAGCACATCCAAGCACAACGTGCAAAATAAAAATATTATAACGAAAAAATTGAGTTTTCCCCTGCATTTCACAGAATACCATTCTCCAGTGAAATGTCACATGAGTAATGTACGAATTTATAATATAACTATATTTAATTTACTTTATGAAAAATTCCTTTTATTTTTTAAATACTTGCCAACGTCTGAAAAACATTACTTTATTCAAAAAACAGCATTCATGATTCATTGTGCAGCCGCCTCTCTACATGTTCTGTGGTTCCCGGTTGCCTGCAAGATAGCAGCACAGAAGCGTGCAAAACGAATACGGTTATCGAAACGAAAATGACATTGTCTAAAGTTACGTTAAAATATTACTCGATGACAGTATTTATAATATTAACACGCAAATAAATAATCCGAACACTGGGGAGTATTTCAAATCACCCAAATGTACTTATTATTACACAAATAATCGTAACCGTCATATTTCTGGTAAGCATTCCAAAATTGACACCATTTTCTTTCTCCAGAACCTCCGGTTGGAAGCACCTAGGCCCTGGTTCATCCTCGGTAACCAGCAAATGGGAGCTCAAGTCTCTGTTAGACGTTGACTTGAAGCGGTAAAACGAAATTCAGAGCTAGCCAACATCTAATTTTTGACAGGGAGATTAACAGGTGGTGGTAAACCCGGCCCTTAGTAACTTGTGAAAGTATTGACTCTGTTTCGTCTGCTCTCTGAGAACTAAGATACTTGGTGGCATCATTAAGAAATGATGGCGGACAAGCTTCAGTTCCACAAAGGATGAAGTGAACCCTTAACAGAGATGAATAAAACTCTCGAACTAGCATGGAGTGTTTGCTNCTTCAGTTCCACAAAGGATGAAGTGAACCCTTAACAGAGATGAATAAAACTCTCGAACTAGCATGGAGTGTTTGCTGTGATGAAGTACGTGCCGTCTAGAAGACAAGTGCGTCCTGCTTACTCACAACTTAACTTCTACCAACTATTCTCGTGACCGATGGCATTACATCATTATCTTCGGACTACGTATTATCGAATTCAACTACTGGGATCCAATAATTAGGGCGTTATTAAGTCCGATAAACTAAAAAGCTCCAGGTCAAATCTAATTTCGCACTTCAGGAATGACGGATCCCTACTCAAGAGGTGTTACCCCAACGCTGTACGTCGGCAACTTGTTTTGTTTCAGAGGTTCAACTTCCATGACTCGAACCTCCGTTCAAAGAAATGCACAATTCACATGTGATGCACATGCAATTGCTACTAATTATTTCAAATAATCAGTGAATCACTGACCGAGACTACAGATTCTAGTGCAAAATGTGTATAAGAATTCTGCTCCATTAGGTATTTATAGAACGTTTTTCCTGTCCTGCACTGACAATTCTTCACGATTGTTTAGGCTAAAATTTCATTTAGAGAAGCGTTGTTTTAAGAAAACGNCCTGTCCTGCACTGACAATTCTTCACGATTGTTTAGGCTAAAATTTCATTTAGAGAAGCGTTGTTTTAAGAAAACGAACTTGTGAGTTTTTTTTTCTTTCGATGCCAGGCTTATATTTCTCTGCCTTCGTGTCTGTGAGGAAATACATATTTAACAATGANAAAGACTGGCTTTCTCTCAAATAGTGGTTTGAATCGTCCCTAGATAGCATATCGAGGAGCAATGGTTTAGACTTCAGTACGTAACATGGCACCAAAAAAAAAATAGGCAACACGTTAAAAAAAATGTTAAGGGGGAGGGAGAAGAAAGCCGCCGGGGAGAGAACAAACCGCTAATAAATAAATGTGCGCCCGATCTGAGAAAATACTTTGGCGGAAGTCATTAAGCCGAGCAAAACGCCGAAGTAACTGGTTACAAATCTCCTTTAAAGTTGATCGGAATAAAAAAAAAAAAAAAATAAAAAAAAATATATATATATATATATATATATAATTAAACTCTGCACATCTATGAGAGTTGCGAGTTACAAACGGATGTTCCCTGGTTTGTTTAATGGAGGCATANTATAATTAAACTCTGCACATCTATGAGAGTTGCGAGTTACAAACGGATGTTCCCTGGTTTGTTTAATGGAGGCATACACTTATTAGGGCGGGTTTTACCACCCCCCCCCCAATAAAGAGATTGGTTAGCTGGTAGTTGGGCTTGACTGTTGGCTAAACAGAAGCTCGAGTTTTATCACCATTGTGTGGCCTCCTGTTCCTGTCTGATTTTGTACATGTTGGTAAGCTAATGCCTTTTCGAGATTTTACTGTTTCAATAACAACATTTTAAGAATTCTAATTAGTTATTTTTTTATATTTTCTATTGGATAAACATATAATTTTCTAGTTAAAGATTTATTAGTAGCTAATTTATATTTAATAATACCGAAATTGTGTGCTTAGTTTATTTTAAGCTTCCTATATCGGAAAGCAAAAGTGAAATGTTAATATATTTAAGACAAAAAGTTTTTTTTTCATATCTGTTGCTCCCAATTGATTATATTTACAATAAGCTAATAATAACAAATATTTTCAAAGTTTACGTATCCGTTGCCGTGCTATATTTAAANTTGATTATATTTACAATAAGCTAATAATAACAAATATTTTCAAAGTTTACGTATCCGTTGCCGTGCTATATTTAAACACACAACAGACAGAAGCACATCCAAGCACAACGTGCAAAATAAAAATATTATAACGAAAAAATTTAGTTTTCCCCTGCATTTCACAGAATACCATTCTCCAGTGAAATGTCACATGAGTAATGTACGAATTTATAATATAACTATATTTAATTTACTTTATGAAAAATTCCTTTAATTTTTTAAATACTTGCCAACGTCTGAAAAACATTACTTTATTCAAAAAACAGCATTCATGATTCATTGTGCAGCCGCCGCTCTACATGTTCTGTGGTTCCCGGTTGCCTGCAAGATAGCAGCACAGAAGCGTGCAAAACGAATACGGTTATCGAAACGAAAATGACATTGTCTAAAGTTACGTTAAAATATTACTCGATGACAGTATTTATAATATTAACACGCAAATAAATAATCCGAACACTGGGGAGTATTTCAAATCACCCAAATGTACTTATTATTACACAAATAATCGTAACCGTCGTATTTCTGGTAAGCATTCCAAAATTGACACCATTTTCTTTCTCCAGAACCTCCGGTTGGAAGCACCTAGGCCCTGGTTCATCCTCGGTAACCAGCAAATGGGAGCTCAAGTCTCTGTTAGACGTTGACTTGAAGCGGTAAAACGAAATTCAGAGCTAGCCAACATCTAATTTTTGACAGGGAGATTAACAGGTGGTGGTAAACCCGGCCCTTAGTAACTTGCGGATATGCATCTCTGCTTTACTGCAGCGCATTTTGTGATATTCGTAAGGTGCGCTATCGTTCACAAAAGTTTTTCTCCAATGAAAGTATTGACTCTGTTTCGTCTGCTCTCTGAGAACTAAGATACTTGGTGGCATCATTAAGAAATGATGGCGGACAAACTTCAGTTCCACAAAGGATGAAGTGAACCCTTAACAGAGATGAATAAAACTCTCGAACTAGCATGGAGTGTTTGCTGTGATGAAGTACGTGCCGTCTAGAAGACAAGTGCGTCCTGCTTACTCACAACTTAACTTCTACCAACTATTCTCGTGACCGATGGCATTACATCATTATCTTCGGACTACGTATTATCGAATTCAACTACTGGGATCCAATAATTAGGGCGTTATTAAGTCCGATAAACTAAAAAGCTCCAGGTCAAATCTAATTTCGCACTTCAGGAATGACGGATCCCTACTCAAGAGGTGTTACCCCAACGCTGTACGTCGGCAACTTGTTTTGTTTCAGAGGTTCAACTTCCATGACTCGAACCTCCGTTCAAAGAAATGCACAATTCACATGTGATGCACATGCAATTGCTACTAATTATTTCAAATAATCAGTGAATCACTGACCGAGACTACAGATTCTAGTGCAAAATGTGTATAAGAATTCTGCTCCATTAGGTATTTATAGAACGTTTTTCCTGTCCTGCACTGACAATTCTTCACGATTGTTTAGGCTAAAATTTCATTTAGAGAAGCGTTGTTTTAAGAAAACGAACTTGTGAGTTTTTTTTTCTTTCGATGCCAGGCTTATATTTCTCTGCCTTCGTGTCTGTGAGGAAATACATATTTAACAATGAAAACAAAAGAATACTATTTTTATATTCGCATCGACATTAGGAGGTTTGAATGCAATATGATGTTTACTAATCACTTTACAATAACAATGTCGAAGCTGCAGCTGGTTACTTCAGTTTTTTTTTCTTTCGATGCCAGGCTTATATTTCTCTGCCTTCGTGTTTGTGAGGAAATACATATTTAACAATGAAAACAAAATAATACTATTTTTATATTCGCATCGACATTGGGAGGTTTGNTTTTGTTTCAGAGGTTCAACTTCCATGACTCGAACCTCCGTTCAAAGAAATGCACAATTCACATGTGATGCACATGCAATTGCTACTAATTATTTCAAATAATCAGTGAATCACTGACCGAGACTACAGATTCTAGTGCAAAATGTGTATAAGAATTCTGCTCCATTAGGTATTTATAGAACGTTTTTCCTGTCCTGCACTGACAATTCTTCACGATTGTTTAGGCTAAAATTTCATTTAGAGAAGCGTTGTTTTAAGAAAACTACTTGTGAGTTTTTTTTTCTTTCGATGCCAGGCTTATATTTCTCTGCCTTCGTGTCTGTGAGGAAATACATATTTAACAATGAAAACAAAAGAATACTATTTTTATATTCGCATCGACATTAGGAGGTTTGAATGCAATATGATGTTTACTAATCACTTTACAATAACAATGTCGAAGCTGCAGCTGGTTACTTCAGTTTTTTTTAAAAGCCTGTTAGTTTCTTTTTTCAGCAGATTGCGTATCCCTCCGCAACATTTGAATTTTAACATTTAAGTAACAACTAATCAGTGTACATGTGCTTTTCAAATGACTGTGTAAAATGTGTTAGAAATCTGCCAAATATCAATCTAACACGTGTAAAAAAGAATTTTAAAAAATTTACTAGCGGTCGCCAATTTTAAAATAACTTTATAAGTTTTTCAGTTCATAAACGGTTGGCAACTGCATGTTTGCAAATAGGCCTACGTTATATTTTGGATAGAATACTCGTGAAATGAGTGAAAACTTAGAGCAATCAACTGCGTGCTTTGTGCACCACTCTTACCAACTCTTGTAAATCAGATGAGCTCCAACGTGCAAAAAACAGTTAAGTATTGGCGAAGGAAACAATTAATTTGGGTTATGACGTTTCTTGCATAAAGTAATCTCACAAATATAATTTGTGCAACATGTCCTCAACTGAGGGCACGGGCTTAACGGGTTTACTATATGTGGCGATAGTGGTACAAAGTTTACATGCAATTTTTAAAATTACGTAGCATATTTTTTTCTATAACGGGATGGGATGACAAACACCTTACTTTCTTGTTTGCAGCCAAATCAAAGATGTGAGCTGTGAGAGTTGCGAAGTTCTCACTGGCCCAGGAAAATAACAGAACTAACTTCCACACTCAGCAACAGCAAGTAACGAAAATAAACCTTCAAATATGTAGTATATTGAAACGTAACGAGCAGTAAAACTTATCGCCATCTCTTATACTTATGCTAAAAAGTGTAACTACTGCCCTAGAGTTTGCCAACACCAATCACTCTAATAAATGGAGTCGGTATTGCGTGACAATGCATGCAGTAAAGAGCAAATGAAGGTTCTCCGGGCTGGTTTCGAAAGCTTCTAATATTAAAGAGTCGCGGTGGCAGTGATCACTACGATGTCACGCTGATGGCGATACGGGTCCAACTCCGCAGGCACGACTGAGACACCTCTAAGCACCAATGACACGTGGGAACGACCAGAGACACTGATACTGCAGTAGATGGATTTTGTAGGTTTATGGGCAAGGGCTGGGGGCTGCGGAGTCGCCGCCGTCTTGTTTTTCCACTATATGCTCCATCATTCCTTCTCGTTTTTTCATGCTCTCTCACTCCGTATTGGTTGTCTGTACTTCCATATTGTCTATCATTTCATCTCGTCACTCCTTTCTCCCCTAGTTCTCTCTCTTGATGGCTTATTCGCCCGCCGTCTACATAATTCCTTCGCTGAATGCTAGGGGTGCTGGTGAGTGCCCGCCATGCTGTTTGCAGTAGTTCCTTCATCGCCGCTAGGAGGTGCTGGTTTGTGACACTGCATCCGCCACCTTGTTCGAACTGCCCGACCTAGTGGTCGTCATCATGGTTGATGTCCTAGCCAGCTGAGCTTTCAGAGCATGTGTTGGAGCAAGGGTTTTAATGAAGTATAAATAATTATGTGTTTCACTGTCAAAAAAAAGGGGGGGGGGGGAGTTACAAGAAATTGGGAAAGGTAATATGATAATTTTTTTATACATTTAGTTTATTTTTATTTTTAAAGGAAACCCTACATTCCCATTGCGTAAAGCAAAACGATAAGATGTACTAATAAAAATAAGGAAAATATTTTCAACAATCATAGATATATATTAATCATTTACAAAATACACTAAAGTTACGGATTTGGTATTTTCATTAATTTTTAATCAATTTTATTTAACTTGTAAAATTTACAGATATAAATGTATCAGTGACGTGTCTACGAACTCTTATTTTCAAGAAGCAATCGATTATAGGATCACAACAGCCAAATATGCAAAGCATAATTTTATAAAATAAAAGTTATGTATTTCATGTTATGTATTTCATGTTATGTATTTTTATTTATCTTTTACGAACAAGTGTATGGAGTGATGTGTCTACAGATACGTATTTTTTGACAGATGAGAATATGCCATCAGAAAATATGATCATGCCATATTGAATTTAGTAGGTATAGGAGCGATTTTTTAATTTCAAATTAATTATGTACCAGTGCGAGCTTCAAGTACAACACAGTGGTAGTGGTTGCCTTACCACATACCATGTTTAAGTGCAGTATACCTATATCTGACTCCCACGAACATATAAGCATACTTGGCCATCATTTCCGAACCATTTAAGTTATAGACACCAAATTCGGAATGTAAGTACTGCTCGTAACACTGATCAATGTGATAAGGCTCATTATGCCTTAAACCCTCTTATAAATAAGCATAGTTGGCTGTCATTACCATATTATTTAAGATGCAGCCACCGAATTGAAATCATCGGCATCACCTCCAATGATGAAAATAATCGCAGGGTCAAGTGCGCCCTAAGACCTCTTATAAGCATAGTTGACAACTATTTCCCGTCTCCTGAACACATAGTTATAAAATGTTATTCATATGCATTGCTCCCGACATAGAACAGAGCTGCGAGGTATTACACCATTTCGCTTCTTATAAACATAGCTAAGACATTTTCCATCCACTGAAGCTATAGCAACCGAATTCATATCACAGCCATCACTTCCTACAACGAACAGGGTTTTGTCGTAGAGTATGCCCTATGCCCTCGCATAAGCATAGTTACCTGGCATTTCCCACCCACCAAAGCTATAGTCACCAAATTCATATCATAGCCAACGCTCCCGACAGACATCGAACAGATGACGAGGTGAAAGAAGCAGCTACAGGCTGGTTATTCTCACAGGCGGCAGACGTCTATGACTTAGGCATACAAAAGCTTGNAAGAAGCAGCTACAGGCTGGTTATTCTCACAGGCGGCAGACGTCTATGACTTAGGCATACAAAAGCTTGTAGAACCTTATGACAAATGTTTAAACAAATATGGAAACTATGTAGAAAAATAGAGAAACATGTAAGGAATTAAATAAAAAACGNCTATTTCCCGTCTCCTGAACACATAGTTATAAAATGTTATTCATATGCATTGCTCCCGACATAGAACAGAGCTGCAAGGTATTACACCATTTCGCTTCTTATAAACATAGCTAAGACATTTTCCATCCACTGAAGCTATAGCAACCGAATTCATATCACAGCCATCACTTCCTACAACGAACAGGGTTTTGTCGTAGAGTATGCCCTATACCCTCGCATAAGCATAGTTACCTGGCATTTCCCACCCACCAAAGCTATAGTCACCAAATTCATATCATAGCCAACGCTCCCGACAGACATCGAACAGATGATGAGGTGAAAGAAGCAGCTACAGGCTGGTTATTCTCACAGGCGGCAGACGTCTATGACTTAGGCATACAAAAGCTTGTAGAACATTATGACAAATGTTTAAACAAATATGGAAACTATGTACAAAAATAGAGAAACACGTAAGGAATTAAATAAAAAACGTCTTTTGAAAAAAAAGTTGATGGTTTATGTTTTATAAGAAATCGGGCCTTACTTNGTAAGGAATTAAATAAAAAACGTCTTTTGAAAAAAAAGTTGATGGTTTATGTTTTATAAGAAATCGGGCCTTACTTTCAAAATAACCCTCGTATCAACTGAATCTCAACTACAACTTTCTATTTCACCAGGAAAAAGTTCATATTCTTACTTAAAAATAATGAAAGCGCCTTTCTCTCTCTCTTGACAGGTTGTCACCTTTGTCCACTGCCACACACTTCGTCCTCACTGTATTCTACGCAACTAATAATCGTAAAGCTCAATACTCTCACGTTCTGATATGGAGACTGAAGATGATATCATCACGCAACTTTTCTTGCTCTGCCCATTTGACTTTGTTTTCCTTTCAATGTTGTTTTTTTGGCATTTTGAATTAAAGTGCCTGATTCAGTACGATCTGCCTCACTGATTTCTTTAGCAATCCTAAGCACATATTATTTGTATATAATAGCATTGCGATTGCTTTGCACCACTTCCATGTCGGCGCAGAGTATCCCCGTTGTATCCTAAATGTTGCTACGCATGTGTTGAATCTCTAAATGTACATTTCTGGTGTACTATAACGTAGCAACTAATAAAATTATTAGAATGTAATGAAATAAGGAAGCAAATAGTACATGTCTTGCCTGTTTATCACTTGCGGAAGTCTAACGTGCATATAAAAGCTATTCAAACAATCCATTTTCACACATTTTTAGAACAAATGTTAACAAGCGCATCGCACAACAACCAGATACTGCGAGACAGTCCACAACGGGCTTCCAGCGAAGAATTGGTATGAATGTTGAGCGAACCTGCAACTACAAGCAAGTGGTTCATATTTCACTCAATAGAGGTCGGCATAGGTAATTTGGCACGTGGTGCAAAGTATCACCAAGATTGTAGACGAGACGTGAGCGGTTGAAGGTCGCGGGAAGTTGCTTCTTAACGGCCTGGTGTGAATTTGTTGGTTTAATTTTTTCGTAGGAAGCTGCCTGAACTGGCGAGNGAGGTGGTGGCAAGCCAAGAACGGCAACAGCGGTTCCTACATTCCTCCACCGCATCTGCCCCGGGCCGACCCGCTGCCGGAAGAAAACGGCAACAGCGGGGCGAAACCCGTCTGCTGACGTGAAATTGCCCGTTAAGATAAGTTACTGCCTTCCTGCTCTTGTCATCGCCCCCTCCCACTCCACCTTCACCACTTCGCACAGCTTCCTTCCTGTACGAGATAAACACGCACCTCAACGGCGCATGCGCACAACCGCGCTCTCACGAACGGCGCTGCGCATCGCCATCTTGAAATTATAAGTTAGTTCGTACGCTCATTGCACGCGTAGAGGGAAAATGGGGTAGAGTGCTCATCCTAGCAAAGCCATAGTAGCGTCGTGCTGAGCTGTGAGCGGCCTGAAACATTCACTAACCATTCTTCACTCTTAACTATATTTTTGTAACTACAAGTTTATGTGAATACAGTACAGAATTAAAAATANACAAGTTTATGTGAATACAGTACAGAATTAAAAATACGCATACTGTTTTAGGGTGCATCGTATAGCGGCCATGCCTTAGAGCCTAAATCGGCTTTACTTTTCCTTTTGTTATGTCACACCATTTCGTTAGTAATTACTGCCGTTGCAGTTTTATTGTAATTACAGATGAATTTCCTCGTAAAAAACAAAGCTGTAAACTCGACGTTGCAGCCTTCTTACGGCTAACCTCGTATTACGTTTAATTNAATTTCCTCGTAAAAAACAAAGCTGTAAACTCGACGTTGCAGCCTTCTTACGGCTAACCTCGTATTACGTTTAATTGTCATCCCATCAACGTACAGTGTTGTGAAACCGGAAACAAAAAGGATCCCTCAAATGGTGGACATTTTATTTCGACGAGAGGCTAAATCCCTCCCCCCCCCTTTTTTTTTGTCGCCGTATGAAGGGCAAACTCAATACGGCCGCGTTGCCATTAATCCGCGATAAGGGCAAACACGCGTCGCGAATCACCACTCGCTGTGTCAACGGACGGTGTTAATCACATCTGCACTGGCCGCGCGATGCCGCCGCTACACGAACTGCAAACGGATTTACAGCGGACGGTAATAAAACCTGCCTGAACTGAACGCACGTTTGTTCGCGGGCAAGCTGCGTGCTCCAAATTGTGCACAAGTTTCAGGTGATAGAGAAGGGGGACGAAAGCGGAATTGATTTTGGTTTTTTTCTTTCTGACATCACAATTAAACAAGCTTATTCTTGAAAAATGTACCGTGGACTGTTCATGGTAAACTGAGCACATTTGAAAGCCCTGCCGAAGATCTACTCGTATGCCTGCTGTGTATTCTTCCACCAATTATAAAATTAACATTACCATGGGCCGGATTATCCATGCGTAGGTTAAGTGAAATTGTGAAATTATTAAAAATGTAATGTTTTACAAATTTGCTGTTCTTACACAGTATTAGACACAAAATTACTGATAACTAATGAGTTTCCTTTCCTCTACATGNTTTACAAATTTGCTGTTCTTACACAGTATTAGACACAAAATTACTGATAACTAATGAGTTTCCTTTCCTCTACATGAGAGCAAATAAATATTAGCGAAAGTTTTAAAAGTTTAGATGGTAGGCAGGCGTTGACGATTCATTGACAACAGTGTCATTACAGATGAAAAAAATACCAAGACTATACAAATTTACGAATAACTTTCCCGGGAATCGAATTCAGAAAAAAATCGTAAAATTAAGGTAGCTTGCAATTAATTACATCACGTAGGTAGGATTCCGAGCATCAATTTCAGATGTAATCAGTCTAATGTTTTGAATGATAGGGTTCACTAACCTTAAATATTTACACGGACATCATTTAGTAAATAAAAGGTTTACATGGCCTACCATAACGCTACTTGTGAGACAAATTTGGTGGATATCGGTTGATTGGTCCCCGATATATGGCATAAAATATGTTTTCCATAAATGGGGCTATCTTACAAAATTGTACACGATATTTCAGCATAAAAATGTTAATTTAATTGTTAAATTGTTAAATAGATATGCCGAATACATCAAAATATATATACGTCCGCTTTTTTTAAATTTTACACACCATTTAAACCATATAAACACACATGGCCTTCTGTATGTGTGAAAAATTTGAAGAAAATTAGTTGAATTATTCCGAAAATATGGCAAAATGTTCGATTTACTCACATAACACTATTTTGCAAAAATATTTGGCACAAGAGTATCTGTATGCATAAATGATGCTTATAATTAATACTCTTTGCGTACAAAATTTGGTTGAATTTTGTTTAAATGTTTCATAGATATAATAAAATAATCTAATTTATTTATATAAACCCTATTAAAACATTCCTGCCACAGATAAAACGTGTTAATTGAAATACCCTACTTCTTCGCCAAATTTGAAAGATATCGGTTGATTGTTTCCTGAGATACGACATTAAAACTGCATTTCTTCATGTGGGGCTATCTTACAAAATTGCGAAGAAATGAAGCTTCGCATAGACAAATTTGATGCGTATAATTAATACTGTCAGCATACAAAATTAAGTTCAAATTTGTTTCATATTTTCGTAGATAAAATATTCTGAGCTAAAATATTTATTTGGCCAACATTTTGAAAATGTGTGTTAGTCAGGTGTCCTTACTTAGTACTATGTGTGTACAGTGTTTGGTGAAATTAGGTTAACGGGTTCAAAAAAAAAGGAGGGGGAGGGACACACATGCCCATACACACACAAACTGGAAAGTGATCTCGTAGACCTTCCTTTCCTTCGGAAAATAGACTAAAACCAGAAAGTAAAATAAATCATTTCAGTGTTTACGAACGTTTACCAAACAATATTAATTGAACGTTAAGACATGGAACTACTTTTCCCACATCGTTATCACCTTAACTGGGTGCATGCCGGTCAGTTTACTTATTAAAATTGCATATATTTTTATCGGCAGACTGGGGCCAGTGGCATTTTCAAAAGGTGGATTTCAAAAATGTTTAGTCAACTGTGAACAGTATGTAAACTATTCGCGGTTTCTTCACACTTTTTAATCAAACGTTTGAAAAATCACCCGATGAATGACGTGTTTGGTTTTTTCTTAAATATGTCTTGTACCACAATCGTTTTATACTCGTGTTAACATAAAAATACCTTATTTTTAATTTAATTTTTATTAACATTTTATTCATTAATTATATTTAATTTACACTTAATGTCAATAAAACAGGGAGAAAATAGGTGCGTTGGTAATGCCTAGTAAAAAATAATTTTTATGCAAAATATTGTTACACAGAGTGCGCACGAATGTGGCGCGTCGTCCCTTAGGTGTTGTTTTCTATACTTAGTTGAGTTTCTTTTACATGAGGCGGAAGAATATCCTGGAAGTAGAATTTCAGCAGGGCCTCAGAAAAGTTGGAAGTAACCGTGAATTACCCATATGTGACATTTTAGGCCTATGCGTACTAGGATAGCTTGGCTAGTGAAGTTTTCTCCATACACTCATGGTAACTCTTTATAAGGAAAGTGTCAAATGCGCTGAAGTTGTCAGTTTTGTATAGTAGCATTTCAGCTTGGTGAATGGTGAATGCTCCTTTCTACACGTAGATGCGTGTATAAGTTTAAAACTTCCATTACAGTTTGTGAAGCTAACTAAACATTTNAATGCTCCTTTCTACACGTAGATGCGTGTATAAGTTTAAAACTTCCATTACAGTTTGTGAAGCTAACTAAACATTTTTTGACAGTACAGCCATTAAAATATTGTTATTATTTAATTTAGTTTTGTTGCCAGCTAACGTCCGCATCTTTACTTGGTAAAGCTAAGAGTACGATTTGAAATTATTCTGAAGAAAATAATAAAAGTTTTTAAGACTACGTGCATAATAGTGGAGGTTTATTTTAGCGTCGCAAACATCTTTTTAACACATTTCAAGAAAACTGATCTGAAAAAAAAATTTCTAATTTTGCGAAACTGTTATAGGGTCTGCTGCAATTAGTATACTTGGCTACACTACAGAGTTTCCACCAATGAAATGNTTTATAATTTTGCGAAACTGTTATAGGGTCTGCTGCAATTAGTATACTTGGCTACACTACAGAGTTTCCACCAATGAAATGACGAGAAAACCCCATATATTCTTCCCATTGTTACACACTGCATTAATAAGACTCTTATCAGCTTAATACGTTGCATAGAGAAGCACTGAGGCATTTTATGAGCGTTACATCATCATCTTCCCTGCAGTTTCAATCCTTCCCGTTACTAAGATGAAGTACGTAACATAGCATGGCCAGTTTAATTAAAAGTAATTGTGCTAGGTTTTGGCAAAGTTTCCAGCATGCGTTTTGCAGAATACAAGGTACCGAGCAAGCGTGAATGAAATTGAAGTAATGATCACCACGTGGGTATTTTTAGCTCTTCTAGTATACGTAGAATCTTCGCTAAACAAAAAAATGGTACGCATGAATGAACTATTTGTAATTATCGTATGTAAGTGAATAATTTGTAATTGTTTGTACTGTTATTATAATCCAACATATTTGCTGGATGATTTAACGGTTGGTCAGTATAACATAAACGAAAAAACCAATGCAAATAACGTCTTTTGAATGGCAGTGTGCGAATTATGTATATATCTATACAGTATACAAGAAATTAGTTTGGGGGCAAAAACATGTAAATATTTTCTCGAATACCACAATGGTAAAATATTGTAAATCGGTTGATGTCCTTACTATATATTACACAAATTTTTTGTAAAATATTTTATGATTTGGATGAAAGTTTATAAATGTGTACAGTACTTGCAAGGAACGGGGTGAAATAACGAATTCCCTAAATTTTTCTCGTCCTTGTTGCACACATTACTTAGATAAACTTACACAAATAGCCATTTCACTGGTTTACTGCCATAACTCTTATTTACTGCAGATTACGATGAAATGAGCACTTGTCTAGAGAAATATAGCTACTAAATACTGGGAGATCGTATGTCATCTCCGAAACTGAGTGGCTTTCGGGATGTTGGGTTTGAATGCCCACGAATGCTAGAGCGGCTCAACGTGTCGATGCGATAACTGTGTTACTGAAAGATCGTACTTTTAAACACTTGCTCTCAGTATGATGTTTTTGTGTTACACAGCCTGTGCAGATGTGACATTNCTGAAAGATCGTACTTTTAAACACTTGCTCTCAGTATGATGTTTTTGTGTTACACAGCCTGTGCAGATGTGACATTAAGTTTTTGCCGCAGTCACTCAAAAACTATTTTACACGAAAGAAAATTTTTCGAATTCAGACTTGTCGTCTAGACTTGCGGGTCCGCCTGCTTGACGCATGAACTGCGTCGTTGAGTGATTGAAATCCTNAATTCAGACTTGTCGTCTAGACTTGCGGGTCCGCCTGCTTGACGCATGAACTGCGTCGTTGAGTGATTGAAATCCTGATTTCTTTATGAAACTATTAAACGTGCCCCCAGAGTGATTACCTACGAAACGACATCATACCCCAGACGAGGGCGGAATGGTACTTTACAGTTTACATGCATTCTGTAAATATTATTTTAGAGCCCTCCCATATAATTAATAACAGTTTTTTTTTCAGACTGCCGTATCTTAAAACATACTAGCTGGACACGAGCAAACTACTACAGATTTTTGATCAATAATATCGTAGGGTCACCTCTGAAAGTCCCATAGGTACGCGCAGCACTATGAGAACACTGCATTTTAATTCAGAGCCCTGTGCGTAGCGGTGATAGCGTTCTTGTAACGCGTGTC
Source organism: Clitarchus hookeri (assembly GCA_002778355.1). NCBI lineage: Eukaryota > Metazoa > Arthropoda > Insecta > Phasmatodea > Phasmatidae > Clitarchus > Clitarchus hookeri. The sequence goes on from NQII01001225.1 coordinate 367,673, forward strand.
AGTGTAGCCCTTATAGCCCCCGCGCAAACTAACGATGCAAGCAGACGTGACCCTTAATCATTATGCCTTCGCTCTTTGGCTGTTCCCGGCGAGCAGCCAGTCCTGGACTGACCAGACAACACGAGGCACAGTCCTTGTTCCATAGCAGTTCTGCTATCAGACTCTTGCAGGGTGTATCTAATAAAGACAGGTCCAGTTACAGAAACGACTGAAAGAACCCGTGTTTTAAGTTTTACCTGCCCTTAAACGAAATACTAAAATTTTCTTATCTATTATTTTCATTTACTGTTGACTATTACATCCTACACGTCTGCTTTCAGTGTATCGATCTCACTCAAATGCGCGCTGTTCCACGTCGGGCGGTCAGTTAAGTTTCTGCAACGTCATTCTTTCAGCTTGCTTACATATACACTCAAGAGCCAAAAAAAAAACNCGGGCGGTCAGTTAAGTTTCTGCAACGTCATTCTTTCAGCTTGCTTACATATACACTCAAGAGCCAAAAAAAAAAACTGGTATGGGCGTGCGTAAGCAAATAACAGAGGTGTGGAACCAATCAGAGTAACGCGATGTGGTCGGCAGCTAGATCGGTTACTGCTGCTACAATGGCAGAGTATAAAGATTTCAGTGAGTTTGAACGTGGTGTTATAGTCGGCGCACGAGAGATGGGACATAGCATCTCCGAGGTAGCGATAACATTTGGATGTTCGCGTACGACCATTTCACGAGTGTACCGTGAATATCGGGAATCCGGTAAAACATCACATCTTCTACATCGCTGCGGCCGGAAAAGATCGTGAACGAACGGGACAAACGACGACTGACGAGAATCATTAAACGTGACAGAC
>NQII01001225.1:376316-406449 GCA_002778355.1 Clitarchus hookeri
TCGCCCACCCCCTAACATCCCTTTTCAGGGCTCGTCGGCGCTAATGCCGGCAGCGGCACACACGGAGCACCCGTAGGAAACCTCGTTACGACCCGAGCGCCGATACCCGTAGAGGAGCGCTGTCATTACCGGCAAGAAAAAACGTTCCTACCGAGCGTGGGACGATGGAGGGGGGGGGGCGCTTAGCGGATCAGACTATAGCCTGCGCGAGGGACTAACACTCGTAGCTCGTGGAGAGCAAGTGATGTCAGCGTCGAGCATACATGGAGCGAAGAAACTATTGCCATCTTGATGGAGATTCACGATCAACTGAACACTTTTTAAAGCCCTCCTGAGGATCTACCCGCACGCACATTGTGTATTCTTCCGCCATATGTAAAATTAATATTTCCATGGGCCTCGTCACTTCATTCATGTGTTGGTAAAGTGAAACTGTGACATTATTATGCATTAAATATCTGACGAATTTATTTATTCTTACACATATATGCATTAAAAAAACAGAACGCAAAATAATTAATTTTAGTATTCACAAATATTCATCTAACACTTTCAATACAACGTTCAAAAATGGAACAACTTGCACACCATCGTTGCCAACTTTACTGGGCGCATACAGGGTGCCCATTAGAACACATGCAGTGACATTTTCCAAAGGTTGAGTTTGAAAGTGCTCAGCTAACTGTCAAATGTAAAAACGCTTTCTTTGCTGCAAAACATAATTTGTTGCCGCAAAGAAAAACTTGTTTAAATATGAAACACTGCAAAGTGTCCTCGCCACAAACATAATTTTTGTTTGGTGTATATAGTAATGACTATGATAACCTTGCATTGTCTTCACAGTAGTTCAGCAAGATGCTTTGGTGGTAATGTCAGTTACACTGTAAGTAAAATGTGTGCTCTTGACAAACAAACAAAATTTGTAAATAAGAGAGAAGCAACAAATATTTCAAAGTAATACTCACGCAAAACTAGGGCGGCTCGGGGATTCGAACCCACACACCTTGTGTTATTAGCCTAACGCCCTGCGCCACACGACCACTTTATCTTTTTGTGTTCGGATTCCTTTTGATAGGCGTATTATGCGAGGTAGTAACATGGACCAGAATACAATGCCACGTCTTGGGCAGAATTGAGATTAGGGGTGTGCAGGAGAATCACCGAACTTCAGAATGACACTAAACGTCTGCAGGATGACTGTACATTTGCTCAGCTGCAGTTTCGTAACTGCAGAATATACTGACTGGTTTATGAACGTTTGCGTTGAGACAACAGTCACGTACTGAAAACTGTAATGTAAGACAGAAAACATTTAAACAGTTACCTTTCGTACAAAGTAATATGTCTTTACTGTGAACAAAAGCAGCTCAAATAATGTTTACTTCTTTGCTAAAAAAAATATAATATTGCCACAAAATGTAGATGTATATAGAAAACGTTTATTAGCAGCAAACGCATGTTTCTCTAACCTTCTCTTTGAATTAAAGCTACGTTCTGTTTCTGTAAACTAAACAGCCTCAAAGAAATCTGTTTCTTTGTCGTACAGAAAACTATGTATGGATTTTTTTAGTGTGAACAGCTTATAGCCAAGCCTTAGCAACCTTCCCCAGCCGTATTTGATTCCTGGTTTTTTAAGCCTGTTAATGTTTCAAATGGCAAAATTCCAAAAGTACTCCTATACACAACTAGTTATTGACCTTGCACAGCAGGTGTGATAAGGGAACTACGAACTCATAATAACGTCACAATTTTAATTCTGCCAACATTTGACAAAATCAATATTGTGACCTAACTGCAAGTTCGTAGTTCAGTTGCTATCTGTACTCCTGTGTAGGGTCAACAGCTAGTTGCATATAACAGCACCTCGCTCGGTTTCTCGCCAGAAGAAACTCCCGACTAGCCACGTCCTTGGACTANCAGCTAGTTGCATATAACAGCACCTCGCTCGGTTTCTCGCCAGAAGAAACTCCCGACTAGCCACGTCCTTGGACTAGATCGCGTGACTTAGCGAGGAAGGGATAGGTAACTAGCCACTGATACCACAGTGGTTTCCATCGTGCAACANGACTAGATCGCGTGACTTAGCGAGGAAGGGATAGGTAACTAGCCACTGATACCACAGTGGTTTCCATCGTGCAACATATTTACGCTTTCCTTTGGAATATGTCTGGACAATTCCTCCTGCCGTATTTCCAACCAAATAGATTACAGAGGTACTCTGAGTAGGGCACCATCTAGCATTTACATTACATGTAAAAATAGTATTGAACCAAAAACTTTGATTTTACAACTTGGTACAGAAAAGTTGATTACTGATATCCCAAAAACCGGAGAACCATTTAGAAAATACAAAGAAAAATGACATCTATCTGAACAAGAGGTACCTAGGTTATATAAATTTATAAAGTATACAGTTTGAAAACATGCAACGTGGCAAAAAATACAAATGGACTAACAATATTGGTAAACGTACACAAATTTAATGATATCCATCCAATGTTGAATGCAGGCAAGCGTGTTAATTTGGTCGGGGGGGAGGGGGAGGCGTCTCGCCACTGCGATCAAGATGCGATTGCATCTTCAACCTGTCCCGAAGTTTTTCTACCTGAGAAACGTTAATTTTGGGTGGAATTGGTCGTCTATATGTATTACCACTCCATGTACCGTTGCATTCCGTCTTCCTCCAACGCGAAAAACATCTCTTTCACTCTCACTGATGGCTGGTTTGAAACCCACGAGGATCCCTCGTTCAAGAATTAGTTACGGGAGTACGGTCAGTCGTGTTTCTGAAATGATTTTCCTTAAAACGTCGATCATAAATAAATTGGATACTCCAGGGCAACAAAAAGACGCGACCTTCCTCGTGAATTGCGTTTCTGAAAAAGTAGTGTGTGCGCCTGTATACTTGCATTAGTCAATGTTAAAGGGAGGTTAGTTATCCTCGAAAAAGTTGTCAATTNAGTAGTGTGTGCGCCTGTATACTTGCATTAGTCAATGTTAAAGGGAGGTTAGTTATCCTCGAAAAAGTTGTCAATTACTTATCTATGGTTGCCACTTTATATTTTGTCTCGCTGTAGAATTCAAAAAGAACACACTGTAATGGCCAACGGTCACTTTCATTATTCCCTGGTAGGTTTTGTTCAATCACCATTGAAGCAATATTGTACCTACAAAGTCTTACGGGTGACGTCAGTTTGAAGAAAGTTATAGCCAAATGAAAGTATTACAGTTTGAATGGCCGCCAAAACCTCCTCGCGAGCCTGCTACTGTCGTGACGTCACTACGAAGAGGTCAGACCCTTGTTTACATGGACAGTGTAGCGTGTTTCTCGTCAGCGCAGTTGTGATCATGCTACGGACAGAGAAACTATCAACAACCCCGATACGCCGAGAAATAGTAAATGGACCACGCTGCTCGAGCACGGCACACAACAAATTGGATAATATATTCATACATGCGCCAAAAGACACCGATAAAACAAAGTGGTAGTTCAAAAACAGTGAGTTACTTAACTAACATTAAATCTGAATACGCACATATTTAGAATTACATAAATACTTATTATTTATTTTATAATGGCACCTAATAGTAACAGAAAAAATGGGGGTCTAAACAAATTCATTGACGCGCCTAAAACTTAGTCATTGATGCTATATTAATGTGTTTTACAACTTTGCATTGCAAATAAGTGCTTTTAATACAAGACATTCAATGTCAGATTTCATTCCTGCCAGTTTTGCCCCTGTTTCTCAAAACTTAGGGTATTTTTTTGAAGCCCCTCATATTTCTTTAGGATTAAGTTAAAAAGGTTAGATAACCAAATAACAGTAATATCGCATGTAAACGCTACGTAAATAAAGTTTTAAAATATATAAACAAGTCCTAATACTTGTTATGTCTGCATGCCAAGATGTACTCGAAGGCCTCTATGAGCAGCGAAGCTTTCGTAACTGCCGNTCCTAATACTTGTTATGTCTGCATGCCAAGATGTACTCGAAGGCCTCTATGAGCAGCGAAGCTTTCGTAACTGCCGTTTTGAAGGCCGCATAGCCACCGTTGGCCGAGAGAAAGGATGACTTGGTAACTGATACTCCACAAAATGTGACCTTCATGGCGATAGTGGGCCTATCGTGTGTCCGTGGTGCAGGTGGCTTTCATTACAATGTGTTACGCAGATCGTGCTTGCTAAAGCCCTTTCTTTTCAGCTCCAGGAAAATAATTTAAGTTAAAATACTGAGTGACATAACAGTGTGTCAACTCATGGTAGGTTATTAGTGTGTGCTTTTACGAAATTGTCAGTTATTTCTTCCATCTAAAGCTAGTCCTTCGACACCTTCAGTAGCCCATAAGAAAGCGTTTCGGGCTCCCGTGATAATTGCTAAGCAAATAAATACTTTTAATGGAAAATAACTTATTCAGCACCAGTTTTATGCAATAAACGACTCATGCTTTCTTACACGTGTCGGAATGCGCCCCTGCCAATTTCAACAATATTTATTACACGTGCATGTTGCGTATTGCTGAAAATGACTTTATTAGCACGCTTCAAGCTTGCCTGGGCGGTTTCATTAATCCTGAAGCGGAAGGAGGAAAATGACAAATTCGAATCTGAAAATCGATCCATTGGCTCTCTCCTTTTTTAAGTAATAATATGCCGCTGATGTACATGCACTTTGCGGCGAATTCAGGTACAGCGAGTGCCTGTCAGAGCCNAAGTTAAAATACTGAGTGACATAACAGTGTGTCAACTCATGGTAGGTTATTAGTGTGTGCTTTTACGAAATTGTCTGTTATTTCTTCCATCTAAAGCTAGTCCTTCGACACCTTCAGTAGCCCATTAGAAAGCGTTTCGGGCTCCCGTGATAATTGCTAAGCAAATAAATACTTTTAATGGAAAATAACTTATTCAGCACCAGTTTTATGCAATAAACGACTCATGCTTTCTTACACGTGTCGGAATGCGCCCCTGCCAATTTCAACAATATTTATTACACGTGCATGTTGCGTATTGCTGAAAATGACTTTATTAGCATGCTTAAAGCTTGCCTGGGCGGTTTCATTAATCCTGAAGCGGAAGGAGGAAAATGACAAATTCGAATCTGAAAATCGATCCATTGGCTCTCTCCCTTTTTAAGTAATAATATGCCGCTGATGTACATGCACTTTGCGGCGAATTCAGGTACAGCGAGTGCCTGTCAGAGCCTTTCAAAGACGTCACATGCTGTTCCCTAACGACCTAGCGTGACCCTGCGAGTTTCTTCGAAGAGTACGGTCAGTATCGTCTTTGCAGAAGTAAAAGAATTATATTATCCTTACCCAAGACAGTCACACCCATCCATAATTTAGAGCTGCCGTCATTTTAAACAGATGAAAGCGAAAAGAAAATAGTACAATCTAGGTTACGTTAGGTAACGGTATTTTCACGTAAGTGTACACAATTTCTTCGACGGCGATTTAAAAGCTATTGGCTTGATACTATATATTCAATTCTTCTGCTCCTAAAATACGTAACACAACACAATTCGCTAACATACGCACATCCACACACCACATGAATAAAAACATAAGATTGGATTACCTAACTTCATGAGTAATCTAAGAAATGGAGTGGAGTGAAGAGGTTCGGGCGGCTCTTCGCATCAGGGTTTTGAGAGCCGGTGAGGGTGAAACTAGGTATGGAGCATGGCCGGAGTGCAAGAGCGGGGGAAACGGGAGATCTCCGAGAAAACCCGCCGGCCAGCGGCATCGTCCTGCACGATTCCCACGTGCGAAAATCCGGGAGCGACGTCGCCGGGAATCGAACTCTGTTTGCCTTGGCGAGATCTGAGCGATCTAGCCGCTGCGCCACCGCGGCCCCAGTAATCTAAAAAATATGAAAACTTAATATATCTCTGCATCCCCTTAGAAATATCTACATTAAAAAGCAAATTTCTAAATATTTTTCAATAGTATCTCGTAGCGATGAAATGTTCAAGACACGTACATCTCTTGTCCGAAAAAATGTTTTTAGACCGAGAGCACGCAAGTAGGAGAGTCGAGTTGCAGGCTCTTTCGTGGTAGCAGCAGACACGAGACCTCAGTCTGGTCGTTAACTATTTACAGCAAGAGAGGAGACTGATGTGCTGCCCGTTAACCATTTCTGCGAACTCTAATACCACGCAGTCGATTGATTTCCAAGAATCTCTTTGCGTCACCAAACGTGTAGATATCTGAACTTAAACCATGTGTGGTAATGTTAGAATTTAAAGAAATCAACTTTAAGAACTCAAAATTGTTTAAACTACAGTCTACTAAAACCTGTGGACTCTTGGCAAATTCTCAGTAAGAAAACTGTACCTTTCGATATCTCTAATTGTGCAGTCTAGGTAAACCAACTACGTATATATAGGCACACATAATCATCGATTGTATAGCGTAGACCATAAAATTATGTTCTTAGAAATTGCGTCTCTACGCATGTGTGTACACTCACACAAGCACAAACACACACACGACTGTATACTGATTACGGACCAGCACTTTTAATTGGTAGGAATTAGGAATGCACATATATGGGACAGCGCTGTCATTAAATACGAATGGGAATGGGAAATCACGTGCAAAAACCACCCTATTGGATTCAGTCGTGATAAAATTAGCAACTACCCAAGTGCGATCTAGTTTTGCTGACTCGTGCCAAACATACAAAAACAGGATATAATTATATAATTTGTGTACGTAGATATTATTTCCCTGCCAATTCAGTTTTTTTCTTCCCAACTCTATATTTTCTAAAACATTTTGCATACTTTCCAAAATCTTACGTCTCGGACGAATATGTTAACCAACAAAATTGAGCTATTCAAAATAATAGCCACAGGCAATAAATTTATTTAAAAAACTCAAATATTTTTTTTAATTGCTTTGTTATGAAACTAACGTATGTCTGTGTTATAAACCTACCAAATGCCTGCTCAATCTCATTTTTAAACGAAATGCGTATTTATGAAATAAAAAAACACTGTAACATGTTGCTATTTTTTTCCCCTCAGTTTGAAGAAACATTATCAATCACCAAGCACGTACACACTATATGTAAATGTCCAAAACATTGTATAATTTCTGGTAAGCATTAAACCATAAATAAGTGTTTTCAGTGTTGATTTATTCAACATCGATTTAAACAGACTGGATATCGATGGAAAAAAAATTACCTATTAACGCTATTTATATTGCGGACTGAACTTCGGGGGTTATAGTTACGCAACCTGAGATTACCTTTAGAATGATAAACAAGTGTTCTTACATTTGCTGTCCTCTGCGTTTTATGCTTGACTGAAAGGCCGTTCCCAATCACGGTTAAGTACTCCTACATTTCACTGAATATAGTTAATTCATTTTAAATCACCTAATTCGCTTGATTATCCCGTCCAGACAAATAATGATAACGCTGTTAATGAGAAATAAGATTTTGCAGTGAAAGTCATAGACTTAGATAAGGTTACTGATAAGCCCCAGTACATCAACTAAATCAAAATGACCATTATTTATCTTCAAATTTTCTACACCAGTTTCTCCCTTTATTTCAGGATTCAGGAGCCAGCAACGCAAGGAACCGTGACACGAATACGTTATGCGCAAATTCTCCTGCGCTTCCCACTACCGCAGTCTTGGGCATAACTTAGACCTAACATATTCCCAGATCATCCCGCAGCGCGGGGTATTTTAATAATAAAATATTAACTGGAACGACAGGGNCTCATACACCATGGGAAAGCCTGTCCGGTACGACCGCCAGACCTCACCTCCCTGCGAAATGCGTCTTACGGTGGAAAACTCATACCGCGAATTTCCCCCACTAGCTACACGCAATATGGCGCCTATTATTCCTCCCCGTCGGTTGGATAACACTGCTGTGCTTCCAGCCTCGTTTCATAAAAACAAACCACCATTTTCCGGGTCAATCATTTCATCGCTTCTTGGCTGACCTCGCTGTGAGACTTGAAATACTGCATCTGAAATGACGCGCGGATTTTATTTTTTGATAGTTCAAGTTGATCGTAACAAGTTCTGTATAAAAAAGGAATTGCGTGCTCAAAGAGACGTGACCAAGCCCATCGCTGAAGAAAAACCAGGAATCTGATAGTCCGCGTTGACTTAGATTTACGGTTATTTCAACCACACCGACGCATTCGTTAGAATAAAACGTCAAAATTACATTAAGGAATACGGAGGGAAAAGTGTAATGAGCTCACTCGAGTCATTACGTAAACATACTCGCATAGAATATTCTGTGTTTGATAAATTCAAAAAAATAAGTAACACACTAAAGTGCACAACTAGGAGTAAAAATTAGACCGGATAGCGACTGTGTACACACAACTGTTAGAGCGAGTGAGAGAGTAAAGATATTTAAGTGGCTCTTACATCGACAGCCATGAGGCTGAAGCGAGGCGAATATGGAGCAGCGCCGGAAAGAAAAGGCGGGGGAAACGGGAGAACTCCGAGAAAAAAACGCCTGCCAGTGGCATGGTCCGGCACGATTCCCACATTTGAAAATCAAGGGGTGACTTCGCCAAGAATCGAACCCGGTTCGGCTACGCGGGAGGCGAGTAGTCTAACCAGTACACCACCGCGGCCCCATAACTGTTATAGAGTTATGATTATGGTGCATAATATTTTTATTGACGTAATGCTGGATATATAATATACAACTTCGCTCCGGCGTGCTTCGCTTTGCCTGCCCGACATTATACGAGAGGGGTGTAAAACTATTTAACAAATTTCATCAGTTTAAACATAACTCGTTAAATAAGTTCGAGAGCAACATATTAATTAAAGATATATTTCTACTCAAAACAGGATTTTCAAGATACCGACATATATAAAGGCGACACAAGAATATGTTCTGAGGAGCACAAGACTAAGTGAAGCAGCTTGACTTCTCACTGCCGATTACAGGGTGACAACTAAACAAAGATAAAAGTGAGCTAGTCTCGTCACGTGCCTCAAGGCAGATGGAAGTATGATTGCATGTTCACTATGTGGCTCAACAAAATAGTTTCAAATTTATGCTCGAATTTTTTAGGAAATTTCATAAAACCAAATGAAACTTTTTTAGGTAACATAAGTGACAAGACAAACATACAAATTGGGTCTAAGAGTTTGTCGTGTAAAATTGACAAAACAAAATCCCGTTAAAAAAATATAGAGTAATGAATACTTATTGTTTTATTTATTTAAGTTAAAAAAATCGTAGGACCTTGCATTCTTGTTCCCGTACTGTTTGCAAGTTGAAACGAGAAATACTTCGAAGTAATTGAGATTAAGCCGTAAACAAAAAGGCAAAGTATAAAGTTAAAAACACGTACTGCATTTTCTCTGTACAAGGCAGTAGAGTATCGTTGAAAACTGCCAAGGACGAAGAGGAATCTGCAATGGTGCAATAAGACAAAAGTGCAAAGTTTCGCTAGCCCAGCGCAGCACAAGTTCTCCCTCTGGAGCCGACTCGACCGTAATAAAAGAAGGAGCTGTGAAGAGAGACTGTGTTCGGCAAGGAGTGGGTTCGCGCCGAGAATCTATTACAAGAGGGAACTCATTACAGAATCTACATGGACTTCTACATGCTAAATAAATATTCGCCGCCACCTCCTCACTTTCCTTCTGGCCCAAGACTACCCCCCTCCCCCGGGCAAACCTCTTTCGCTTCTTACACGGGGAAATAAACTTCGTAATTTGTTCGGGCAACCCCACGTACAACGCGAGAGGGGCCGCACTAGAATATTCCCCTTCCGTGCTATCCTTTACAATCCCACCAGTCAAGTTTTGATGAAGACTCCCGGCCCACCCCTCATCTTCAATCCAACCCCTACACCCCTCTTCCCGAGGGGGAAATGCAACTACCTTATTTTCATTTTTATGGTCGGGCCCATCAAAACTGGGGGGTTGCGTATGAGTGTCGAGACACAAGAGCTTTTAACTTCGTGTAACAGTCATCCCTCACAGTTCATCCGCCTCAGGGCGTTAGCGACGGTAAAGAAGCGAGGTATTTTATACTGAAGGAACGTCGTCAAAAGACTGCTACAGGAATTCAGCACCGCGTCTACTTTTATTGAAAAACTGAAGGGAAAAGCTGGTAAGTGGAGAGCAACCAAAAGTTTAACTTATATTTTCCTGTTATATAAGTAATGTTTTATTGTATGTAAGGCTTGAACAAGCCACAAGTAAAATAAAACGACATCCGTAACGGAATAATCTCACAAAAAGTATGTTTCAGAACTTTATTCGTCAACAAAATCAGTTTTGTAAACGTACACGTCTATAGAAAACCAACTAAAGAGCCACCTTCATTGGCCAAGGTCGCAAAGTCTTAGATTACAACGAAAGACGTTCTGCTACAAATTCCCTTGACGCATGGAAGGGTAAGAAGTAATTCACTATACGTTCAGATTATATGAGTTTCAAATCAAATCCGTGGTAGTCTGTACAGCATAAGGCATGAATACAGTACTGAAATTTTAATTATCTGCAAGAATTCCTTTGGAAATAACCTTTTTCAAATCCGAACAAACTTAAATGAAAAATTGATCTCTCGGGCATGTGTCAATACGCGTTCGTTAGACAGAAAATTCTGTTTGCAGGTCTCAAAATGGCTACTACTCAACTCATTAAAAATTCGACATATCAATTTGTAAGTGTATAATACGTGAAATTTGTAAAGCATTCGGATAGTGTAACTATTATACTTCTTTTTTTTTCAAACAAAAAATAGTTTTCCGGAAATTCAGGATAACACACAAGAGCTATCCAGTGCTCGCCAGAAAATTAATTAATAGTAGCAGATGCGTGGATAGGATATTTAATTATAAGCACCATTAGAAAATAAGTGTCAGACGTACTTAAAATATGTAATTTAACATCATCTGCCGTAGTGCTACTTGTTTTCAAAATTCTATAGGAATTAGTTAATTATAACATGGGATATGACATAAAAAATTTAGTTATACGCATGGCACTATCTTAAAAGGGCTCTTCCGTATCGCACATTTGCCAGTTGTCCTCAGAGAATGCTTACAGTCATATAGTCCTCCATTAAAAAGCAACACACATGAATTCTGCTTTTACAAAAATATTACTATTTATTGCCATTAGTAGAAGAGAAATGGGGTGTTTGGCGCAAGGGGCTGTGGGCTCGGAGCATTGGAGCTATTCAAGCTGTCATTACAGTCCCCAGCGGCCATCTTGTCCGCCAGCTTGGATCCGTATGACTTTCACCTTGACGTTTCACCCCAAAAATTAAAAAAAAAATAAAAATCCAAAAATAATTATATAAAATTATATTGAAAATATTAAAAATTATTTACAAATTATTAAAATAATTTATTTAAAAACGTATTTTAAAAAAATTAAATTTTCGGAGGTCACTCACACTACCCTCCGCCCACTCTCGTTCCACCATCTTGGTAGGTCCCATCCACCATCTTGGTAGGCGTCACAGACACTGTCCGCCATCGTGGTAGGTGCAGCAGTCTGCCATTATGGTCGGTGCAGTCCGTCATATTGGTAGACGCAGCCATCCGCCATCTTGGTCGGTGCAGTCCGCCATCTTGGTAGGAGTCACAACCACCGTCCGCCATTGTGTTTTGTTTGTCATTTGTTTTACATTACTGGTACTGTCGCCAGCACCGCACCCAGCAGACGACTGACCTTTCTACTCAATCCTTCCAATATATTTAAAGGACCAATTGCACAACACCTGATTCTCATTTGCTAAATGCCCATCCCCTTTCAATATATTTAATTGCTCCGCCAATGTTTCTCATTGGCTTATTACTGCGGTGTTTTCGGAAACTTTCGTTCTGACCAATCGGCGGGCTACTTTAATCGCGAGGGCGGATTATTTTTTTCCCCTTAGAAACTTTTTATAGGACGAACCCCGAGACTCGTTGAGAAAGCAGTAATTTTTCTCGCAGTCGTTCCCTTTTTGCAAATTCAAGAGGAAAGCCCAGCAACCATTTCGAAACTTGCAGGGTTTCAAAACCCTGTTAAATTTACGAGAGCCATGTTGTTATGTGAAGAAGAAAATAACAGCAACACGAACGCAGAAGAAAATTGAGATAATATTCTTGCGACTATCCGCACCATATGAGGAGCAACGTCGTCAATGCCATCTACTGGCACTAACTCGCAATCATCAGGCAACCCGTACCAGCCCCAGTCGGCCAGAACGTCCTACAGTTTTCTCTCTCCCAGCTTTGCAGTGAGCCCCATCAGCTCCGACTTCGAATACAGTGATATCGAAGAAGAATTGAAGTGTACGTCGCCGAATTTTCTCAATTCAGGTCAGGAGAAATGAACAAATACAGTGAACTCAATGGTGGATACCGACGCGTAAGTTTTCGAGGCGTTCTGCAAATTCAATTTTGTGATGGTACTATTCACTGGCTATGTTACTACGATGATTTCGAAGGCTTTTATGTGCGGGACACATTAACGTGCGAATATAAATCTGTTACGTTTACAATTTATGCCCTAACTGTACGCTTCCTTGTTCGCTACACGGACCAGCTGTCTGTTGCCGTAACCGTGGAGTGGTGTGACGAAAACGTTCAGTTTCTCCCTGAAATAAGCGTCTTCGATGGCAAGACTCTTGAATTATCATTACAAGATTGTGAGAGTGATGAATGAGCAGTTTATCTGTGCCGTCCAATATTAAAATTTCCCACAACAATAGATAAATAAAAAAACAGATTGTGGGCGAACGAAGTTCAAGCAAACACGACAGGGAAAATTGCGAATTCAATCATGAAATTAAAAATTATAAACTTTTTAAAGTATGCTCTCAACGGTGTAATGGCGCTTGGCACAGTTTGGAAGTCACAAGGTCACCGACCAGAGGTGCTCGTGTGTGCGTGTGTGCGTGTGTGCGTGCGCACATGAGCTTTGCTTTGTCTTTAGAAAAACCCAGGTGATGAAAATCTCCCATTCCCCTAATAATTTTTTTAGTTGAGGAAACACCCACGTGTTACAGTGCAAAAAACATAACTATTGACGTACGTGATTAAAAGTGTTTATGGAAAAGAGTATGTTTTTATGCTATGTGTAAAAAAATCATAATTATGTACAAATAAATGTCGATGTGTTTAATCATTTCATAATTTTTTGTTTTTTTTCACCAATCTTTTATATATCTTCAGTAAATATGTTAATCATATAAAATATTTTCTCCCGCATGTTTTTTAAATATAATTTATTTATTCATATATTGCTAAATATGTTATTCAATTTAATATATAAATACGAAATATTTATATATTTAATTAAATTTTCTTACAAGTTTTATTTTTTGGAATTATAATGTAAAATAAATAATTTTGTTGCAAGTATTCGTGTAATATTTTTATTCGTTTTGAAATTATTTTAAAATGACGGGAGAGTTTTGATTGCTGTTACATGCAAGCAATACAGGAGAGAGAGAGAGAGAGAGAGAGAGAAAGATATATATATATATATATATATATATATATATATAGAGAGAGAGAGAGAGAGACAACAGAGGCTAGCGGCGTTCTTGTGCGACGTGTCAGAATGAAGGTCGTCACGCGATCATATCTCCGTCAGCATACTCGCCTTACGTCTTCACACTCGCGAGATGTAGTTAATGTAGGTCAGTAGCGGTACCACTGTGCAGTGCACATTTTAAAAAAATTATATCTTTTTTAAATTGTTATTAGCTCAATATTTCGTACAAGTTATTTTTTGTAATAGTAAAACACAAAAAGCTCATAATGTGCAGCAAATTTTAGAGTATATTTTTTTATGTTGTAGGTAAATAAGTCAAGCATAATTATTGTGAAATAGGTGGCACTGTTATGAAATCCACATACCATTCCTTTCTCCAAGCACAATAAACACATTCAAAAGAGATAAAATAAATATTGAACGTACATGTAACTTCTCCAAGAAGAAAAGTAAGTGCGGACAATATTTATACCAAATAAGGGGGGGGGGGGAAAGAGAGAGAAATACTTCCGTTTTTTACATGGAGAAAAAAATTACTGAACACATACACAGAAGTTATTCGCTATATTTAATTCAAAAACCACACAAATATTACACCAAAAAATTACGTTCAAATATTTGGTTCGAAAGTATAGGAGCAAAAAATTAGTGTCTCTGAAATCACATTTTTACATCCATATAAATGTCTAATGTAGCTGCAGACTCAAGGATGGTAGAAAACTTAGAACAAATCCTTCCGTCATTTCACGTCCGTAAGAACACGCACGAGGTTAGTCAGTTCGAGGTGTAAATCGGTAACATCGGTACGTAACGTGAATAAAATGATTTCAAAGTTACTTAAACACTGGTGAATCTCATCCGCGTCAGACCGATGGCAGGGTGGGATAGCATTAAGATGCAGCAGAGACCACATGTCTTCGCAGCAAAGGCATCTTTCAGCAATTGTATAAGCAATATCAGAGACAGGAGAGTGCTGTACCGACACGGATGAGTCAGTCACATTGTTGGAAGAAAGAGTTCCCGTTGTTTGCACATGTAAAACAGTCATTCCGGGCGATCCATTTTCCAGCCGAGATGCGTTGCCAGCTTCCAACAGCAGGGAACCTTCAGTTATGTTGTCGCATGTAGCCAGCCAACTCACCCGCCTGGAAGCCGCGACAGGGCGGCGTCTGGGAGCCCGGGAAGGGCGTCGCCGTCGCGATGCCGTCTATTGCTATAGATGCAGCGCCGGATTCTACCATTGGTCACGGATGGTGCAGCGTCGCATCGCCCTTAGGCGATAGATGCAGACACACCCATCTTTTCAAATAATTCTCCCGCATTAATAAGGAGAGCCTCGTCACTCTCGGACCAGAATTTTTTTTCTTCTAAATATGCCATGGGTTATCATAACTCCATAGTCTTAGGTTTTCTGAGTTGCACGGAGCAAATACATGTCTTTGATTTTTGCACTGGTGACGTCTTGTGGCTTATGTCTCGAGGATCTATTGAAACAGCGAGCAGCGGCAATGCTTGCGAAGGTCTACAAAGTTCGTTCCTTGGGGCACGCATTGAGAATCGCCGACTCTTGGCATCTTCCAAACACATACACAGGGTAATAGGGAATTACGACAGAGTCCAGCGTTGTCGGAATTTCCTCGTATGGAATATTTCTCTCGTCCTACCTTAGTCCGTGCGTTTCGTACGTCTGTAGGCGATACGTCTGTTGCGTGGTGCGGTCGAGGTGCTTCCATGAACAGGGCGGTAAAAAAGTGAAAACCTTGGATGTTGCAAAACATTTCATACTATTTTTGATATATAAAAAAATATTACGTTTCCGTGCACACGCAGAGTTTCACAAATTTTTTATAAAGTCCTTTTAAAAACTTTATTAAGGTCCATACACACCGGGCACCTGTGTTCTGGGTAGGTTTCCTCACCGGGTATTGCTTGCCAGTAAATTTCTTGAAGGGGAGCATGTTCCACGGGCTGCTCGGCGGGCCTTGCACCAACCCCTGCGATACGGCGTGTCGGGTAACGAGGTGGTGTAGCCCTCGAAACACTCCTTGCACAGGAGGCAGTCCTGTATGTCTTCGTCTTGCTGAAGGAAGGCAGGCAATTGCTTCAATACGGTCGAAATTTCGTACGGTGCGTAGACCAGGAGAAATTATTTCGGCAGTTACAGTAACTCGTCCCGTACGTGCAAGGCCCTACGCGAGCGCATCCTTCCCAATGCCAAAATGGCCGAAAGGATTTTATGGCCGCTCGGACAACACACGCACATTTATAAGAGCGAGACAAATGACTGATTTCCCGAGGGGGCAAGGGGTGAGCTTTATAAAAAAATTTAAGGTAAAAAAAAATAGGCTGTCCTAGCGATTAAATAGGCCACCGATTGGTCGGAACAAAGGTTTGCGAAAACACCCGAGTAATTAGCCAATGAGAAACTTTGGAGGAGCAATTAAATATATTGGAAAGGGGTGGGCAATTAGCCAATGAGAATCAGGGGTGGGACAATTGGTCAATTAAATATATTGGAAGGGGGAAGTGAAGGGGGTCAGTCGTCTGCTGGGCGCAGTGCTGGGGACAGCACCACAAATGTAAAACGAATGACAAACGAAAAACCCAAGATGGCGGTCAAACGAAGGTGAGAGACAAACTCCAGTGATGTATAAGCAAATGACAAACGAAAAAACAAGATGGCGGACGGTGACTTTGACGCCTACCAAGATGACGGACTGCACCGACCAAAAGGCGGACGGTGGCTGTGCTGGGTTGGAGCTGGGCTGTGGTCTGGCAACCAACCTGCCATGGGTGTAAGGTAAGGGGTCTGGGTGCCCTGAAAACCGGACTGCGCCACCTGTCCGCTGTGTAGNGACGAAAGCGGAATGACTGACCTCGCCTGGCCATCCCCTGGCTAAAGCTCTAGCAGTGGTAACCGGCGGAAGTGTGAGAGTGAGCTGGTTGATGAGGCGGTTCCCCCGGCGGCCCACGGTTAGGATCGGCCGTGGTGCTTCGTCGGCCCGAGCTGCCCACTACTGGCGAGCTACGGTGGGGCTCTCTCATTGTAGTTTGTGATTGCCCCTACCACTGTGAGGTATGCCAACTCAATATCTTAATGGGGCAGTGATGCGAATATATAGCCCCTAGCACTGCTCAAGTCCATCTCCACCTCCTCGTGGTTTGGGCTGGTAACACGGTGGCCACACCGTGGCTGACGGAGTGATGATGACTACAGGCGAGTAATGGCCTGCCTGTGCACAGATAACCAGTTACGGCGAGGTTATGTGCAGCCTTCCAGGGGTTGTACATATTCCTCGCCTTGCGGTGAAGACCCGCGAACCGAATTACACTCCCCAGCTGAGGCCTCGACCTGGCAAGCCGGGGCGGATCCCGGGGTGGCGGAGTTCCTGTGAAGGGACTGACTGGCGTCCTGGAGGAGCTGGTCTGCTCTGGAAGAAAACTCAGTGTGCATGTCTGAAAATTGTGGGTACCCAGGGGATTGGTGTGAAGCCCCGGCTTCGGCCGTGCTAATCGCGGGTCGGACTCTGGGTGGTAGTGGTTGAACCTTCTGCTTGGAAGGAGACCTGGAGGTGGGTACTCGCCTGGCAGGCTGGCCCTGTGGTTCTGAGGAGTCAGTAGCAACTGCCGTGGAACGTAAGCGTGCTGGCTCGCCTCAGGTGCTGGTTTCAAAGGGTTGGTGCTCATTCAAGAAGGGTCACTGGTTTGGTCCGCCTAGTAATAGGACTCGTTTACGAAGCGGTTTCGTAGAGGTGGATAGTCCTCGGCCCCATCAAGGTGGCATGTGCAGATTCACCTCTGTACAATGTCGTTGACAGGTGAGGTGGAACCACCCTTGGGTGGTGAACATCCTCCCACTGCGATTGGAAAGGACGTAATCTCTTTCTATTGGTAGTATTCAACTGCTGCCAATTAAGAGCTCTGTTAAAGCTCAAAATGTCATGGTTCTGGAATGAGGTCTGGAAGAGCGCACCCACACTATAAGCCTGGTGTGAGAGAATAAAAGTCTGTAAGTGGCAGTTAAAAGTATGTCTGATGAAGTCCTGAGTCCTGAGGTGCGCTCTTCGTTAATAAGCTCTGAAAGTTGTCTCCATTATACCAATATGGATCAGGCACGGAGGAGGAGCTCAGGCGAACGCAATCGCTGTAAAAGATTACAGAACACATGTGACGCCTACCAATATGGTGGACTGCACCTACCAAGATGGTGGAATGAGTATTGATGGAGGAGGTGTGGGAGACCACTTGAAATTCATATTTTTTAAAAATAAATTTGGAATAATTTTTAAATAGGTTTCTAATATTTTTTAATATAATTTTTTATAAATTTTTGGATTTTTAGGGGTCACCGAGGTCAAAGGTCACGTGGATCCAAGATGGTGGACAAGATGGCTACCAGGGGACCGGAATGACAGACCATGAAAAGCTCCGACGCTCCGAGTCCCCAGCGCCAAACACCCCACTTCTCTTCTACTGCTATTGTTTTAGATGTTTCCTTATCCTTGGAAATCGAGTCCGTGGTGTGTTGGTGATGAGGCTATGAGGTAGCATTCGAAGTATCATGGTGCGGACCTCAGAATCTGCCAGTCAAATTTTTACTTCATGGATTTTTTTTTTAAGGATTCACGCAGATTCTTTTCGGCTTCCCATTACCTGTTTTAAATACCAAACTGAGATTAAATTAATTTCCTTAGTCCGAATAGCAAGATCAAAAATATTTGCATTTGAGGAAAATCAAGGTAGGAATTTCGTTCATTCATCACCCCCTGAACGCTGGAATTTGCCAGCCCCAGACGGATGCTCATTTAACATAACCTTTAGTGCTCAAGGATAATATACAGTATTTTACAGAATTTTACATTAACAAAATTAAATATTAAGAAATAATATATGGTACAAATTATGGAGTAGCGCTTTGTTTAGCTTCCCTACACTCGCTCGAAATACTTGCACGGTGTAGATAAATAAGGACATTACTGCGTTTATTTACGAAGTGGGAGTTACCTACTCCGTGGCGGCAGCTGTCGCACGAACTGTCCGTCCTGTTTTCTCGGGTGTTTTTTTATTCCAGCGGATGAGGCATCAGCCGGACAAAGTACACACGACCTCCATCACAGTTTGGAGGGGGGAGGGGGACTCGGTGACGTCAGCCATCAGCAGTCAGCAGTCACCGCGGCCGGCCGCGAACACGGGACTGCACTCCGAGGCCATGCATTGTTTATGACCTGGAGGAGCGCCGCCTGGCGCTGGAGTCCGGGCTGGAGGAAGCACACAAGCAGCCTGGAGGGCCATGTCCGTGCTCGCGGGTGTGACGCAGCTGGCTACACTCCTGGCACCGCCGTCCTCGCCTCACATTCGCCCCATGTTCTGTTACTCCCTCCGGGCAATGTTCGTTATTTCGTATCGCTGTATACATCGACCACTGCGTTGGACGCACCACGGCTAACGGCTGCCAACAAAATTACGGACTGCTTTCTTGTAATCAATCTTCATTTCCAAAATTTCATATCAGTAGAATGTCGTTTATCCGGAGTGACCGGGACAAAACGAATCCGCTATTAATGAAAATCCGAATAAACTAAATAATCCGCAAATTATGAGAATAAAATACGACGAGTTACTATAACACACTGTACACATTGCAAGTTAACCTTAGTCATAATAATGATGAAAATANGAATAAAATACGACGAGTTACTATAACACACTGTACACATTGCAAGTTAACCTTAGTCATAATAATGATGAAAATACTTCTGATACATAAACACTCTCAGTTTAATGTACAATAATTAAACAGGAAGTGATCAAGTTTCTTTTATCTTAAATTTATTTGGCATTATTGTAATTCGCTGTACTGTAATTGACAAAACGTATAAACCTTAAATTCAAATTACAGAAGAACAATTTTTTCTGTATGTATTATACACATACATCCCTAAAAATAGCCGCACCCAGAAATAATTATTGCCACGAGGCTCACGTTGGTACACAGTAAAATGACGGCGCGAGGACTGTGACTGCGAGAGATATCACCAGGAGGCGCTAGTAGTTGCAGGACAACACTGTGCAGTATAGTGAATCTGCGTGGGAAGAGAGCATCAATGTTCAGCCATCTAGCACGCCATGCGACGCATCTGACGCAAGTGCGAACAACTTACAAGAGTTATGGACAAATTGCAGAATTTGAGAAAAAGTGAATCGTGCTACTTTGTGCGGCAGGATGATCATTTCATCGAATTGTCCACAACATTAATAGATACGGGCGAACTGTGCATCGGTGCTGGGTAAATGGGGACATGAGGAGATTTATTATTGTAGGATTGCTTCAGGTGACCCAGAACGAACACCAGAAGACAGTGTATTTTTGTTGCCCGACAGGCGCCAACGCTACTAAGAGTGCACGTTCTCATCGCCCAGAGAGAAGCAGTGGCATCACCAGTAACCTCTGTTTAATAACAATTATTGGGAGATGACCAGCAGAAGACGACTTGCATTCTTGATATAATTTACGCTATCTATCACTGACACTCAGACGACGACTTATAAAGCAGCTGTGTCGCATGGATGGTTGAGGAATAGCGACGCATTATCTTTAATGAAGAATCAAAGTTTTGACTGAACGCAGATGAAAACCATTTTCGAGGGTTGTAGGAACAGTGGACAGTGCATAAACGCAGACTTTACAGTTGAGCGACACACCGCGTCATAGTACGGAGAGCGATCTCCTGTGACTATAGGCGGTCTCTGGTAGCGATCAGAGGAACAACTGAGGATACAGCGGTGTATCCAGGAGATTGTGTGTTCTCATGTGCTTCCCTTCATGGCGCAGTTACGACTGACAATTTCACAATCCAGCCACATGCAGAACATGTTTTTTAGGACAAAATGCACATAGCCAACTGGGACGGCAGCTTCAGCCATCAACGGGTCTACACCACGCCGGATCGTATCGTACAAGTGGCCATGCTGAGGGTGATGCAACAATACACGAAATGTATTTTTCAACAGTACATATTCGGAATCAAGAGAATCTCTAGTAATCAATATTAAAAGCCTCAAAGTCACATTCGTCAATACGGGAGCATTGCAACGGCGATGGAAAACAGCACAAACAAGCTCCTCGTGTGTTCTGTCTCTCCAGAGTTTCAAGCCGTCACTACACGGATTTAGTACAGCAACCTGTCCACAAAATATACAGCATTGTCGCTGTAGTTTAAAACACTATTCTACATAAGAATAAATATCGTGGACAGAGGACTGACTACTAAACAGCGATTTCTACTGACTGAAACTTAAAGCTACTACATTTGTGTTTCAATAACCAAATTTATTAATTGCCAACAAAATATCACCTTTCATTTCTATCCTGAAAAACATTAACATTATAACACTCCGTAGTTTGTAAAAATTAGAATAGATACAACTGCTCTAAGAGAGTCTTATGACAACTAGGGTGGCCTCTCAATAGCGCATTTGTTTCGATGTTATAGGTTATTTGTATTAATATTCACATTTCGACATTTCATTGTAGGCGCTGAAAATATTTCCAATAGTGAATATCTTTGAACGTTGAAAATGAATATATATTTATCATGATTGTCCGCAGAACAAACAACGGAGTCAGCACCTCTATGCTGAAGGCTCGTGACCTTTTGAAACAAGAAGGATCCTCGTAAATTCAAAGTCATGCCGTATGTTGGGCTCAAAAGCTTGTAAGTCAGTTCCTTATCTTGGGAATGGAAAACTGGCCACTCGCAAACCTATTTTCCTTCATTTGCTAAATTCCTTCAAATCTTGGGGGGAAATTTTTGATAGCATCACCTGTACAAGATAAATCATTTTACAGAAAATATAATAAATACCTTTTATTTTACGGTACAAGAAACTAGCCCACGCAATTTTTCTTGTTCTTTCCGATTTATCAATCATATTTTGCAGTTTATTCATATTGTCAAAATAGCTGAAAATTAATTGTTTTTGATAAAATGCCTTAAGATGTAGAAGGACATGTGTACATCTATGGATACCATCCGCATAAATAGTTACGTAAACAGCGAGTTGTTCATCAGGTTGGAAACAATGAGGCCATGGGCTCCTGTAAGTGCCCGTTTGTCATTGCTGAACCAATAAGCAGTTAGTGGAGAATAGTGGCATAACAGAACACTATGATTAGTACTTTCATTTGCTTGCTTGCGCTACGCAGCGTTTCTCATTTTAAATGATACAAATTATATGAGAAATAGGTTAAGTTTCACTGCTTATAACATTATGAAGACATTGGGAAGTTTTGGTAACAGTCAGGTAATTATGTAAGTCTATTTATTCCACTGCAATTATTTAGCTTACAAAGTGATACATAATTATTAAGTATATGCCCGAATCCTGAATTCACGAAACGCCCATCCCGTACTAGTCACTGTGTGGACTTGTTGGTTATGCCAGTTTCTAAATTTTATATTCCAACTTACTCTAATTTGTTTATCTAATCTTCAAAACATTAAATAAACATTTCTGTTATTCACATTTCCAATAAGTTTGTAGGAATAGATTTTTATCTCGCGTGCTCGCAAATAAACACTGCAAGATTATTTATAAACCTTCAATAATCCTTAACACAGTCCAGTCTCCACAATAAGAGAAGGCCTTGCATTACAATATGGGCATTTATTTGTTTTTCTAAAGGTAATTATTTACAAAAAAAAATCACAGCTGCTAGCGTTGTTGGGATTCCCCTGGGGTATGAGTGCGCAAAACGCATTTAACACAAGAAAAGTGTGTTTCACTTTAACTCGCATGAGGTCGCTGCGGATGCATGGATAGTGCATCAGCCTCCCATCACGGCCGTTTTGGGTTCAATCACCCGTGGGGGTTACACCCAGGAGGCGTGACATATGTTGCCTTTGGGGTTTGTCTCCGTCCTTGCATCCCGTCTACGCCACATTTTAGGATGTCATTGCATATCGTTCTTCAGGAGTGACCAATATCTACACATTTCAACGTCGTAAATGTGTTACTATGTGGGTGTTACCCCGCATTAGGGTGAATTTTTCTACGAATATCGCCGTCGTTATGGTCGGCGCGCGTCTTCAACAGAGTTCTTTAAAAATCAAACCTTTGAAGAAATATCTGCTCCTAACTGCATTTATGGTAACATACTCACCACTAATATGCTCCGTTAAGTCGACATCGGTGTACAAAAAGTACTCCCATGTCTTGGCGCCGAACTTAATTGCGCTATTTAGGTTTTACTTTGTTTGTTGTGTGTGTTATTGCTATTTTGCCTTTCCTAACAACTTGATAATTTCACATGATCGGCGCATGGATATCAAGAAACTATCTATGCCAGCTGTCTTTGAGGAAGTTCAGACATCGCCGCCGCCATATTGGACTGACAAAATTTTTGTCATAATCTGCATGACAGATTTTGTACTTCATTTTAAGCATTGACACGGCCTAGGGCATTGGTTTGCAAACTTTCTAAAATCTGTATTGCTTGACTGCTGTTGCTGATATCATTTCTGTAATCACCCGCAAGAAAAAATAAATTACCTTTTTATTCCTGGCAGTTATTTTCCGTGGCTACGTAAATTTTGTAGTATAGTCTATTCACAATTTCTTCACACTTTTCGTAACAAACCTTTGCCAAATGCCCCCATGTATGGCTTCTTTGGTTGTTCCCTAAATAAGCCAAGTATCACAAGGGTTTATACTTGTGTTAACATAAAATTACATTATTTTTTGTTAAATTGAACTTTTACTTATATTCTTTCTATAACTTATAATATTTCGTTCATAATTGATGTCAATAAAAAAGGGAGATATTAAGTATGTTGGTAATATCTAGTAAGAAATAGTTCTTATGCAAAATAGTATTAGACTGAGTGCGCATGAATACGGTGCGTTGTCCGTTTGGTGTATAATTCTAGACTTGGTTAGCTTTTGTTTACATGCGGCGGAGGAATATCCTGGAACTAGAACTTTAGCAGGGCTTCAGATAAGGTGGAAGTAACCGTGAATGGACTATACTCACTGGCATGCACACTCCCAGTTAATTTTGCAACGAATTAATAAAAATTGTTCTAAGACCTGAAGTTGCAGTGATAGCATTATATTTAAATTTACTGACGTCAGTATTTATATGTTTTTTTTACACATGAGGGTCAAAACTTACATTAGTTATTATAGACGCATTTACGTTCCTAAAAATGCCACTGTTTCACTTGGATGGCGCTAGAGTAAAGTGAGGCGGTCCATGGCAACGTTTGTTTTACATATATCACAAGGATACAAAATGAGAAGAAAAGTAGATCCTCAGCAGTGTTTTTAAAAGTGCTCGATTTGCTGTGAACAGCCTATTATAGCAGTATTATATAGTGAAGAGAGGGAAACTTGCAGTGTTGCAGTGATTCTGCACTTTGCTAACGACATATTTGGTCGTTCATTTTACAACCAGCAGGCAATTGCACATCTGCGATATCATTTTGTTTCATGGCTGAATATTGTCGACATAGCGGTCACTGGCATTGCGTCCTTTGAGGATTTTGTCGAACAGTAATCGACCAAAAATTGTTGTAACCATGTAACTATTTAAAATAACAACATACTTTTGCGTAATTTCCTTATTTTCGATAATACTTTCTCAAATGAGACACATGAGGGAAATCAAGTTATGGGAAAGACCAGAATAGATGAAATACTATTTTAATAGGAACGTGTTTATCATTTTCTTACAAAATTGTTCAACTTTACTGGAAGTTTTTCTTTTCGGCTTCGTCTGCTCGATATATATCTTGAACTAAGCTCACAAAAATCACATATTTTCACAATAGACGGGAGTGATAGCACTTCAACAGGTCAGCATCTACTGTAGCCTATGTTTCATATGTGCTCATGGCCAACATAAAATATTTATATTTATAGTTACAGAAAGAAATTTCCCTTGCTGTTCAGATTCCATCCCCCACGCATTTGCGACAGATTANTCCGAGGGGGCAAGCCATATTACAGCGCTGTCTGCGAACTAAATGAAGCCATCCTGAAATATCTCGAACAAGGGGGGAAGAAACGCGCGCTGGTGTTATTTTTATTGGGAGTCGTAGTCTCTTAAGAAGAGGACTGCTTCCTTCACATCTGCTCCACCCAGAAAAGAAAGCCCCTCCTTTAATAAATCAGGCTCGATAAATCCCTTCCTTCTCTTAACCTGCCTCGTCCCTAAAGCTAATAGAAGCATATTCTTTTTAAACCTCCCTGCTCAAGCGGGCTTGAAAATAGATGCCTCTGCGCATTACTTAAAACGGGGTAGAGGGATGGAAATGAATGCAAGCGGATAAGAAAGTTTAGACATATTCAACCCAACTGCATTATTTTCTATTTTTTAATATACAATATACCACAGTAATTAATTTTTCCTACTGAATACAAATTGATGCTGATACGAATGAAACTTCTCACGAGCGTGGGAATCTCCACGGACGTTGTCGATAACCTGTTATTTTTCTAGAAGAGCTTCAGTTATTACCGGCCAACGCAATCCCTTGGTTTTAAATTACCATTTTCTCCTTGTTTTATCAGATCGTACGACTACACTTAAGGGAGTTAACACAAATTTCAGTGTAGTGGATAAAACCTTGTGCATGAATAAACCTAACAATGCACGTACATTAAGTGCACACACATTACTGCCGAAGGGCAGTAGATGTTACCAATAGAAAACTGGCGAGCGCTATAACGCCATGTTAGGCGCAGGACGTTCCACACGGGTATGACGTTCTTAAAAACATTTAACAAAGTACACTGGACACAGCTGGAAATTAATGCGCCAACCTCCATAATGAATGCCACAATGTTATGGAGGCATGGTTCAAATACACATACACTACATTTAAATCATCACGCATCTTGACGTGAGACTCAAACCTACCACTTATGGATTCTTAGATAAACAAATCACTTAAGGAAGAGTTAACTTTTATGCTGCCAAGACATAATATCAAGTGACTTACGTTAAGCAATGGCTCACTGATTCTTTGAAGAAAAAAATACGACATTTGTATGAGAATAAATAAAAACTTCCTGCTTAATGTTAAAAAACTATACAGGTGATCAAAACAACACTACATAGTATTTAAGTACACCGGAGCGAAATGGCATGAGGTTCCTTTGATTGGCAGTGCGAGGCAAAACATCCCTTAATGCAGTCGGTCGGGGAGGAATCCTGTATTCTCCCTAAGCGAATTGTGTGTGTTGCCGCATATAACAACCAAATGAAGGCCAGAAAGCATGAGGACATTTAACTAACATCGTCCATGAATTAATTGTGTAACTTAACTCGGTAACGCATTGTTTGCCATCCTGTTGCTAGTTGTAAACTCAGCTGAAGCGTCTGCTCGTCACATTTTACTATTTGGCGAACCATTTAACTGTCCTCGTTTATGACCAACGGGAAAACGACTAGTATATAACTACAATTTCAGCTTGGAGTNTGGAAAACGACTAGTATATAGCTACAATTTCAGCTTGGAGTTGCTTAAGCTGTCTTATACAACATAGCTATTTAGAATATTTTTAGGCTGACTTGCGTGGCGCAGTTGGTTGCGTGCAGGTTTACGGCGTGAAGGGATCTGGGTTAGAGCCCCAGAAAAAAAATAACGAATACTGAATAAGTTATTATGTGAACATGTCTGGTGTTAGTAATGAACAAGTAACTATACGAANAAACTCAGCTGAAGCGTCTGCTCGTCACATTTTACTATTTGGCGAACCATTTAACTGTCCTCGTTTATGACCAACGGGAAAACGACTAGTATATAACTACAATTTCAGCTTGGAGTTGCTTAAGCTGTCTTATACAACATAGCTATTTAGAATATTTTTAGGCTGACTTGCGTGGCGCAGTTGGTTGCGTGCTGGTTTACGGCGTGAAGGGATCTGGGTTAGAGCCCCAGAAAAAAAAATAACGAATACTGAATAAGTTATTATGTGAACATGTCTGGTGTTAGTAATGAACAAGTAACTATACGAACGTGCGAACGACAGCAGCGGCGATAACTGCATACTTGAGGTGACAAACATAATCCGTCCTGTTTTCCATCGCGTAGTTTCTTTACATGCGCAAGCGCAGTATGGTAAGAAAGCTGCCACTATTGCTTGGAAAAATGTATATATATATTTCTATAGGCTGTTGACGGTAAAGAGAGTACTTTTCAAATCAACATAATTAAGATAAAGAAAACCACTGCCCGTTAAGATCACATATGTTACCTTATATTCTGCCATGCAGTCTCCCAATTAAGTTGGTAGATGATTAAGAAAAAAAGGTCTAGTATTGGTGGCGTACTACGAGTGTAATGTTTAAACGAATAGCAAATCAAGTATAGTCATTTCGCGATTACTCCCAACTCTTCTGAAGCCCTGCTTAAGTTCTACTTACAGGTTATTCCTCCACCTAATGCAAATAAAGCTTAATTAAGTCTAGAAAATTCACCAAAGGGACCACACACCGGATTCAAGTATAAAATGCTTGCGACAAGTTAAATATTTAGGAAATTCAGGAAACAGCCATGCACGTCGTACAATGGGTGATTTTTCAAAGCTTTGATTTAAAAAAGGCGGAGAAACCGCGAATAGACTATACAAGGTGTTCCGCGACTCAACCGACATACTTCGGCAGCGTGTTCTACAGATAATTGACAACACAAAATGTAATATACACAGTTTATACGTGCAGAGTACGCAGACATGGTGTTTGTTTAGGGATACTGTGGCGGAAATGGGCGTGGTGCAGCAGCTGAGTGTCATCGCAGGATGGATTGAAAGAGGTGGGGCCAGTCCTATGGCCGGCGCGCTCTCCAGACCTCTCCCCGTGGGACTTTTTCTTCTGGGGCTGCCTGAGAGTAGGGTTTACAGCGGACGGAGGAAAACCACACGAGACTGGCTGCTACAGGCGATAGCCAGTGGCAACACGCCGTGGTAGGATACAACGTATCACAGCCTGCTTACGGTCAGACGGTGCACATTCTGAACAGCTCGCATGAAGCATTCGACATGGATGTAGTCAGTTGCATTCAGGACATTCTGTAATTCAAAATGTATGTGTTATCGCATTTGCATCCCTGTAACTCTGAAATGGGGCTGCATAGCCTACTTGTGTATGACATTTTTTTGTTGCCAATGATCTGTATAACACGCTGGCGAAGTATGTATGTTGAGTCGCGGAATATCCTATATGTATCTTTCTGTTTTATACACACAAGAGTACGTAATTACATATTAGTAAAACATATTTTATGTTCCCAAAAATGTCACGTTCTCACTTGACAGACGCCGAAACAAGTCCATTGGCAAAGTTAACTTTGCATATGGCGGAAGGATACAAACCGAAACGAAAAGTAGATCCTGAGCAGGGCTTTCAAAGTGCTCAATTAACCGTGAGCAATCTATATCGCCTTGTCTTAATAAACAAACATTGCTGATGGCCGCTGTCACGGGGTCACACAGTCAGTTCACGGACAAGGGAAAGTCCGCCATATTGATACACACCACGTTTTCGTCCATAATAAAGGATGTAGCGATTGTTGTTTAGGCATATTATGCACCAATCAAGTTGTCCATTTAGTCGTTCATTAAAAAATATATTTATTCTTGCGGTGTCTGTCATATAGTTATCATCCAAAACAGAAATTCTTTCCTATAAATGTACACACTGTAATTAGTGCGTCTGAAAGGCTTACGAGTTTCAAAATACGATACCCTGTCGGGTAACGATATAAAACAAAGCAGTGATAAGTAACCAGATAAACTGATTTCCATGGGTTGACGTGATTTTAAACGTTATAACTCCCACTCGTTAGGACCTGTGTTTGAAACTCAGTCCGGCCAAACTTACTGTATGTCGGTTTTACATGGTTTTCCTAAATCACTCCACGAGAATTGTGCAATAGTTTCCGACTACAGGCCATGGCCGATTTCTTCCCCGTTCCTGCTTGTCTAAAGAACTTGCTCCATCCACAATGGCCTCGCTGTTGAAGAGGCGTTAAGCCGTAACTACCTATTGCTTTCCCTACTTACATTAAGTTTATGATGAAGCACGAAATCAGAATATCCCTGTCAAGAAATCAGACGGAATTATCTATACACTCTCAGAATTAAAAAAAATAATTAGTGAATTTCGTCTCATTGCCTAAAAACCTAATAAAAATTTCCTCCCCGAATCACATGTTCCTTCAAAAGTAACTAGAGTTTGTGAGATAATANTAGTGAATTTCGTCTCTTTGCCTAAAAACCTAATAAAAATTTCCTCCCCGAATCACATGTTCCTTCAAAAGTAACTAGAGTTTGTGAGATAATATTTAAATAACAGTTTAAAAATATTCCTGACCATCTGGCATACGCTTCATAAAGAGTGAGTGATATAAAGTTACCGTAATTGGCTCAATGTTATCACTGATTTTTTTTTGTTCTGAGAGTGTACTGATGATTCTGTTATACACATACACACACAAACAAACAAACAAACACACACACACACACACACACACTAGTTACAATTTTATTGATAAGAAACGCAGATTTTTGAAGTCTTTATTCGAAATAAAATTGGGCATGTGGTAGAAAGGTGGCCTTTTTTTGTTTTGGTGAGCCACTCTGCCAGATTTGTTTGTTTACACATTTTCTAACACACGCTCTATCTGGAATTTCACAATACCTACAATTTGGCTGAAGTGATTTAAATTGCAATAATAAGGAACATTTTCCTTCTGACGATTTGGGAGAGGTTCAGAAGTATGGTGACATGCCATACTGCCCTACAAAATGGCAGCTAACGTCACAAATACAATTTCTCTCTCTCTCTCTCTCTCTCTCTCTCCTGAAGGAAATCTTATCGTGTGTACGCACGATCGTAGTCTTGAGGTTCTGTAACTACAATTTTAATGTGGTTGAAATACTTAAACCTATGTACGGAGTTAAGTACACTCTAAACTTGAAACAGTGAGAATTGAGCGTTTGGTAATCAGTGCTAGATAACTGACTAATATGGTGGCTGAATTCCACTGCTTTGGGTGTGTTTCCCTCTGAATGTCAAGAATTACACTGCTGTGCGTCACTTGTTCCCAGTTAATTAGCTTGATTCGCCAGTAGCTTATTAACTGACTTTCAGTGGATGATATTTCACTGATTGATATCACTAATTAGGGCTTAGAGTGTACAGCACCTTGGATAATGTGCAGCAGTCATAGGCCTTCTGTGTACGTCAGCACGAGCCGTCAAACATTAAATCAAATACGAAATCTACATTTTACACATCTCTAAGCCTGTTTGATAGAACGTGAAATATGAAGAATAATTTAAGCAAATATATATAACCTATTTGATGATAGTTGTCTCGGAGGCGCGGGTAACGTGTTGTTACGCACAGAGAGAATAAATAAAATAACGTCTCGAGGTAAGTAACACTCGGCTTTGAAATATCACGCAATATGCGTGCGAGCTCCTACACGAGGCCACACGTCATGCTCGCAATAGAAACAGAGCTGGAAGCTATTCACAGAGAATTGCTTCGGAGCGCTAATATATTCCGGCAGGAACGGAGCCGAATCGAACCATTTCTCACCCGCACCCCCTGGCACATCGC
>NQII01001225.1:406846-423476 GCA_002778355.1 Clitarchus hookeri
GTGGCGCGCCTGTCAAGAAGGCCTGCGTGTCGGGGTTCGAGCCGGCGACCGCACCTGTCTGTTGCTTTTCGCAGGCGCGGCGGAGCGCGAGGTGGCTTCTCTTGTTTCGTGCGACCCCACGGCAGTCGCCGTCAGCCATCACATGCACAAGGCGAGCGGCTCCTTCACATGCTGGCTTAGGCCAGGTTTGTAATCGACCCAACTCTCGTTTTGGAGGAAGATGTTTTGAAAGTTTCAGTCCTAAACAACATAAATATTATCTTCCCAAAACTTTTTGAAGTTATTTCTTGATGAGAGGATTCAGATCCATCTGACTGGCACCCCTTCAATTCTAACATCAGGGAAAAGTCTTGCAGCATTAACGCCAATATATATATATTAAAACGATTAATTTATTTTAAAAAGTTTACAGAAACGAGCGGCCCAACAAATCATTATTATTATTACTATTGTTAATATTAATATCATTGTACAGTTCTTAACGAATAAAGTACCGACACTTTTTCAGCCTCATTTTAATTGACAGATGATTGTTTATGTTCCGCTTTTATGCTACAGAACTAAAACAGGAACGAATTTCATACTAAACTCACCAAAAACGTGCATCTAAATACGATTCGTGCATCTAAAGCATACCAATTCAACACTGAAACTCATGGTCCGTAACTATTCATGGTCCATATATAGGATGAGTCTGAAAAAACACCGACAAACTCCATGTAAAAATAAATTGATAAAATATACGTGACACATGTGACATGTGGTAGATGATGCTACATATGGTTGGTTCGCGCAACAAACTCATGCTTATTGTAAANAGATGATGCTACATATGGTTGGTTCGCGCAACAAACTCATGCTTATTGTAAATATTACAGAGAGTATCTGAAATGGAACAACTACATCGATGATAATGCGTAGTGGAACAAATATCTGCAACCACTACAAAACCAGTAGGCGCTGCCATACAAATATGTCATACAGAAAATAAGGGTTATCGCACAAATGTGTGATGCTGAAGCTTAACTGGCTTTACAGTCACGGATTATGAATGAGCNGGATTATGAATGACCACGTTCAAATTAAAGAAGAAGTTTTCTTGCGCTAATGCTCTAAATCCCACAGTTTGCGAGGAATTCATGTTGACCTGCCAGTTGCAGTAACGCAATGGTTTCGACCTTTATGCACGAATTCCTCGCAAACGGCGATACAGTAAAACGGCCTTTTTCGTTCATTTCAACGCGTTCATTCGAAACAGGTCATTGGAAAACCAATTATGCTTCGTTATCACATACATTTATTTATATGACAACAGGGTTGCAACCCTTATTTTCTCAATGGTTCCTACCACGCAATGCTGTCGACGCCGACTTTTGCACACAAAGTTATTCTGTTTACGGGCGATTACAACTTCAGAAGGGCTGGTGCACACTGCTGTAACATTATTGCGTGTTGTGATATAAACCCGCATGCGACAGTAACGCAGGGTCTCTGTCAACGCCTGGACTCGTGTTTTTGACATCTTCATCCCTGGACCTCGCATTCTCCCCGGACCCATGACTGTGGTTTATTATACTCAGGCTAGCAACAAAATGTCATATATTATGGTAGCGTTTGGCATAGGGAAAATTTTCGCCGCTAGGTGCGCAGTGTTCCAAGAGGTAACATTTCGTTAACATTTTAAGCTACGTGAAAAATAAAAGAGAAAGATTTTTCGTAGTTACGTACTTGTGTTATATTATATTTATGATAATTATAATTTTCCTGTTTGTGACGTAGAAAATAGAGAAAATCTGGTACATTGCCGACATTAGCGCTTATTAAGCGTCAAAAAATTTTGGTTGCCAAATTTTTAACATTGATCTTCCCATCGTGTAGTAGAAGTAACGTAACCTTGACTTCTCAGGTGCACCGTTTGTTCCTGCGATAACACTGCCAGACATACTATAGTCTGTTAGCAGTTTCTCCACATTTTGTAGACTCAAACCTTTGAAAAATCACCCAATGTATGACGTGCCTAGTTGCTCCACAAATATGTCATGTATTACAAGCGTTTCAAATGAGTTAACATAAAAACACTTTAATTTTTTATTAAATTGAAATTTTACTTATATTTCAAATATGAATTATAGCATTTCATTTATAATTAATATTAATTAAAATGGGAGAAAATGTGTGTGTTGGCATTGCCTAGTGGGAAATAGTTCTTATGCAAAATATTATTACACTGAGTACCCACGAATGCGGTGCGCTATCTGGATAATCCTTATACAGGTTGAGTATAAAAGAATACCCCAACTTTGAAGGTCTATAATATCTAAACCAAACAACCTACAACCTTGATTGACCAATCAAATGAACCGCGGAACCGTGAAGTTTGTTTACCATACATTCATACATGTTCAATGTGATCACCATGAACGGCCAGAACGACTTCAAACTCGTTCCACGCTCCTGTCAGCATGTCCGGTGTTACGGTTTGGATGGCGTTCGTAACTTTCTGTTTGAGGTGGTGAGGGGGTAGCGAACTCGCATTCGACACCAAGTAAAGGGGACGATCTGAAGTTTCCTTTATGGTGCGCCACCCCATTGGCACCTAGCTGTTCGCGGATACCTGAACGAGACGTTGATACAGAGCTGGATTGGTCGAGGAGCAGCTGGTGACCATGCTCATCAGTGGCCCCCAAGAAGCCCGGATCTTACCCCGTGCGATTTTTTTCTATGGTGGTACATAAAGGATCGAGAGTTTCGTCAACCATTGCCGGAAACGAAAATTACGGACGCTGCCATCCAAACCGTAACACCGGACATGCTGACAAAAGTGTGGAACGAGTTTGATTATCGCGTAGATGTCGTTAGGGTCGCTCGTGGTGGTCACATTGAACATTTATGAATGTATGGTTAACAAACTTCACGGTTCCGCGGTTCATTTGACTGGTCAATCAAGGTTGTGGTTGTTTGGTTTTGATATTATAGACCATCAAAGTTGGGGTATTCGTTTATACTCAGCCGGTATATTAGATGCTGCGAGTAGGTTCATGGTAGGTTGTTGTACTGTCCCTACATACAGTGTTGGAAGCCACTTTCTATATACGACGTGTACCCTGCATTAATCACCTTACAGTAATTAAGCTGTTTGTTTACTGCCTATATTTTCCTTGCGAGTCAGGGGCCGCGGTGTCGTTGTGGTTAGACTACCCGTCCCCCATCAAGGCGAACCAGGTTCGATTACCGACGGGGTGTACCACGGATTATCGCATGTGGGAATCGTGCCGGAAANCCCCATCAAGGCGAACCAGGTTCGATTACCGACGGGGTGTACCACGGATTATCGCATGTGGGAATCGTGCCGGAAAGTGACGCTGGTGTGCGGGTTTGCTTCGGTAATCTCCCGTTTTCCCCTCCCTTGCATTCCGGCGCTGCTCCATACTCGCCTCGCTTCACCCTCATAGGCTCTCAAGACCTCAAGCCACCCAAATCTCCTCACTTACTCACTTGCGACAGTCAGTAGCGATTCTCCGCAAGAGGAATTGGTATTACCTACGTGCCAGCGGTGTCGCTGGCAGCAGTCATGTTTGTTAGTTATGGCGTGCTCCCGGTAAACCAGTGTCAATCTTCCGTAAAACCATTTTCATTTCACTCCGTCCCGAACTGTAATTTCACGTCGTTTCTGATGATCTGCTAAAATACAATTTACAATCTCGTATTTCAGGGGTGGATATCTCCCACAGTGATTCGGCAAGGAGATACGTCGTATTGCATGTCAACTTTTATAAATAATTGCCTTCCGAAACAACTGCCCAACCCAATGCCTATAAATATTTTCAGGAAGTTCGTCAGGATGCCAGCTTATCTAGTCCAAAGCCATCTGAAGGTATTGCGTGAAACGTAATCCTATAGACTGTCGCCGGCCATTTGTTTGTCACGTTTTGTATTGTAAATGGTGGAAAATCCACCTGTCACGAGTTGCGGAAAACTCGCAATAAATTTCTGCTTTTCGAACGTTACTCTTGAAATCCATCGCAAGTCCCGGGCGCTGGTAGCTGTTGAAATCAATTCAGCGTTTAAATGTCTTCATCCGTCAGATACAGGTAAATCAAATTTTACACACAACTACAACGCGCGTTAAAAAAAATACCGGGGAAAGAAATGTAAACAGTAATTCATTTCACACACGTAACAATAATGCACATTTCTGAACGAAGCACGAANTACCGGGGAAAGAAATGTAAACAGTAATTCATTTCACACACGTAACAATAATGCACATTTCTGAACGAAGCACGAAGTAATAACGCGAAATATGCAAAATGCTATTATTGAGTTCGCGTACATTGAAAAGCTTAAAAACAAACGCGCACACACCAAATTAAATCACCCTTTCATTTATATAATTGGNAAAATGCTATTATTGAGTTCGCGTACATTGAAAAGCTTAAAAACAAACGCGCACACACCAAATTAAATCACCCTTTCATTTATATAATTGGTCAAAACAACTGTGACAGTTTGCTATTTACATAAATTTAAAGCTTTGTGTTCAGTGGCGGATTTCGGCACGATGTGCGCTGTAATGCGTGAAGATATTTAACGACGAATTCGACACATTTCGAAAGGGCAAAAAACGACTTTGCCATCGACGAAATACAATAACATTTTTAACCATACAACAAATACGGTACTTATACCAGCGAAACTGTTTTTGACTTTAGAACAATTCAATAACTTATAAACTACAAAATGTTGTCCATGTGTGCAGACTGCTGTAGTGGTGAAATGGATTCATTAGGTTTTCTCCGAAAACTTTGTTCGTAATATCTAAGTTTTGGATGTACCGATCGTCGGCACGATAAGAAGGCAAACTCACAATAACTTTTATAATTAGTCTGTAAGAAAACGGGTTATGGAACCCGCCTACCTGAAGTTTGTTTCCACGTGAGGCCGAGAAGCGCGGGATCGACAAATACGACACTGCCTCGCAGACCAAGCGACGCATCGCAGATACATACGCTGGGCACAGTGTTTGCAATGAGCAATATATTTTTAAAATTGTATCCCGTCTTAGCTTTAAGTGATATTTTTTTTCTTGTGCAAACAAACTGTGCACACGTGAAGTACTTTTAAAAACGTCTATTACAAACCAATTGCAACTTAGTTTGTGCGCCAATTAGGCGGAGCCACTAAACTGCGCTACAATCCTGACGTCCCGTCGACTGTGTGTCGTAGTGGAGTGGAGAGACTTGGGCAGCTCTTGACATCGAGGTCTTGAGAGCCGACGAGGGTGAAGTCAGGTGAGTATGGAGCAGTGCCGGAATGCAAGGGTGGGGGATACTGAAGAACCCCGAGAAAACATGCCAACCAGTGCCATCGTCCGGCACGATTCCCACGTGCGAAAAATGTGGGAGCGACTCCACCGTGAACCGAACCCGGTTCGCCTAGGAGGGGAGGCGAGTGGTCTGGCCACTACACGACCGGGGCGCCGTAAGTGTCTAGACACTCGTGATCTCGGATGTCAACAAACTGCTAGTGCAGATTTCATATTATGCTTAAATGATCGGCAAGGCATAGCACACTCCATAGAACATGAGTGCTGTCTGACTGTGGTTCACTGTAAGCCCTGCAGTCACACGAACCTCTATCTTCTCGGAAGTTCACTGCACGCCAAAAATGAAGAAAGTAAAGCTGTTGATGGTTAAATAAGCACTTCTGAAAGCCCTGCTTAGGATCTATTTTCTTCTCAAATTAGTATCCTTCTGCCGTATGTAGAATTGGCATTACTACGGGGCCGGTCTCTGCTCGTGCACCCTCCAAGTGAAACCGTTGAACTGTTACGAGAGTATATGTCTTACTATTATGCAAATCCGTTTTCTAATGTTTATAAAACAAGAAATAACTTTAGCAGACATGCATTTAAACATCACGCTTGAAATAAAATGTCGGTTCTTAGAACTACTTTTATTAATGTGCTGCCAACATAACTGGAAACCTGCATACAATAAAACAATCCACACAAGTGATTATGAGCAGTGAATGTTTCAAAGGTTGACTTAAAAAGTGTTTACACTGAATAGCTTTCAGTGTAAGGTAAGCACTGCCGTATAGAATATTACGATACAACTTCTCCAGAAGAACTTGCGCGGAAAATTTGACGAATCCAAGATGACACGAGTCAATCCTGCTTAAAACTTCCCGTGTATATCTCGATACTTAATTCGTACTACAGTGCCTTAGATATAATTTCCTTCACTGCTATGCTATCAGCTCCATTAAGACGTTAGCCACATGCACAGAAAAAAAAAGCGGTTATAAAACACACAACACAATTACTCACTTGCTCTTCTAAGTTCTTACTACTTCTTAAATTTTATTTGTATTTTTATTTCATTTATATTTAAGCGCAAAGAGCTATGGGCCAACAACAGGCATTTGCCTGCAATGTGGGCACGAAGCATTCCCAGCCACTGTCACCTAAAATGATTGTTCTTGCACAATTGCGATACCTACTTATGCCATTTATAAATATATTCTTCAAATATTTAAAAATCAATACAACCCATCCTCAGCTGACGGAAACTTTTCAAATGTTTCAACTCTATGTGAAACAGCAATTCTTCTACGCCTTATGTATGAAAATCTGAGGGGTGTTCAAATCTTGCTGCAGGAAGACATTTCTAATAGATTTGCTTTATACCGTCAACACACAGTGAAACACCTTACGGTGTGTCGTTAATCACTTCATAAACCGTAAATACAAATTTTAAAAATATTTTCTAAATTACAGAAAATATATTTTACGTTCGTCAAACTCAGGGGAATTACACCGCTGAGAAAACGAGATATGACGAATATCTGTACAAATGATTGCTATGCTTTGTATGAATTCCTTTACCCATAACCGAAAACAGTATCTTTTTCTTTATGATTTAGGCAAATGAACGCGGTTATAAAATGAATTACGACTTGACATGAGCTGATATTACGAGCGTTAAGTTTATTTACCTTACCATAGTTTGGTGCAAGGGTGCTGTTTTGAAACGCTGCAATTCCCCCATCAGAGAGAATCATGGACCTACTCACATACCAAATATTCATTTCCACATTCCATTTCGCTTAACAACTCGGAGTGGCCATCGTTTTATTATTATTGTTCATTTCACATTTCCATCTAGCATTGTTGTAAAGGAACTAGGAGCCCAGTTTATTGTAATCTGTTTGATATGCTTTCTTTTTAGTGGCCGTGTTCGTATTTTATCGTTTCGAAATTTTATACTGTTTAGTACTTATTACTGGCACACCCTATGTTACGTGCAGTTTGCGATTATATCGTGCAAATATTCACAATGCATAATTGTTTGTACATTATTTTTAAGCGCGTTCCGTTTGCGGTGGCGGCAGTTATTTTGAAATCTTACATTCTACGGCCACAGACATATATGGAAGAAAAAAAGGGGGTGGCAACCAGGAGATGGGGGGGACAATCCAAAATATTTGGTGTGATAGAAGGAAGCTGTCTCCTTGCCAAACGCATTTCTAGATTTTAATTAAGTATATAATTTGAAGAGTATAGAATAAAAATGACAAAGATTATATTTTTNCCAAACGCATTTCTAGATTTTAATTAAGTATATAATTTGAAGAGTATAGAATAAAAATGACAAAGATTATATTTTTACGAAGAGTGGGCAGGTTGCATATTATTAGACAACGAAAGAGAGACATTTCAATGAAGACATCAACGACTGGAAAACCAATCACAAGAATGAAAGACGATCGACCGTCTGTAAGTCAAAAAATCTCTAGGGAGACGTCAAAAACGATGGCGAAGTCAAAAACAAAACCCGATAACTAGGACGTAATTAGCAAATGCGTCATACTTTATGCAAGTAGATATTTGAAATAGTTATTTATTACGAACAGTACTAATCACTAAGAAAGGAGGAGAAAATAAATAATTAAGTTCACTGTGATTGTGTCTGTTACAGATGGTTTCATAAGATGAAACTATTTTTAGACTCATTTCTCTCGATCTCGCCAAACATCAGCAGCCGCGCCGTCGAGTGGTAGTGACATATCAGGTTCTTTGCTCACTTAATGCCAACGAATCACCGAACACGCTGACACCCATATACCTCTATGATATAAGAGAACAATGACGTCAAACTTCCTTTCATTGTGTCGGCGCAAATTAAATTGGGATACAAGACGCTTAACAAGGGTACATGATTTTCGCGTTTCAAGTTNCTTTCATTGTGTCGGCGCAAATTAAATTGGGATACAAGACGCTTAACAAGGGTACATGATTTTCGCGTTTCAAGTATCTTTAAACGCGTCGGGTGAAAACAAATTCATTTTCCTAGCAATTGCCGTCCGCCCCTTTCTTCCTCCTTTGTTTTAAAGAAGAAAACGCATTAAAACTTTCCTTCGCGAACTTGCAAATATTGTGAATAATGTGCCCTCCTTCAGAGCTCGTTCTCTAAAGCGAAACTGTTACGGCACTGTAATTACGGCCACTTAATTTATGCTTGCTGCAAAAATATTGGCCCTCTTCCAATAAGGCGCTGCTGTGGAAATTGATGCCCCTGGCTCAGAGGGGCCTCAAAGCACCTTCAAGGCAGCCGGGCCTGGTGTAAAAAATTAACAACTTCGCAAAGTACACTACATTTTCCATNGCCTCAAAGCACCTTCAAGGCAGCCGGGCCTGGTGTAAAAAATTAACAACTTCGCAAAGTACACTACATTTTCCATATAAACTCCTGATTATAAATTACTTAAACAAGTTACGCTGCGGTGTGAAAGGTAACCGTGTGAAAGTTCGTGGGGTGAGGTCAAAAGTGCCGTCGTCATAGGACAATTCAGCTCGGCAAGACGCAATGAAAATGACTCAAGCCGGAAAATGGCGGATAAGAATATTACTTATATAATATAACGTGATTAAATTTTTGTTACGAATGGCTTTGAGTTACGAAACAGTCAATACGCTTGTTTTTCATTTAAAATGTAGATTGATTCCGAGAGAAAACTGCTAGATAATGAAACCATGAAATCCATTAATATAATTTTTTGTAATTGGTAAAACTATGTGTTCAGTAATACATACCTCTCTCTGAACTTCGAATGAATGTATGTCTATCCAGAGAAACTAACCTCAGTAAAATAAAACTCGCTCTATTTCTAATAGCGGCCTACAAAACAAATTACCAAGTCCGAGTGAGACACTCATTTATATTTGGTGGCCACCAGGTAAAAAAAAAAAAGGAGAGAAAAAANCAAATTACCAAGTCCGAGTGAGACACTCATTTATATTTGGTGGCCACCAGGTAAAAAAAAAAAAGGAGAGAAAAATGGTTACTTTTATGCAAACAACGTGAACAGAAGAGAGATCTGCGTTATGCCTTTTGTTACTCTTCTACAGGAGTTAAAATGTTTACACAAAGGTAAAAAGGGGAAAAAAATACTGGAGATAAAAAAATGCTTTGCTTTGTTTTTATCTCAGTGCTACATACTATCTTGCTCAGAATCCATATACAATTCAGTCGCATTACTGGTACCAGGTATTGTTTTATTTTTAAGTCCAAGCTGTTAAAATAGTCTAAGAGTTGTAATAAAACAGAAATCGTAAAATAATAAAGGATTAAGTATTCAAATATTTAGAATGCACACACGCGGATATGTAAAAAAAAACAAGTAAACATGATATAGCTTAATTATTTTGACAAGTTCTTTCGTTTTCTACCCTTCACTCTTTTTCATATCAACTCCTTACTCCACAAACGGAAAGGTGAACTTTTTTGCACAAGTTACTAATTTGGCTTTTCTTTCACTCCAGCAAACATTACTTGCTTTTTCATGGCAGGTGATATGTGCGTGATTTAATTATACAAGAAAAAAAAGAACAACGTCTAATTTGAAAGGAGATAGCAGCGAAAATGTGTAACAGAATCAATGAGTTTCTCGGGTTTCAGTTGCTCGCCGAGCTATCACTCGCTACATGCCAAAGTTCTGGGCGAGGCGCAGAATCTAAAGTAGCGAAGAGATGGAATTCACATTTGTCAGGTCGACATCTCGCGAGTTCCTGCAGAGGAAAACATCCGTAATGAGACATCCATCAAACGACGGCAACAATAGCATGCTTCCCCCGCGCCACATTCCAGCCCCTCGCTGCGAAGAAAGGCTGCACATACATCAGGGGCCGCGCCGCACTAAATAAAACTCGCATTTGGAATGCATGAGGTCTGTGGCAGGCGCCGAGCGCGAGGCATTGCTGTCGTTACTCTAACAAACACTGTGCCTACGAGAGGAGGAAGAAGTACCACTTATCTCGCGTATGAACATCTATGGTGGCTCAAAGACAGCACACTAATGACGCCTTTCAATTTGTGTTTCGCTCATCCTATAAATGTTGGCCACAGGTTTTGCCACACAATATACAAAAACATTCAAAAATAAAACAATATTTTCAGACTAATAAAATAATATATACAAAATATAGTTTCAAAAAATACGTTCCACATAATACTATTATGTAAAAAAGTTCCTTAGATTTCTTTTTTGGCTAAATTTATTTCCGTTATAGAATAATAAATATAAACACTACATTTTTTTTTGTGTGACGTATTTCATTAAAGTATCTTCACCCTTTTGAATTAAACCTTTGAAAAACTACCCCAGGTATGACGCGTGTGGTTATGTCCTAAATATTCCACGTATCACAAGTGTTGAATACTTCTGTTTACATTGAAGTACCTTACTTTTGATTAAATTAAACTTTCACTTTTTGTTTTATGTATAAAATATATATTATTTATAATTAATGTCAATAAAACCAGAGAGAAAATAGCAATGCCTCGTAAGAAATAGTTCCCATATAAAATATTATTAAACTGAGTGCGTACAAATGCGGCGCGCTGTGCCTTTTGCGTAATTTTCTAGACTTGTTTACGCTTTGTTTGCGTGAGGTGAAGGAACCGCCTGAAAGCTGAACTTCAGTGGGGCTTCAGAATATTTGAAGGTTACCCTCAATGGAGTATTCATTACATATTAAGTAAATTACATAGTTTACGATACGAGCCCTCTTTTATTTCAGTGTGGTACAATCTTCACTTACGTACGATAATCTTGAAAGAATACTGTCAATGTATTAAGACATTCAATAGGTGACATTTATGCTAACTTTAACACATTGTGTGGTTATCAATTGTAATTTAGTAAGAATTAGCTAATGTAACAATTCATTAAAATCACTCTCCTTTACTTTAGTCAACTGAAAGCATAATAGTTAAGGTCTTCTGCGGTCTGAACTAAGTGCTTGTAAAACATGTTCTGAGGCAAGTCGTAACAACCCCTAAAGGATCATTCTTGGTACATCAGATCGATATCGAATTTTCAACGTCAAACAAAACGAATTAGGCACGATAGTCAAACGGCAATACATATTCGATGGCACTAAAATGATTATAAAATGAACGTCATGCGAACAGGTTCGGTACTTGAAAATTTCTCTATCGGTTTTTGTACGGGCTTACCTCGTAATGTGGTTTACCATATGTAATCTCAGACAACACCAAAAAACGAGGGCATTAAGCCACGCCCACCTCTGTGTATAAATGAGAAGGAGCGGTCAGACCGACCATAAAACTATGTTAAATGCCATTATGAAATCTATCTCCAAAGTGTGTTAAATACTTAACGTCTTTGCAACGTATAACGGCAATTGTGAATGAATTATCGTACACGCACGAGTTACAAGTTTCGAAATATCGCACGCGTTGAAGCAAGATTGTTGGCTTATAGCATTAAAAACGATAAAGTAAAAATATTTTCTTTCACCCCCCATTTTTTGATTTTTTTACTGTGATCGTAATTGATGTTATTTAATACACGTATTTGTTTTGGAAATTTTAAATAATATGTGTATGTACCGTCCGTTTTTATCCTACACCTTCATATTACTAACCTAACCATCGTCTCTCAAACCAGCAGCACTAATGCACATATTGGATGAGTGCAGTTAGTCTCTCTCTTATCGTGCGTACAACAAGAACAATGATTTTTCCCAATTTCTTTTTAAAATAATTACTTTTTCTGCACTCTAAAATTTAAATTCATCCTGACATGCTTGAGTACGAAGGCTGTATGCTCGAAAAGAACATTCCAGTTGACTGTAACGAAAAGTGTACTACAAAATTTCCGGATGACCACGAATAAATAAGAATGTATGGTAGGATAATATGCCATGAAGGGATTTTAGATTCGCTGTGCGCGTTTAAAAGGTAGAAGGGGGCACAAAATCTCCACAATGAATTTGAATGCCCACCGTACAGTTTCTACGTCTCAGAAATCACCTTGGAAATAGCCGATATGAAGAATTTTGCTACATTATTTTCCTACACAACTGGATAAATCATACTAACATCCTGTGGCTACATATTGTGTTT
The DNA here is from genome assembly GCA_002778355.1 of Clitarchus hookeri. Lineage (NCBI taxonomy): Eukaryota > Metazoa > Arthropoda > Insecta > Phasmatodea > Phasmatidae > Clitarchus > Clitarchus hookeri. The sequence continues at coordinate 419,281 of NQII01001225.1, forward strand.
GGCGGTCGGTTATTACAGCGGTCCATCTCTCTCGTTCCCCACACGGCGAACGAGATGGTACCTGCAAGGCGGTACCGGAAATGACCCCGTGGACCCCCACCCCCTTCTCTATAAAATACTTCTTCCAACATTCCGGGCCTATCGCGTGGTCAGAACCCCTGGCGCCACGTGGCGCCCAGAAGGAGAGGGATTGATGGAAAGTGATGTCACACGTCAGTGCTTCTTCCATCTTCCACTCTTCGTGAAAGGGATGTAGCCCCACTCTCCATCCACGCACGCACTAACACATACACACACTGTCGCTCCTTCCGGAGCAGCGAACAACATTCTCCAGGCACCTACACCTAACAGGGCGGTGCTACAAGATAAGAGTGGGTGATGTTTGACGCAGATGTCGCTAGCAAGCCTCCACACTCCTGAGTATGCGGGCCACACGTCGGTGATCGCCCGCACACGGCGTGTAGTCAAACTGTCAGTTCGCTGTCACAATAGGTAGATAAGTAGGTCAAGTTTAACGCCTCGTCGACAGTAAAATAATAGCAGATGGAGCAAGTTTCTAATTAGCTCAGAGAAGCAACTGACCATCCCCAGCATTCTCCTGAAGTTATTTTAGGAAATATGCTGGTCTTACCAGTCTTACTTTTAAGCCGCTATGTTTGAGGCTCTACGAGATGACCGTTCTACACACTAGACCCAAGGGCGCAACGCAACAGTGGGTCTCCTGCAATGAAAGCCAAAGCTGTGGAGAATATGACAGCCAAACTACTTAGAAAGTGCGTGGTAGGGTGTAACTCCTTTACTGTATAATTCCTTTACTGTATAAGTGGGATTTAGCTACGTGTATACAAACATTCAGTATAGCCTTAATTTTATGTGTTAGATATGGAACTTACACGAAGCACGTACATAGTTAACAAAATACTTTCTTACAAAATTCACGCACAAGTTTCGGTATTCCTCAACTTGAAATGTTGAGCTGCATTTTAAAAATGACGACGCCTTCGATGCAAGTCGATTATTCGAAGGATACAACAAGCATTTCCGCACAAGGGCTCGATGTACCGAGGAGCTAGTGGCGACGGAGTGCAGAGCGACGTACTACAGAAGACCCAGTACTGACACCACAGCCACGTCGCTTGACTGGTTTCACAACGTCGCGTGGGTCTTCGAGAGCGCGGTCGCCAAGAGCAGGGCCTGCATGGCAACTTGGCGAAGCTCCTACACTGGCTTACGAACGCCGCGACACAGGTAGCTCAGCAGAAGGAAGGACTAGCGAGTGACAGTGTGCAGTTCAATGCAGTTCAACTAACACAACATCCTAAACGTTGTGAAAAATACTCAACAATGCACTGTTCCAAAATCTTCGCCAGGATGACCAAATTATTCTCTTATTTTAAAACATAAATTTTTTTTTTAATTTACAAAACGCAAAGTGTGTATGTGTGTATGTATATATATTTATTTATATAAAACTGGGAAAAATGTTACCGTAAACCCTAATGGGCAAGAACTTACCACAACAAACCATAAAAAGGCAAAATTATGATTTCATGTCGCATACTTATGCAAATAAAGTCAAACTACGACGGAAAGCCTCGTTAAACGCCTACAAAATATTGGTGAGCAAACCAAATGTGGGAAAGGGCAATGGTCATTCGTCCCTTTCTTTTATTCGTAGCTACCATTCCGTCGACAGCAGGGTCATTACAAAGGAAAGCATGTGCTCGATGTTTGGGTAAGAGAAGAGGGGAGATAAACCATCCATGGGTTTGCTTGAAGTGATTCCAGAATAACACGGAAACCCGAAGTCGGAAAGATGGACTCGGGAATCGAACTCGGTTCTACGAGTCCAGTGCGAGCGAGTCCAGTGTTTTACCATTACGATACCTCGCTCGGTTGGCCAGCTGATAAAATTTGAGCACGAGCACAAAAACTATTATATTCACAACTTGCATGTCATGCTAATCAACTTAGGACATAACAAATGGGAAAATGCAGCCAAATGAACAATATATATCGGATGTCCAATTAATGTTTACGCTCTTTAAACGGGAAAAAATTTTAAAATGTGTCGATCGAGTCTTTAAATGAGCAAAGCGGATTTGAGGCTACACGTATGAACCACACAGTTCTCAGAGCAGTAAAGCGGGTTCAAGTCTCCAAACCAGGTTCAGAGGATCAGCGGTCATAGCACCCTCCCCCAAACACATCCTGCACCGCCCTCCCCCCATCCCCAGCCACCCCCTCAACGTTAGTCGAATGTGGAGACGGTCGGTCAGTATGGTTGGTCGATATGGTTGGCTGGTTTATTTGGTTGGCCTGGTCGGCTGGTATGGCTTTTTGGTTTGGTTGGCTGTGGAGATGTTTCGCATAGTTTTTGCGAAGTTTTTGCGCAGAGAGGTTAGCAATGAGATTCGTATTAGGAGAAGTTTTCGAGATTGGTCGTCAACATCTTTTGTTATAGATGGATGATATGAATGATTGTTCTTGCTGGTTGGTCTTGCCCATTGTTCTATTCAGTTTGGCCGGATTCTATCTTGGGTGCTGACACTAGTTGGCTAATATGGTTGGTCGGTAAGTTTGACTGGTACGGTCCTTTGGTATGGTTGCGCTAGTAATGGTCAGACTGTATGACTGGTCGGCTGGAGTGGTCGTTTGGTATGGCTAGTTCGTATGGTTTGGTTGTGTGGTTGGCTGGCATGGTTGGTTCGTATTTTTAGCTGGTACGTTTCGCTTATATGGTTGACTCGTATGTTTGGTTCGTATGGCTGGCTCGTATGAGCGGTTCATAAGGTTGTTTAATATGACTGGTTCACGAGGTCGGCTGGTATGGTTGGCTCAAATAGTTGGTGTGTATGAATGTTCAGCATGGCGCGTACGTATGGCATGGTATGTTCGTATGGCTGGCTGGTATGGTCGATTCATATGTTTCGTTAGTATGGTTGGTTCAAATGGTAGGCTGCTATGGCTGGGTCGTATGTTCGGCTGCTACGGTTGGATCGTATGTTCGGCTGCTATGGTTGGATCGTATGTTCGGCTGCTATGGTTGGATCGTATGTTCGGCTGCTATGGTTGGATCGTATGTTAAGCTGCTATGGTTGGATCGTATGTTCGGCTGCTACGGTTGGTTCGTATGGTCGTCTGGTATGGTTGGATCGTATGTTCGGCTGCTACGGTTGGTTCGTATGGTCGTCTGGTATGGTTTATCGGTTGCTATGGTCGGCTGGTATGGCCAGCAGTATGATGTTTTGCAAAGTTTTTGTGGAGATCTACAAATATTTTTCGAAGGTTTTCAAAGATTTTGTGCCGACCTCCCACGGCAGAGTCGCTTGAAACGCCGTCGGTCTGCGGTGTGAGAGCTTCTGGGTTCGAATCCCAGGTAAGGTATGGGTTTTGGTTTAAGTTAAAACCTAAGTTTGTTTGAAAGCCGTCCCCTGATAAGCCATCAGGCATATCACTGGGGGACATTAATAAGCCCTATCCTATCCTATTGAAGATTTTGCGAAGTTTTTGTAAACTTTTCCGAAATTTTTGCGCTAAGGGTTTACCAAAGAAATTCGAACGACTTTTTTTCGAGATCGGTTGCCATTGTCTGTTGGTACAGATGGATGGACTTGCTCATCTTCTAGTCAATTTTGCAGGAGTTGGTCTTGGGTGGATTCAGTCTTGGATGGACTCAGTCGTTGGCCAGTATGGTTGGTTGGTACAGTTGGTTGGTTGGCTCACCTGGTATGGTCCTTTGATATGGTGCTCCGGTATAGACCTTTGGTATGGACTGAGCCAGTCACGAGCGATGCCAAGGGTTGTCGGTAGACTGACCGACTATATAGCTAATTAAATATTGAGGCGGGTTTTCAATCAAAATGCTGGTCACCCTATCCAGAGAGGCTGTGTGCTCTAGCATCTGTACGAGAATCGAACCCTTAAGTGGGTGAAGTGAAGGCAACAAACAATACATGTAAGGATTTTAATTGTTTTCAGAAATTTTGTATTTATATAATATTTTCTAAATTTTTTCAGTGTTTATGGAATTTTTTATAAATGGTCCCTTTAAATGTTTTAGAACTTTAAAAAAAATTTTAGGATCCTTATTTTTTGGAAGGAGATGGGGTAGAGGTTTGGGTGACGGGGTGGAGTGGAGTGGGGCAAGGGAGCGGATGGGGCAAGATGGGTGAAGTGTGTGTGAGGGGGAGGAC
>NQII01001225.1:433805-445991 GCA_002778355.1 Clitarchus hookeri
CTCCACTGCTTGTCATTACTACCGAAGTTCAAAGAGGAGGTAGTTCAGGCCCTGTGAGGGGCCCTTGACCACCCAACGTGTTGTCAGTTGACTGCAGTGGGCTAGGAAAGGATAGCTACTTCCGCCCACTGCCCCATCTCAATCCGGGGTTGCAGCAGTTCCCAACCGCAGCTGCATTTGTCCACTAGGTTTCCCCAGTAGACGGGCTGTTAATGTTTTCCATACAGCCCTTTCTTGGTGGAGGGGGGTAGGAGGAAGGCGGGAGTAGCAAACTCCCACCTAGTTGTTCAATAAAAACCGGGAATTTTGAATATTGGAGGACTTTTAATTTCCCACCAACAAGCCCACGAGTGGACTCAGTGGTGGTTAGGGTTTTTACAGAATTCAAAGCGGAATTTAAAGGCCAAAGTTTTTTTAAATTATAGCACATAGTAAGGGCGTGGCCTGGGAAAAGGTATGAATTGTAAAAAGTAAATTGTTCCATAAACGGTGATTGTAGGTAACTGGTATTGTAAAGGGTGATTGTAAGGTGCTGTTTGACTAGAAATAAAATTTAAAGTTTAAAAGCATTTTTTTTTGTCTGTTGAGGAATTAAATTGTTTAATATTACGTTTATTTCCACGTGTGTGTGCGCTACTCTGACGAGCGATTGACAGTTGGTATAGAAAATTGCATTTAAACGATTTTAGTACACGAAAAGACGCTGAGGGCGTGTATTTAATAGATTAAAACAGTTTATTACGTTATTTGTTCAATATTTCTTTGAAAAAGGCCGTAATTTTGTGAAAGAAAGATTGAAAAGCGAGCTGGGAATTATAACTTTTAGTTTCACATGGTCGGAGGTCTCTGATTGGCCGAGGGGTCTCACGGTCTCATTCGCCACTCAAGAGATGGCAGCACTGTCCTATTTTTACGTGGAACACATTTTGGAGATTAAACTTTTTATCGGCAAAATTAAAAGCTTTTAATTTGGGTTGTAAGTTAACTAAAATGGCTTCCTTTATATATATATACATATATATATATATATAGACACACACACACACACAAACACTAGCGAACCGGCCCGACTTCGCCCGGGCACAATTGAGTTTAACAGTGATACACTAATAAATAAATTGGGAAAATTCATGTATGTGAAAACAGAATTATAAAATTATACTATGTTGGCCTAGGTTTTTAACTGATTACGGCAACCCAAATGAAAGGAAATATTTTTTACCCGATCGCCAAGAAGTAGGGTATTGTTTTTTGAATGTATCTGTGCAACTATCTCGTAGTTACCACATTTCCACTTTCCAGCGTCTATGTATGAAAATCAAAACGTGAGTTTCATCAAGTTGAAGCTTTAGAAATAAGTGAACCTAGGTACTATTTTTTGCGCTTAGCTGAGGGATCTTAATCGATCACCAAAGTTAAGCAACGTTCCCAGCGGCACACATTTGGATGGGTGACCGTTTAGTGGCGTAACATATGAGCGCTTCCGGACTTCGAATGGCACGTTAAATATTCGGTCCCTTATGTTATCGATTGATAGCAGTCGTTAAACAATTTCAGAGGTTCTTGGGCGACCTGGTAAACTCTGACACCAGAGGAAAAAAAATATTTCTGTCACGTTCCCAGCCGTTGCAGAATTACGTTTTGTTTTTCATCCACAGCAACCGTACAATTTTCCGGGATAAAAAGTATCATATGTCCTATTCCTGAACCTAAGGTACGTAAATACCAAATTTGATCAAATTCCGTCCAGCCGTTATGGAGCTGAGGGGTAACAAACACACACACAGACTTTCGCATTTATTATATTTGTAGGACATACAGTAAGGAAGAACCTTTTTTGTAGAGTTGTGTCCCATTTTTAGGATTTAATTAATTTTAAAATCTGGGAATTTTTTTATTGTTCAGTCTATTGCAATGGATTATTTTGTATACAAGAAGTCTTTACGAACGTTTACTGGTGGATTTGTTGTCAGTAGATTCAATTTGAGAGCTTTATTTTATTATCTTGAATATTTTTGCTTGCAGAGTGCAGCAGGGATTATAATTGCAAACAGAAAGTGCTGTGATCAGTTGGTGTCTGTTAAAATTCGCGTTTATTTCGCGCGTCAGAGTTTAGGTTATTGTTTAAAGTGCCAGGAATTTTCCGTAACAGCTTAGTAATGGTTATTATAAATCAGAAAACGTACTCAGCGCTTCCAGAAGGAGCCAGGTCGGATGTGAGCCATGATTGCTACGATGTTAGACTCCGCCAAGAACAGCATTAGAGAGTTCATGTCCTGGAGTGTCTCTCCGAGCCCTCCCAGCACACATGCGGGTGTGGGTTGCATGGTTGGGATTGTAGCTGCTTGGGCGGGGTCGGCAGGATGTTGCGTCTGTGTTTACTGCGCTACTAGGGGTAGGGTGGGGGTGGAGACTGTAGCTGGTCGTTTAAAGCCTAAGGACGCCTGTGCGTACAAGAGGCTTCGTGGCAGGTTTTTTGAATCAGTGATTTTCTGGTAGTTAGGCAGGCTTCTAGCCAGCACTGAAACTGACTTAGATATTTGTTTCTGCTGTGCCTTGCGCTTGTCAGCTTGAGTTTGTCGTTTCTGAACCTGTTCTATGAACTTGGGGCAGAGTTTTGTTGTTAATAGTGGTCGCATTGGCAATTGCAGCAAATCGACCCTCCACCAGTCTTCGCTTCAGTGAAGTGAGGTATTAATAATACCTCGGCACTAGAGGAAGTCATAGACTAGACTAGAATATAATGAATTTATAGGACTACAGACTAGGTGTGACAACATTAAAGGACTAATGTAGTAGACTAGTCTCGTAAAAGAAGAACTAGTCCGTTAGTAAAAATGTCTGAACATATCCAATCATCTAGTCCGAAGACATATACATACATATCCAGCAGGGGGCTGTACTGGTTTGAAACCGGAATGGGTTGTGGCGCCACTGACGGAGTCTGGCGGAGGCCTTTGTTATCGCCATGGTGTTCTTGCTGCCTTCTTAGACGTCGTTGTTCACGCTGTTCGTGCGTGCTTGTGGTTTCAGTTTCCATTTCGGGTTGAGCGTGGGGTTGTTGGAATGGGTGTCGCGTGTGTTGTTGGAAGGGGTGTCGTGTGTGTTGTTGGAAGGGGTGTCGTGTGTGTTGTTGGAAGGGGTGTCGTGTGTGTTGTTGGAAGGGGTGTCGTGTGTGTTGTTGGAAGGGGTGTCGTGTGTGTTGTTGGAAGGGGTGTCGTGTGTGTTGTTGGAAGGGGTGTCGTGTGTGTTGTTGGAAGGGGTGTCGTGTGTGTTGTTGGAAGGGGTGTCGTGTGTGTTGTTGGAAGGGGTGTCGTGTGTGTTGTTGGAAGGGGTGTCGTGTGTGTTGTTGGAAGGGGTGTCGTGTGTGTTGTTGGAAGGGGTGTCGTGTGTGTTGTTGGAAGGGGTGTCGTGTGTGTTGTTGGAAGGGGTGTCGTGTGTGTTGTTGGAAGGGGTGTCGTGTGTGTTGTTGGAAGGGGTGTCGTGTGTGTTGTTGGAAGGGGTGTCGTGTGTGTTGTTGGAAGGGGTGTCGTGTGTGTTGTTGGAAGGGGTGTCGTGTGTGTTGTTGGAAGGGGTGTCGTGTGTGTTGTTGGAAGGGGTGTCGTGTGTGTTGTTGGAAGGGGTGTCGTGTGTGTTGTTGGAAGGGGTGTCGTGTGTGTTGTTGGAAGGGGTGTCGTGTGTGTTGTTGGAAGGGGTGTCGTGTGTGTTGTTGGAAGGGGTGTCGTGTGTGTTGTTGGAAGGGGTGTCGTGTGTGTTGTTGGAAGGGGTGTCGTGTGTGTTGTTGGAAGGGGTGTCGTGTGTGTTGTTGGAAGGGGTGTCGTGTGTGTTGTTGGAAGGGGTGTCGTGTGTGTTGTTGGAAGGGGTGTCGTGTGTGTTGTTGGAAGGGGTGTCGTGTGTGTTGTTGGAAGGGGTGTCGTGTGTGTTGTTGGAAGGGGTGGTCGTGTGTGTTGTTGCAGCCGCAGGTGTTGAAGTGCAGTCCCCATGCACTTGTATTGCGCCGGGCGTGATGGACTGCTGGCCAGCAAACATCGCGTCCCCTAACAGCTCCGGCTTCTGCTGTAGAGAAAAAGGGGGGGTGGGGGGCGTAAAGAGTCCGGGAAATTACACGAGTGTTTGTATTTTTTCCAACAGTGTGCCTAATAATAGACGGTGCAGTGCACTGTGGCCACTGACCCACTAGGGGCTAGGCTCGAGATGACCAGTTTCCTGGCCGACCACAGTATTCAGAGGTGTGTTCCGCGAGTATCTAAGTCGTGTTGCTTGAAGAGGCAGAGGCCGCACCTCCACACCCGTGCCGCAGAGGTCGGCTGGCAGTTCTCAAGTGCTGTGCTGTGCTGTGCGGGTGGCGGGGTTAATATTTCAGCTGGATGTGACGACGGTGTGTTGTGGTAACGGTCGGGAGTGTGCGCAAGGTTGCATGCGCCTGGGTGGGGACACGCACGTCATTTTCCACGGGTCCTCCTCACGTCAATTTTGCACGATTTCTTTGTTCTTCCGGGCGAGCGACCCCGCATGTTGGGCCGCCGTTCGAGGGCAGTCCTTGTGCCCGCGCCGTTTTTTACTCCCCCTCTCTCGTCGCCTACACACAAACCCTCGGTCCGTTCTTTTGAGCTGGACCTCCTTTGAAAAAAGGGCCCTGCTCGCTCGGGTCTGAATACGACCGGCCAGTTGCCTTTTATTAAACAACTGGGCTCGTAAACCAACCCCCTTCCACAGCTCTCCGCGCCAGCTAAATAGTTTAGTTGCGACATCATTTAATTTCCCCCTTTGCTGGTTTAGAAAAGTCTGCTTCGAACAGAATTCTAGAGAAATAAGACAACATTCGTGACTTGATTATAAAGTAATCATAATTGATTATTTTTTATATTTGCCCGATCGTGTTTGTTTATGTCCAACTCGTACTCCGGAGTTCGTGGGTTCGATCCCAGTCACCGCACTAAAAATAAATTAACAAGAATGATTTTTCACCCCTATCCCAGACGGTCGCAATTCCTTTCCGCATACGTTCCCATTTTACATAATTATATTAGAATTCTCTTTAAAGTTGCTGCATAAAAAAAAAATAGTTATAATTTATCTGGAAATACCACTTTGCCCTAAAGCAAATGAACTGTTATTTTAATACCACAACCGGGCAGAAGATCTAAAATTCCCACCTGTTTCATTATAAAAAATTTCTTTGAATAATATTTACAGTGTTGGCCGAGTTAGCTCAGTCCGCTGCTAGGAAGATACTTTTCCTCGAGTTGGCTGAGCTCATATAGACTTTGAAAGTAAGGTGATGCGCTCGAAAAGCCGAAGTGCGTGTAAAATCTTCATAAAAGTGGAGTTGGCCTGCTGGCCAATCTCTAGTGTCTGGGTCGCGTGCAGGGATGTTTCCGTCACATCTCTCAACTACAATTTTCACCTCTTTACAACAGATCTTGAAGCTCATAGCTAAGACGAGTGTTATAAAACAACGCATCCAGATTTCATTGTGACATAGTTGACAAACTCAAGCGTTTGATTTTAGGGACTCTACATTCGAATCCCAGGTAACGTATGAATGTACCTGCAATTGTTATATGTAAGTTTATTGCAAGCATTTTTCTAAGCCACTACCCAACTAACTTTAGAACAATTTTTAATGTTCCGCAATAGTAAAGTTCGTCTAGATTATTACAGTGTTACTCTTCTGCTGCACACGCATCACGTTAACAGGTTTTAGTTCCTAACTATTTGTGTCGTGCATTACAACACACATAAGGGCACTGCCTACCGGCTGGCAGCTGCGGAATTTAAATAATAAAATCCATATTAAGGAAATTTGGCCTCAGTGCGTTAATTTATAGATAGACGTTTCAAACAAAATGCATTCTTCACGAATTTATTAGGAGAGCATCCCTACGAACATTTATTTTCAACATAGATAGGCAGTATGTACTTTCTTGTAAAACATAAATTTTAAAAAAATATTTGCAAAAAGGTTATACATGTTATGGAAATATCTCCGCTGTAGGGAACTCCTCCTAAAAAGTTCGCGAAGAATACATTTTGTTTGAAAGTCCTACATTTAAAATTAACGCTTTGATGCGAAATTTCCTTAACATGGGATTTCCTATTTAAATTTCGCAACTGCCAGTCGGTAGGCAGTGCCCTTAAAAATAATACGTTGACGATTTTTTGTTTTCAATGGACACTACAATCTTTGTCCCCTCTTTCTGCACGTGCCTGCATTTAAACTAAGCGTTCATTAATGACAAACTGGAAGTTGCATTGTCTACGTGAGGCGAAGAAGTTCTATCAGACATTCGTCACGTGACAAGAGTTTCTCCGCAGTTCTCTCAATTCGGTATCAGACAGCAATCAGGAAACTTTGACAATCCTTGGTTAGAACCTTTGTACACACACTTGCAGGAGACTGGAGGGGTTGGAGAGGCGATGACAAGGACAGAGAGAGGGGTGATGCGGCTGGAGTTAGAGATGGTTTCCCTGCGTAAGGTCTCTATCAATCTGCTCCCGTCTCAGATTCCACCTAGGCCTCCGAGCAAACACGGCACACGCGACTTTCTCATCTTCGCCCGGTCGCGGGAGCTGGTATTTGTCGTGGATCCGCGCGCGGCTTTGTCGCAGCTCTAGCGGACGCTGAACAAACAAACAAACAAACATGGCCAAGTTGCGAAGTGGCTGAGCGATCGAGTGTCCTCGCCCGTCTCTTCAGCCGACTCGCACACAATCTCTTCCTTCTCTCCTAACAGACTCTCAAAATTGCTGATAACTATTCATTAAAACCATTCAGAACAGAAATCATCGACTGTCTACAAAGGACCTTCATGAGGAGCTACCAAACACGTTCTGTCACTTTACTTCCGCTGCGGCCCAGACATTCATCGCAACCGCTGTGTAAGGATGTTTTCTCTCGTACACACGAATAGGTTCTCTCACCGGTTGGAATAACTTTACGTTGTCATCATTTAGAAGCAAGGATTATTAACTTAACGTGAGTAATGTTCCCTGAAGTTCAAAATGATACAGACTGCTAAAAAAAGTCCACACATATTCACGTATTAACTTTTCAACGCTGTCGTACGAGATGTGACGGCACTGTCTATAACAAACGCAGGGTGTTCGGGTAACAAGCGATACTTGTTCAAAATAGGAAATCAACTGACACTAAACTTCATGCTTTTAATGAATGAAGTTTTTATGATAGCTGAATGTCATATAAACATATAAAATATACTACAAACACAACAGGAAGCCTGGGAAGTTCTACTAGTAATGATTATTGCATAACTACGTATGTGATTCACGCTACGAGTATTATTATTATGTTGAATACGACACAATTTATAATTAGGGGAAGGTATAATTTTGCACGTACCTATTGCAAGGTCCGATTTCCTGAATTCAAGCATTAAAATTTGTCGTTATGCAGCCATAGAAAAATTTGACTCGACAGCTACGATGTCAGTTTAGCCACATAGAAAAATGATTCTATTGGTGTAGACCTACTATCATTGGGCGATAGTATATACGATTTTACAATCCAGGAGGCATTCGCAACGAACATATGAATGCGTAACAACGGAACGAGTTCGGAACGTAATTTCAGGACTGAGTATTGGATTAATTGTACGCATTGTGTTAAACTGCACTGGTCTTAACCAGATGTGAGATGCGCGACTATCCACATTAGAGCTGACGCAAGGATCTTTCGTGAAATACGAAAAGAGCATTCTGAATAAAGAGATGAATACATCTGTGAAGTGAATGGAGGGCACAGTGCCTTAGCAAGCTTCCTCGCCATTATTTTCTTCCGTTCACTCTCTTTTTACAGACTGCTAGGATCTTTCAAAATGTCGCGGTGCTTATCTTCTATTCATTGTTTACTTTATTTCATTATCTGCTCTGGGCAAGACAGTATTCTCCTTTCTCTACCAAAGCATTATTCTCTTTCAAAACTGCGCACTGTCCGCCACAACAATGTATCTTTTGACGCTTCAAGTAAAAACTTGCTATTTTCACAGCTGTTCTTTTTTTCTTCTCGAGTATTTTTGTAAACTGCGTAAATCTAAAATAAAAGAATATTACATTTGACGCATGCTAGAAATTATTATCTTATCCTACACCTCACCCGCTCAAGTCACCAAAAGTATAAATACCTATAAATACAGATATTTAAACACTTATGTTTGTTCAAAATGTGGCGTGATTGGAAGCCATATGACTGCTGTATGTTACTCTACGCCCTAAAAATCATTTAATATCTCCGTGACTGAATAAATAAGTTCACAACCGTCAGACAGTTAAATTTGTGTATAAATACAAAATTAGTAAACATGAATTGTGTGCGCGCGCTTATTAATATTTGTTATTGCGTTTATGTGGTTTCTTTATTTTCTATTCTTTTCTACTCTTCTTCCTGCTGCACAAATCCGTATCATTGGCTGTTTCAAGATCATTACTCCCGTCGCAACATCGTAGTCAAACAATGTTTGACTACGATGTTGTCAGTCATGACATGAGGCTGGCTGTCAGTTTATGTCGGTATTCTGTTAAGTCCCTCAGATTGGAGGTTCCTGCAAAGGGAGTTTTGTCGTCTTACTTCAGAAGGAAACTCTTCCTTTTTAATCTCCGTAACACCAAACAAAAAATGCATTTCACCAAGCAGTCTGCACACAAGTGTCCGACGAAACATGCTAAAGCAACATCTGTAATCTATTTTTTAACTGCTGCTGCTTAATGACCGTACTTCAGGTGAACAGGCTAATCGGGGAACTACTTGCATTCCAAACCAATTTAGATTTAATTTAAGTATCAAACACTCCTCCACTGTTACCCGGAGTCAGAGTCAAGAACCTCGTGGTTTCAAACATGAAACCTCACTGACTTCGGCCGTGCAGTCCGTCGTTGGGGAAAATCGCACTCGGGTACTTTCATCATGAGCACTCTGCATTTTATGTTTAAAACAAATAACCAAGTAACGTTTTACGTACACGATCGAGTTTATATGTGAAGTAATAAAGTCTTCCTATGTAAATAAAATAGGACTCTATAATCAAGTTCAAGTTCTTACATTTACCTAGCCAATCATAGTATTACTTACGTGCCAAATTTGGCGAAAATAGTTGAAGTAGTTTTAGAGATATAACTTAACATCTTTATTTTTCATATAGATGAATATCAACAACAATATTCTGCTCCGAATTCAATGCTTACAACTTGTGCTGCCAACATACAAAATATAGTTAAAGTCGGTTGAATGGTTTCCGAGATACGACATAACGCCCTAAATTTTAAAATAACCGCCATTTTAAAAATATGTTCCCGGAATAGTCGAAAACAATATACGTCAGGTGTCCTTACTTAGTACTATGTGTATAGTGAGTTTAGTGAAATTTGGTTCACGCGTTCGAAAATTGAAAACGTTGGAGGGGGGGGGGGGCAAACGCACACGCACACAGGCAGGGAAGTAATATCATAAGCCTTTCTTTCCTTCGGAAAGTAGGCTAAAAATGTATACTCCTTACGTATGTACATTCCTTAAAATACTATTTATAATTTAGTCATCGTCAATGTTATTTCACATGTTCGCATTTTAAAAGCATTTGAACGGATTTCAACAACATGGGCTTATAATCAAGTAATTGGTCCAATGTAATTGGTTAAGTAGTACGATAGCTGAAATAGAGCCTGTGAATGAAAATAGGACAGGCCTATTACAAAACCTAACATGAAATCCGGTCATACAATGCGACAAATGCCATGATGTCTGCCGTAGTGGCTGAGCTTACTAAGCAAACATTTCGCATGCCTGTATGGAACCTGGTAAAGCGTACAAGGTCAATCATCCATCCAAAAGAGCTACAAGTCAACGGGTAAGTGAATATTTTTCGAAAAAGAGTGAAAAGAATGAAGTTTGCCAAGGAAAAGGCAGCCGTGCTCGACTCTGAATGTGAGAGGCGTAGCGGTTCATGCTTTAGTTACTCGTTTTCGCGTGCGTGCGGAGACTATCACAGAGCTCCAATGTGTCGGGATAGAAAACAAGCGTTAAATTGCAGCGATTTTCAGCAATGCCTTCACCCCTTCTATAGTATAATTTTATACATAATCCTTTCTAAAGATTAAACGTCATAACAAAATCAGTAAAATTCAGTTACCTGTTGATCTGTGAACTGTCACTTCCAGCTTTACATGCAGTCATGTTCACTAATTTTCAGTTAAGGGCCTGTTCGCTAGGCGTGAGTTCTTTACCATGCACGGAAAAACATTCACGGTAAATTTTCCCGGAAATATTCAGAGTATCTTTCGGTCAAATGGCGTGCTTTTTAACTAGGGTTGAGGCTGCCCCCCACGCTGAGAAAAGGTTTTTTTTAATCAAATAATTTTTTTTGGCACAATCAAATTAATTGCTTTTTTTTATAGTGGCATGAAATATTTTGTTGTTTAAACCGAATTATTTTGTGGTTCTTCTTTGGTTGCCGCACACTAAGATTTGGTCGTTGCAACTAAAGATTTTTTTGGGTCTACGTACATTTAACAGATTCCGTTAATATAGAAAAATTGGAAGCCCGGCCTCGATCCGAACCGAGAGCGCTTGCATCCGAGCGCTACGCCAGCAACCCGATGACTCGAGCGCATGCATTCGAGCGCTACACCAGCAACCCGATGACTCGAGCGCATGTATCGGAGTGCTACGCCAGCGACCCGATGACTCGAGTGCATGCATCCGAGCGCTACGCCAGCAACCCGATGACTGAGGAAAAGGGAATATTGGGTAACGTGCGCAAATATATATTTTAAGCTCAATTTTTTAGTTTCCTGTTGAAATTGTCGTATTATGATATTCATACCATTTTTAACCATCAATAAATGAATTAACAAACACTGTCACTATCCTAATTGCTACAAAAATTACAAATAATTTCTCTTGCTGTATTTTTCAATGAGTGCCAAACAAATATATACAGTTGATTCAACTAAATATTTTGTTAACAGTTTAATTTGGTTTGTCCTAACACACCGGTTTTGTTTGTTCACGCATGTATTTTGTTTCTTGCTTTTTAAGTATTGTTTACTCAACAAACTATTTTGTTTGAGCAACTAAATATATTTTTGGCCTTATAAAAACAAGTATTTTGTTTGCTGGATCAAAACTTTCTCTCAGTGCAAATACATCGATACACTGTGAGCAGAGATTCACTAAAATAAATATTTTATTCTAAAACTGTCCTACGGTGAGTATCGCATATAACGTGCAGCATTTCAGAAACGTTTCACATTCGGCAACTACTTTGCGTTTTTAAATTTTTCCGTCTCTAATATTTACCTTTCGAGAGTCATCTAGCCTTTTAAACTTACGATTCTTAGGTAAGAAAACTCAGATACTGGATATTTGAAGCAGAAAAAGGCCTTGCAGTATACTTTTCTTATTATTACTACATAAAATGACAGGGTTAGCACTGAACATCTCACAGAGGCAAGATGCCTACGGAAAGACTTAACATTACATTTAACGCATTGCACGTACAAACTACGAGGCATGAGATGCGGGTGTCTGCATCTAGGTATGCGGCGCCTTCAAAAATGTAAGCTACTCCTCTTTACTTCCTCCAGCATCCCAAGGTGGTTGGTTGTGTAAGTCTACCAGTCGTTTCACACGCCCATAAAATCACGTTCACGGCTGTTTAACGTTCATGTGTGGAATTTGACGCTTTCCATGGGCTATGCAAACATTAGTGTTCGCATCTTACATAAATCTGCGCATTTTGTTTATGTGACGGAAAGACTGTGAAACTGTGGTGGGCTCGCGAACCGGCATTGCAAGTCGGCAGTACACAGAGCTCCGTCCACTAAATTCAGCTGGATAGAAAAGAGGCTGAAGGGTGCCGAAGAGGGGGAAATTTCCTTTCGGAAGCTTTCCATCGCCCAGTCACTACCAATATGGTAATCGCTTCATTTGCGAAGCGGCCCAACATATAAAATATGCCTCGCTCTTCCCTTCATACATATATACACGCCAGCGATCCGCATTCTCTCTCTCTCTCTCTCTCTCTCTCTTTCCATTTTCACTCTCCTACACGCCGTCCCTTGCCCCTGCCCACCATTTCGCCACCCCCCTCCCTTTCCCAACTATTTGCCAGGACCAACTGCAGTCAAAAAGGAATGCTGAAAATGAAAATTTTTAAGCTAATACGAGTCGAC
>NQII01001225.1:446080-462301 GCA_002778355.1 Clitarchus hookeri
CCTTGTTTATTTATGGAATATCGACAAGCGATCCACCCGCATACCCCCGCCGCCCTAGCGTGGCCCGTGTATCAGGCAACAGGTTACATGCGGCATAAAATATGTTGCCCAGTTTTTTGGATATTGGAAATGGATAGGGAAGAGAGGAGAGGGGAAGGGCCACTCTCGCTTTCTCTCCGCTTTGTATCACGAATATCATGTCTAACGAACGGCGCCCGGTAAAAACCATTGTGAAAAGGCATATGTCATAACAAATAATGTTTGCGTATTCAGATATGGGCACTCGTCATCAATTTCAGTTGACCCACATTCTATCTTAAATAGACGGAAATATAAATTATCTGACAAACGTCGTGGCTCTGACATAGCGTTCAAGAGTTTGTAGGTTCGATACCCGCCTGCTACACTTGGAATGGTTCTCTACACCTCACGTTCCATTTTGCCAAGCAACTGCTAGTGCAGTCATCTGATACAGGAAAGCACTTAATACGTCTAGAAAATTAACGAATTCTGTTAAAAAAAAAAAACCTCGATTTTAACGCTTTACCAATGCACATATATTCTGTCCATTTTTTTAACACTTTGTATCGGTTTTTTTACAAATGTTTTACACAGTTTAGTTTGTTTCAATTATTGCTAAGAATGGATCATTGAAGTCATTCAAAGTTTATTTTGGGATACTGTTCCAAGTTTTCGAACATTTCTGCAGTATTGAAAATAACTGTGACACAAAAACTCAGCATGGGAAGTTCGAAAACACTTTGCCGCTACTGTGCCCCTTAAGTATAAAAATACAATAGCAGGACCAAATCCAGTTTCGTAAAACTATTCCATCTGGCTCTAACGCCATCGAGCTGCGAGGCAAGTAACTCGTTACTACATTTGTGGTTGTTTGTATTTTTTTACGCCACTAAAAAAAAAAAAAAAAAAAAAAAAAAAATTGATCGACTAATAGAAGCTAGTATCTCCGAGAACTTTAAAAATAATTTACAAACAAAAATACGGAAACCTTTAAACTCCACTATAAGGGTTCAAACTGCCAAAAAATCGTGAATAAAATTATTTTTATTTTTAATACAAATTTATTTACAAATCTGGGTTGAAGAGCACGCCTATCTGAATCATTTACAATTTTGTTTCAAACAGAAATAAAATTGGCCGTAGGATTCAAAATAATTGTCTCTTTGTCTCTCCAATAAAAAACACTTTTCCCGGAGCTACGAGTAGCGCCTCTGTCGGGCGGCAGATCCAAGTAGCAGTTGGCGATTCTTGCGCACTCCGCGAGCCGGTGTAGACGGCTGGTACTAGGGCGTTGGGAACGTAGTGTTTTCCTCGTGTGCGGTTACACACATATATAACTGGTGTGACCGTCTTCATTGCCAGTGGACTGAGAAATAACTGCAGAGGGACGTTCTCTACCATTCCACACACACACTCTGTACAAACATATGGCAAATTAATTAAATTAAAAAATATAAATAACATTTAATTCAGTGAGAAAAAAAAGGGAATTTCACTTGCGTACTTGGGTATTGACCGGGGAGAAGGAAAATAAAAATCAAGAGTTGGAACAGGTAAAGTATTCGAGTCAACATGTATTTGAGTTCTCAATTTATAGAATCGTTATTTTCTAACAGTCGCCGGAAAAGCAGTGGACGTACGTCTCAAGCGCCTCGTGAGCCACACGCACTTACCGTGCCGTCTTGCGACTGGGCAAGCCCAGCTCGCGCCGTGGGATCACCGCTCGTCTGCGCACTAGCACGCTCATGTGACAGAGCGTCACGTGTAACGACACTCAGCACGAGCTGTTCCCGAGTCACGCTTCAAGGCACCCATGATCCGGCCAATGCACTAGCCGAGAACCTCTACTGACTGTCCAGAGCTGTACGCCGCTCACTGCATCGAGCCTTCTCTGGGTGGGAAGCCCTCCAGTTCTACAGTATGCAGAGTTTCAACCACTGCCACGAGTCCAATATCATTGGCTCGGGCACCCTACAGAACCTAGGGTAGGACCTACGAGATTGCCCGTGATATTACCTAGAGTTTCCATGGCACTGGTGGGGTGTACCCAAACACCCTTTCCAGCTTCATGAATTTCTTCACATTAAAATCTGGTCTTGAGCCCTAAGGCCCAACGACCTTGGCGCTAGTTTCGAACGTCCTGCCTCGTGAACGTTCCTCGGAACCATCTGTCCGTCCATCAGGGACGAAACTCCTTGCCACGTGTAAGGAAGATGACGTGACGGGGAAGTCCCAGCGTAGCCCAATTGAGATCAAACTCAAGGGTGGAGGGGGCCGTAGCACGCCAATCGGTGAGAGCGGTTATGCTGGACTCAAGGTCCGTCCGGTTCATTAACCTTTCTAGAATAACACGCGGGTTACCAGACTCAGATAGCAATGGCATTGTACTGCCACGACTCCTCAACCACACGTACATATGCCTTCCTCGCCCAGAAGGAACTCACCTGGGAAGTCCGTCACCCATATCTTCCCTCCCTTGTCAAGTCAAACATACGAACCTCTATGGTGTTAGGGGGGTAAGGGAAGAAAAGAAGCGATGGCAAGCATACAGTAAGCTACTCGGGCCAGGCAACTAGATAAAAAAAACGCGCAGAGACACTAAAGGTTTCGCTGCTTTTGTGATATACTATTTTATTTATATTATGTGTCGGAAACTAAACAGACATTGGTGCTCGCGTGTCTCACTCTTCCTCCCTACGTTTGGTGGAGTGACCTCCGACTGGACAACCCTGCAGAGCGTACTGATACAGCCTTCTCTTCCTTTTAGCAATCTGTCCAGACGTTCCTTCAAGTTCTGCCCATTATCTATGGCTTTGTTCCTCGAAACAAACATGTATTAGCCTCTGTCCCCTATGTCTTCGCGTCTCAACCTTTCTTCTTTGATGTGATATCATTACATATCTGGAAAACCTCGCATTTCTGGGAATGGGATTTTTTTTTTTTTTTTTTTTTGCCATTCTTGCTTTTTAGAACCTTTAGAGGTCAACTGCAGTGCTATTACAACTTTTAAAACCCGGACAGTGTTTTCTTCCGATATTTGTATTCGAAGAGCCCTGTCAGGTTTCATAGACTTGTGATAATCGCGAAGTTAACACAAAAGTCTAAAAATGAGATAGAGTGAGTTTCATGTTCCGCACACACTTCCAACATGACTCATTGTTGCCAATACAACGTCAAAATCGCATGGCCAAACAGTGACGAACTCGTCTGTTTACATTGAATTTTTTAACACACCCACGCTTGAATATATATTCTAGTTGCGTTAAAACTCGGCCAATGAAAGTGTGCACATATTTTAACATTATTAAATAGGTACATATACAGTTTTGTAATCTACATTTCAACCTACGCAGTTTTGAGAATGCTATTGCCGAGGAGCAGTCCAATGTTTGGGCATGGACATTTGTTACTGTGCCGCTTGCATGCTCAGTTCACCCTGTATTTAATATATTTTCTTCGATCAACAGTGGATACCATGTTCACAGCACACACAATTACGTGAACTTTCTTATAAGGATAGCTGATAAATATCACATCTATGACCAAAGATTTGTAAATCGTAAGTTGCCACCCATGACTTCTGTCCACTAACTTAGTGCATCGCCCGAGAAGACGTTAACTAATACTCCAACCTGGGTGCAGGAATTCATTTGATGTGATGAATTTTAAAGAATATTTTTTATTTGTACGTTAGTTCGTACGCGCGTTCCATTATATACATTTGTGGTGTTTTCCGTTAAACTATGTAAATAGCGTCCACGTGAGATGAGAGGAAGCGGGCGCTAGGTAAATCTGCCTTGAATGCGATGACAAAGCGAAATTATATCGGTACGGAGCAGAGGCAAAAGAAGACTCGGTATAAGAAATAAAATAAAACCCCTGTCTCTGCACACTGCGTGATGAGGACGCCCCTAAAGTCAGCAAACTATTGCTAGTAATGTTTAAAACGTAAAGGTGCTACGAGTTTCAGTAGTACGTCACAGTTTATATTGGAGTATTGCGTTATAGTATTGTNCCCCTAAAGTCAGCAAACTATTGCTACTTGATGTTTAAAACGTAAAGGTGCTACGAGTTTCAGTAGTACGTCACAGTTTATATTGGAGTATTGCGTTATAGTATTGNATGTTTAAAACGTAAAGGTGCTACGAGTTTCAGTAGTACGTCACAGTTTATATTGGAGTATTGCGTTATAGTATTGTGCGCAGAATATATAAAGACCACAGGTCTTTTTGAATGTGGTGAGCCGCATTATAATCTGGCAGCATTTCGGTGCTCATTAATTATAAGACTAGCTGCCAGGGGTTGAGTTACGAACAACCACGCTCCACAAAAGCGACATCCTAACTANGCTCATTAATTATAAGACTAGCTGCCAGGGGTTGAGTTACGAACAACCACGCTCCACAAAAGCGACATCCTAACTATAAGTGTCACAGAGGTAGGTGCTTCCAGTTGTTTACTGTCCAACTGCCATAGAAGAAACAGTGCAGGTAAGGGACGGCGTTGTGTGCTGGTCACACCACTCGTCACCCACGACGGCCAATCGGGCTATAAGGCGCTGTGTTTTTATTTTTGTGCTACATGATGGCGTAAATAATAAAAACCTATAAGCACCTTTCCGAAGTTACATATTTCCTCGAGTCACAAAGGAGGAATTAAAATTTATCATAGATAATACGAATAGTTTAAGAATTCAAACATTCAATATTTCCATCAATATTTCGTAGTCTTTCCAATAATTTTTCAATCTTCCCATCAATCGTTCCATCTAGGTTTCGCAATATTTTCATCAATCATCAATACATATTCAATCCATGGGTTTGTCGTCTGTCTCTATAAATGCATATTAAAAAAAATGGTTCACAAACTGTCTCCAAATGTGTACATGTCGACAGAATTACCATTTTGTATGCAGTCAACTATTCATGCATTTTTTTTTACATAAAGTTTTTATCATCATTCTATATGCAGATCTTTCCTTCAATAGTTGATGTGCTCATAGCACCACTTTAAAGTTAAGAGGGATAAAAAGATAAGACGCAGACAAATAAAGAAAAAACAATAATTTTATAATAATAATTTATTAATATATAATCATTTATTATTATTTTGTAATTACAATTTCACAAGAAAGCAGTTCATCACATCATGCGATATATCCCCGTTCCTTCAGTTTATTCATTATTGGAGATATTTTAACAATGCATGAGAAATCCCCGCGTTTTTTAAGATGGTCTGCCTTTGACGTCATCGAACATAGAGACGCGACGTGCATCGCACTGCCTGATTGTCGTCAGCGCCTATTTTGTGATAGAGTTTTTACCTTCGGTAAAAATGCTCGTCGACATGAGAGAATCGCCTATACTCTAGAGTCCTTTTCGCATGAGGAAGATTTACGACAATGGCCACACACAGTTTATGCGAGGCGATACATACAAAAATCACATCCAGACCCTCAAGGATTCGTCTTTTGAGAACAAGCAAGTTATGCCATCCATACTCCCTGCTAAATCGGTGGGTATTGATTCCATAAGTGATTATGATTAAATGACTGAATGAATGCAGTAGAGTCGGTTTGTGTGGAATGTACACTTGCAAGGCTTTCGCGTGATGTCGACGAACTTCAAAATAAACGGCCATCAGCTCTAAATACTGATGAGCATACAACTTCTAATACAAACAAAAGCAAATTTAATATAGAATACAAAACAGCTGAGGTGAAGATGACCACGAAGAGAGCATTGATAACATGAAGACGATGTCGGCTTTGAAGACGATCATGGCGACTTTCTCGATGCACTGACACACCCCTCCTACACATTTGCTGCAACAAGCGCCATGAAGAAGGCAGAAGACGCGAGAAGACTGGCTACCTATTTCCCGAAGACCCGAATGAACTTATTGAGACACTCATATATTGTATTGACCTTCAAACGCGGGGATTTCTCATGCATTGTGAAAACGGATATATCGCATGATGTGATTAACTACTTTTTTCTAAAATTGTAATTACAAAATAATAATTAAAAAATGATATAAAATAATGGTTTTTTCCTTTGTGTTTGTGTGTCGTATCTTTTCATCTCTCACAACTTTAAAAAGTGGCGCTATGAGCACATCGACTAAAGAAGGAAANAAAGCAAATTTAATATAGAATACAAAACAGCTGAGGTGAAGATGACCACGAAGAGAGCATTGATAACATGAAGACAATGCCGGCTTTGAAGACGATCATGGCGACTTTCTCGATGCACTGACGCACCCCTCCAACACATTTGCTGCAACAAGCGCCATGAAGAAGGCAGAAGACGCGAGAAGACTGGCTACCTATTTCCCGAAGACCCGAATGAACTTATTGAGACACTCATATATTGTATTGACCTTCAAACGCGGGGATTTCTCATGCATTGTGAAAACGGATATATNTGGCTACCTATTTCCCGAAGACCCGAATGAACTTATTGAGACACTCATATATTGTATTGACCTTCAAACGCGGGGATTTCTCATGCATTGTGAAAACGGATATATTGCATGATGTGATTTAACTACTTTTTTCTAAAATTGTAATTACAAAATAATAATTAAAAAATGATATAAAATAATTGTTTTTTCCTTTATGTTTGTGTGTCGTATCTTTTCATCTCTCACAACTTTAAAAAGTGGCGCTATGAGCACATCGACTAAAGAAGGAAANTGTTTGTGTGTCGTATCTTTTCATCTCTCACAACTTTAAAAAGTGGCGCTATGAGCACATCGACTAAAGAAGGAAAGATCTGCGTATAGAATGATGATAAAGAATTTACGAACGACAATTGCACTAATTGTTTACTGCATACAAAACAGTTATTCTGTCGTCATTTACAAATTTTGGAGACAGTATGTGAATCGTTTTTTTTAATATGTATGGAGAGACACGACAAACCCATGGATTGAATATGGATTCATAATTTATGGAGAGATTGCAAAATATTAATGGAGATATTGCAAAAGATTGATGGAGAGATTGCGAAAGATTGATGGAGGGATTGCGAAAGATTGATGTAGGGATTGCGAAAAATTGATGTAGGGATTGCGAAAGATTTATGGAGAGATTGTGAGAGATTGATGGAAATATTTCTGAGGACTGGTTGTGGATTGACGAAGATTGTGAAAGGCCGATGGAAATATTGGAAGATTAGTGGATTGATCCAAATATCGATGGAATGAATGGACGATTGAGAGATTGATGGTCAAGAAGAACATTAAAGTTAAGACTGCTAATCACCCTCGTACATTCCAAGTGTCCAGGGCCTGTCAGTATTGGCATTTAAATTAACACCAATTAAGTCTATAAAAGTTTTGGTAGATGCTGATCCATACTATGATTATAACATACTCATGAAGGTGATCGCTATAAGTATGATGGGCTTGGTTTATTCGTTTATACATACATTTAAAAAAGGCGAGTAGCACACTTATACCTACAAAACAGTCGAGGTAGTGAATAATTTGCAGATTCTGGAATCGTGTATTTATCAGTCTTCAAGAGACGGGACCCGAAATGTAGTTGGTAATTAAATGAGACTTTTGCTTGTTTCCGTAATGCTGTATGTATAATTTCAGGACAATAAAAAAAATTATTTGCAATTAAAATATTTTTTAAAACTTATAAGAATTACAGATTTACGATGACATATCCTATGCCTAAAAAACCAATATGGATACCAGAAACAAACATATGCTTGAAGATTTGGTGGGCGTAACTGCCGAGCACCTTCGGGTACGCTTGTCAATCCTGAGTCAACAGCTTCCCAGCAACCCCCTGAGTCGAGCCAAAGTTTGCCAAGCTCGTGCGAGTCTAGCCGAAGCCACCCAGATCCCATTTAAAATACATTGTCCATGAATGTCCATAATCATACTACTAAACATGAATTTTATTTTTACTTTCCTTAAAAAGTTTGGCTTAAACGACAATACAGTTTTTTTTTTNTCATACTACTAAACATGAATTTTATTTTTACTTTCCTTAAAAAGTTTGGCTTAAACGACAATACAGTTTTTTTTTTACATGTATGACCATATTTGTCATTAATAATTTTTCAATCCCCATGCAGCTTAGAAAAAATACATTGNTTTTTTTTTTACATGTATGACCATATTTGTCATTAATAATTTTTCAATCCCCATGCAGCTTAGAAAAAATACATTGAGAAATTACGACAATAATTGTAACCCCATGATTGCAACTGAAAACTTTGTGTTAAAATTCAGAATACAATCAATCAGTCCACAAATTCTCGTACTCTCATTTTTCACCCATATTATAAGTGTTGTGAATTAAGTCAACATGTATAGAATTAATACACTCTTTTCCGATTACACACATTAGAAGCTAGTGAATATCGCAGATGCGGTCAGTTATGTCATAAAACATTCATACTGGAATGTTCAATTTTATCTTATATTCATTAAATATTCAGGTTTTTTATTCAAATTTTTGGTAAGCAGATATGTACTAAAGAGCATATTTGCATATCTATAGCATAGTTTTGACGTTAATATGGCGCTAATGTTACCTAATGTTTACCATCGGTGATTAATGTAGCGTGGGATATGACTAAGTTGGAAAGCACCTATTTTCTGGAGGTTTGATTACAAACAAAACAATATGAATATCGCCAAGGTACGACATAAACTCTGATTGGAGGGCAATAAACATATCGTCTTGTTTAACCGTTTCATGCCTTATGTTCACACAACCGTCGTGCATATTGTACCGTCATCCTTAATCCTGTGTCCACAAATAACTGTTGGTCCAATCATAAACAGTGCCAGTGTCCGCAGTTTGTTAGTTATGTTGGCGTTACGTTATGTAAACGTACTGATGTTTACGTTCAATGTAGTTGTGTACCACTCATACTGGTACTGGCGGTAATCGCCGTGATTGGTTATCTCAACATCTACGTTTCGTATGCACGCATCAGTACATGGCAGCCAAAGAAAACGCAATATTCAAGTGCTATTTCTGCAACTCTCCAAACAAACAAAATACTATCTAAGGCACTTCTCTTTTCATAAATTGCAGTTCGCGGTTTGCGCCAAAATGTCACAGGTTCTCATTTTTTGGCCAAAGATTTTTTTTCAATTGGTACGACAATATTTAAAAAAATTAAGATAATTTTTATCTACTATGCAGATGCCGTGATTTACATGTGTCTCCTCAAACACAGCTGTCTAAGATTTCACGCATTTCCACGTTATTCGCGCATTTAAAGGTAGGTTAGCACGAATTTCTTTTAAGGAGATAGACTCAGTTATATTTACTGTAAAATAATACACTTTATGACCGATTTGTTTTTCGAACGTAATAATAAAGTTAATAAATTGTCCAGTGCAACTAAACACACACACACACACACACACGATCACGCACACACGGTGTTTTTCATTTACATAAAAAATGTTAGTCATGGTTAGAGAATATTACAGAATTACACCTTTAAAGGCGTTACCACCAAATTTTCAATATAAAACAAAACATAAATGAGAAATGATTTTTTTTTTAATTTGTAGTTCGACGTTTTATCCATGTGTACGAGAGAAAAATTTATCGTTCTTCATTCATAACAAAAATTAGTAGCCATCACTTATCTACTGTATAAACGTTGCTCTGGAAGCATAAACAGTCTCATATAAAAATACTTTTCATGGCATATAGAAAAAGTGCAACAAAAATAAGATATGAGGTAACAAAAAATCTTCTAGTGGATACAAGGCTACCTGCAATTTAACTCAAAACAAAAACTGCCGCGATAACAAATTGAAGACAGTTTAATATATTTTTGAAACTATTACTTAAAGCGCTATCAGCAAAATAAAATATGCATGTGAAAGATAATACAAGTACAACAATGGACTTAATAAAATAATAACCCTCTAGTTACTTTTAAACTCATGTCATTCAACCCATACATTTTAAACACTTATTTATGTGCAACTGATTATAAAAAATGCTTAAATTCCAAGTCCTTGCTTTTAGTAAAAATTAATAACATTGATATAGTGATACTTATTTCCAGAACAAAACATTATTATTTAAAACCGTGGAAAGAAAGTGTTCCGAGTCAACGGAAGTAGGCACAAGGTTCTATTCAAGACCTAGGTGTTATAAGTACCAAGACCTACGTGTTATAAGNCCGAGTCAACGGAAGTAGGCACAAGGTTCTATTCAAGACCTAGGTGTTATAAGTACCAAGACCTACGTGTTATAAGTACCAAGACCTACGTGTTATAAATACGTGCTGTAAATTTTTCTCAGCAAAATGTCGAAGAAGACACNGTGTTATAAGTACCAAGACCTACGTGTTATAAATACGTGCTGTAAATTTTTCTCAGCAAAATGTCGAAGAAGACACATTACAAAACCTAAATAGTTAGTGTTGTCTATCTTATTAAGGTATGCCGACACATCTGCACATTTCCCGCTGAAATCGTGAGTCTGTGACCTACTAATAACACACTGCCGGCCGAGCATTTCCTAAGCAAATTGACTTGCGTCTTGTGCATTCCGTGATTCAAGTAACTTTGACGTAAAAATTGCATCACTGAATAAATAACTTGCACAATACGAAAGAGTCAATCTGAAGTGATTTAAAACACCGAACCGGTAAACGGTTTTTGTTTACATTGCAATTCCCAGTCGGGAATTGCACTAAAAAATTGATTTAATAACAACCAAATATGCAGCACAGAGTTTACAACTTTAAAAGGATAACTACGCTTACAGTCTACTCACGATTTCTACACACTTTTTAAATCAAACCTTCGAAAAATAACCCCATTTATGACGTATTTTGTTGTTTCCTAATTATGTCTGTATCACAAGCGTTTAACACTTCTTAACATAAAATTACCTTATTCTTGTTAAATTGAACTTTTTATATTATATTTATAAATTATTTTTTATTTATAATTAATATTAATAAAAACAGAGAGAAAACATAGCTTTGGTAATGCCTAGTAAGAAGTGGCTATTAGACTGTGAGCGCGGGAATGCGGTGCCGCGATTAGCCATGTATAAGATATAACAGTGTGCTGTACGTGCCGCAGTGGGTTGAGGTTACGTTACAGCAAAATGAGAACCACTGCACCGATTTCAGTCAAACAAGCTGTATTGTCATGTATACATTATACACAAGCTCTACATGACCAAGAACATGCAAATGTCCTGTAGTACCAATTAGCTTCCTGAAAATCCATATTTCTTTCCCAAGCTTAAACTTCATCTTCTTACGAGAAAACAAAACAGGCGATGAATAAATACTAATTACAGCAGTCTGATTAACAACTCCATCATGTACTGGCACTGCCTTCCAACAAATTATATCACGGAGAT
This sequence comes from Clitarchus hookeri, assembly GCA_002778355.1. Lineage (NCBI taxonomy): Eukaryota > Metazoa > Arthropoda > Insecta > Phasmatodea > Phasmatidae > Clitarchus > Clitarchus hookeri. The sequence continues at coordinate 457,479 of NQII01001225.1, forward strand.
TAATTTCAGCCAAACTCGTAAACGTCGGGTTACCAGCATTATGACGTTTACGAAAAAAACAGAACTCCGAAAGTTCACTTCCACATTTAGCTGTTATACCTAACAGACCAAATGTGTACATATAAGTCAAAATAATATAACTCTCTTCAACAACAATGACCTTGCGACAGCATGTATAATCATCCTTATCAGCATCATAATTCACACTTAGAATATTATATATTTTTTCAAGTTCATGGCCTTGAGATAACGCTTATCTTATCTTTCCGCTACTTCTGTTATCTTTGTTGTTTATGTTATCTATGGTCGGTATCTTATCAGGTGAAGACATGTTAGTGCAAGAGTGGTGTATATATCATTCGTTGTTGAACTTACACTCAGAACAGCGGTACGTATACAGCTGTCGGCTTACAGTTAGGACCGCGGTGGTGTAGTGGTCAGACTACCCGCCTCCCACCAAAACCAACCTGGCTCGAGTTCCGGCGGGGTCCCTAACAGATTTTCGCACGTTGGAATTGTGCCGGACTATGCCGCTGGTCTGCAGGTTTTCTCGGAGATCTCCCTATTCCCTCGCCTTTGCATTCCGGCGCTGCTATATTTTCGCGTCGCTTCATACTCATAGGCTCTAAAGATCTTGATGCTAAGAACCGCCCAAATATCTCCTCTCCACTCGGCGTACAGCTGTTAAACCTACAACCGATACAACGACTAAGCCAAGAAAAGAACAGGAAGCACAGAAAAATGGCAAAAGGACTGAATGCACTACATACTTACGAGCATTTGGAATTTTGTAAATATATGATCCCNAGCACAGAAAAATGGCAAAAGGACTGAATGCACTACATACTTACGAGCATTTGGAATTTTGTAAATATATGATCCCGTGTTTTTTTTTTGCCAACAGTAAATACATGCATAAAGTTTTTCTAATGTAGGGCAAATTTTAAAATTGACCACGCAAAAGAAATGTTGTAATTCTTATGTTACATTCGTGAGTAACTTTGACCTTTATTATAAACTCGGTGTTTCACTGCAAATTCCTAATTTGCAATACGAATGCGACTGGTATGTGTGTCAAGTTTCATTTACTATTCTACGTAACGCCCAGCAAACAGGTAGTGCAAGTCTGTAAGCCGAACGAGCTCGCATGCAAAACAGCCACACCGCCACAAAACGACGTAAACGCAGGTAAAAGCGAGGAGGCAGGGGCGGGCGAGAGAAAACTGCTCCGGCATGCAGATGGCATAATCGAGCGGAACTGTGCTGCATGTTTTATGGAGCTCCGGCGACGGACGAATGTTTACCAGCGAGCGACGTGTGCAAGCGTGCGCGCGCATCCTCCGTGACGGCCGGAATAAATTCCAATTTGCTTCATTTGGCAGTGCCGGCGGCCGTGGGGGCAGGCGCGAAGCGGGGGAGGTCGCCGTGAATAGTTCATGGGGCTGCCACATCCGGCCGGGCGGCAGGTCTGACGTGAACAACACATGGCCGCAGCATCCACCACAGGCGCAGATATTCTGGGCTCGCCGAGGCGGTGCGCTGTCACTCGGCTCAGCTCAGCGACAACCCCCCCCCCTCTATGTATTAGAGCCTACCTGCGTGGCTTCTCTAAGAGGAATGAAACATACCGAGTCGCACCGCAGTTTAAACATCAAGCGTTGGCTTCCATCTGGTGTGACAATCACCAACCCGTGTGGCAGATCTTATTTGCTACGAATCCAGCTACAGCGAATGCTTCCTAATGCCCTGGCGTGATCGTGTAGGCCGTACGGACCCGAATATATTTGTTTATTTGCGACTTTCTGATGAAAAACTGAAATCACAGTAGGTAGCGTAGTTCGCAATCGAAAACCGCATCTATAAAGACGGCGTCTCAATGGATACTGCTGCTATTATAGGCTGGCGATACAGTGACATCTGTGAACGATCGCTGTGTGTGCAACAGACCAACAGAAACTCTTCTCAATGAATCCATAGTTTATTAGATTCTGTCATCGGTACTCTTCAGACAAAGAATCCCTTATGTTGCAACACCTGAAATGAAAAATTAACGTGTAATTTAAAGGTGTTTAAAGTATCTGTATTAGGCGACTGCGCCTTAGACGTGCGTTTTACGACCTAAGGTGGTGCTAGATACCGTAAAATGAGGTGACGTGAGACAAAAAATAGTTTTATATTTCGAGTGATTGCATTACCTTGCGTAAATCACCTTGATACTGATTTTTATTTTTAAGTGATTGTTGAGCCATCATGCCAAACGCATGTTGCCTTAGCTACAAACCAAACACTTTTTTTCCAAACTACTAGTTCTAGGAAGGACTGTTCCATTACGGCATATTCCTATAAAAACTTTTTAAAATTAATTTTACAAAACTTCCGCCTCCCAAAAAAATACTTTCTTTACAGAGAAACGTTCCTTTTCCGTGTAGTGCAAATGAATTTTCCCGTGATATTTATAGAGGATTTTCCCCAAACACTAAAATTAGCAATATGGCAAAATATATTTTAGGTATTAATTTTTCCCTGGGCTATTTACTAATTACAAAGAGGTGAACCATTATTCGTACATTTGATTGAACCATTTTATTAACTGCACAGCGCTACAATTAAACGTAAACAGTTGGTTATTTTTTCTTTATATTCGCTTCAGGGTGCGGAAAAAAATTTACATTTTATTATTCAGCAGAATGAGGACATGAAAACCTAATTTCAGAATCGGGAGTGATACAATTGCCTTCGTTTTTCGTCAGTAAAGTACATAGCAGGAAATAGAGCGCTCGCTGGTCGCATTTAGTCACGCGCTTGCAGCTGAAGAGAGAGAAGTGTCAAGTTGGCGACATCCTGCTGTTAGCGCGAGTTACTCAGCTTTACCGATGCAGCAACGAGATGCTTCTATTTACAGCAAACTCTCGTGCTACTACATTCCGTTCGCAGTTATTTTGTCAGGACTTGTGAAATACGGGATGTTTTACGGTAAAAATCTGTGTCGACCCTCGCATCAAGACGTTTACGCATGCAGGAGTGAACAAACTGGTCCTAGAGCAGCCATTACATCTCAACCTTCTATTTCCAAAGGACAATTTATGAAAATTTTTCTCGTCAGCTGCTGGAAAGAATCAATGTTTAGGCAGTGGGATTTCGCTAGTTGAAACCACTAATTAGGTTACACAAACGCAATGTTTCTAAAATTGCATTAATAGTATATTTAAAAATATATATATAATTATTGTAGGTATCGGCTTCAACGTCCTGGAGTAGAGACAGAACAAAATGTGGGAAGAGCCATTCCCTAGTGAAGCCGGTCGGGTTCGAGCTCCGGACCACCTACGCGAGTCCAGCACGTCAACCGCTTGGCCACACACAAGCTCATTGCCCGACCTACGCAGGTTTTCACGCTTCGCGCAGCAAGCGTGGTTCGTTTAAAGTAACATTCATCTTCTATAACAGACGCAATTGCCTTAATATTTAATTTTTAATTATCAACGAAAAAAAATATAGGTGTTTGAATAAACCTTCTTTTAAGCTAGAGGAAGACGTGTAATATTCTGCTTTAGCGTCATTCAAGCAACTTCAGAACAATTATTCCTAAGAACAGACTATGTCTTGAATTCGGAGGGAAGTACAGTGGCTCGGCAGCGATGAATGGAATAGCCAATTTATTTGCATTTGTTACGTCTACAGCCTCAGGCACGAAAGGATCACCATCACAGTTACACGCCGGTTTAATGGAGTTGCCTTCGGGAAACGAGGGCCTTGTGTCAAATCAAGGGTACGCAACGGATATACCATGTAGCGATATTTAAGAAAATATTCATACTTTATCAATATATTCTAGACTTTTTCCAACTAGCAGATATCAAACAATTAAAATGCAGCACAAAATTATTAAATTCCTCATAAAATGTAAATGTTCTATAATCGTGCATTGACAGTAATTACAATGAATACGAAATTATGACGCGAAAACGAAAAACTTCTGCAAAAGAGGTGAAGCCAAGCCTTAAAGTTACAACCGCAAACAGTTTGAAATTGTGATAACACGTTTACAACTCGTTTTCGGTTATCAAAGCAATTTAGAAAAAAACTTCCAAAGAAAACACTCATAACTGCTTACAATATATAGCAATGTTGGCAGAAAGTATTCAAATTAATCCTTTCTGCAAATGTCTGATTTAGAACGCAGTATTTGATATTAGCTGCAACTGAAGTGTTTTTGTTTGTCTACAAGAAAGTTGAATAATGTCGGACATATAAAAAACATATTCATACTTTATCAAAATAATGCGATTTGATTGACACAGTGAAACGTTTTTCTAGGTGCACAACAATGTTAATATCTGCATGAGGTGTACGTATACATAAGGGGAGGAACTTTGGAAGTAACGAGGGCTGTCAAAGATGTTCGAGGTACCGCGAACCAGCTAGAGGCTGTAATGCAAGTGAAACAAGTGGCAGGTGGACGACTGCCGCCTTGCGCCCACTGAGACTTCGTCTGGCGGACCGAGTTGCCTTCGCATCGACAGTCGCCAAGGTCCGTTACCTTTCCAATTTCCTGAAAACTTCGTCTAGCTATCTCCCGACATTAATTTCATTTACAGTGCGAAGATTGATATAAGGTTTTGTCCTCATCTCCGAAAGCGAAGAAGAAGACGAAGAAACGCTATGTAGCGGCAGCGAAACTGATTAGAAGGGAGGAGGGAATTACATCACCTAGAAACGGCCGGGGAAAAAATAGTCCAGTCTCCTCGTTTCCCTTTCCAGTCCGCTCGCCCGTCCGGCCTAGGGTACGAATGCGCACAGGAAGTAAGGAAAAGGTTTTCCGT
>NQII01001225.1:468707-491319 GCA_002778355.1 Clitarchus hookeri
GTTTTGTTATGAAAGTTCTCACTGGTCACGAAACGCCAGACTATGTTTTCTTTATTTACAAGCGATTGTAAATATGTTATTACTTTTTGCATTAAAGGTTATGGACTCGTTTAATATGAATAAAACCACTTGAGATGAGCAGTGAAGTTAAAATTTAATGGTAAGTTAATATAGAGTGACGCAAAAAACCTACAACCATTCATTGTTGTAAGTAATGTGCTATTTCGTTAGTGTAAAATATTCTAGCACACACACTGCCTTCGCCTACATAGCCCTGCAAAGGAATATATTTTTTACTTTACCTTCAGTCAATTTAAAAGAAAATATTTTACTAGTTTCTGATAACTATTTTTTTTAACTTATTTTTCAAGTGACGAAACAATTTGTGTAAGAGACCATTACGATTAGTGTATGTCGTATGCAGACACAAAAGTTATTATTGAATCCAATTTGAATGCCGCAATTCATTCATAAAAGAAATACACACGCACGCCAACCTAATATTCCTTTTTTGCTATGCTCTCTAGCGCATCCAGATTAATCAAAGCGCGTGTGGTAGTACGATTAATATACATCTTTATTTTGATCTATGCGGCTACCTACGTAAATAACAGACACCAAGAAGTATACTGAAATAACTGTTATTAATGGAATTCACATAATTTACCAAATTCTTTGGCATAAATATTGTTTCCATACCACGAAATAGTTTGTCCACGTTAAGCAAACAATTTAGATGCTGTTTTTCTTATCACACCAGATAAATTGCATAAAAATATCGTATGAGCCTGTGTATTCCTGTTCTTTTAAAATGCGAGGTAGAGTGAAGAAAGGGTTGGGATAAAGTAAATGTTAGAAACGAGTATGAGTAAGAAAGGGAACTGACAATAATATGCGGTCCACGAGGAATATATTTTACGTTTCAGATTCGATTTCCTTTCGTTGGCTTCTTTGTTAGTCGATTGAGGGCAGTAAAGGCTGCTTGTGAATCTCCATACAAAGTTTACACGGAGCCCGGGCTGTGTTATCTCTCAGACTACTGCAGACAGCCTCCCAGGAGGAAGTGCTACCCTCTCTCTCTTCCCCGTGCTCTTCGCTTTTCTATATCTGCTGCTCGTTTTCCTCCGGAGGCCTGGCCTGATAACACGAATGCGCCTCAATCTTTCCACGTTTCTCTTTAAGCGCCGCGAGAGGGAAAAAAATACAAGCGGTAAATTACTCAGCTCCTATAAACATATAAGAACCGCTGAATTAATCAAACGGCGAAGTCGTTTCGTTCGCTTGATTCCCTCGTGAATTACACAAAGGCTTGGCTCAGTTCCATGTAAGTAGTTTCTGATGTGCCTTCTTCCCTCACAGGAACCACTGCATTAATGGCATCACACTAGCGTCTCATGACTATTGTTATTTGGTATCGCCGAGTACGGCCGGATGAAATTCATACAAACGTCTACGAGACAACACATTTTTTTCCCCCTGGCTGCCGCAGAGGTGATGATTATTCATCAATTAAGTGGGTAAAATATATTAGAATAGTCAATTTATTTCGTATTCGCTGAAATTTATCTATTGAAATGTGCAACAGAACTTTATACATAGCCTTTGATAAACATATTGTTTATTAAATTCAAAACATTTATTGTGCTATACGGAAATTAAAATTACAACTACACTATTTATAATTACACGGAAAAAAATAGTTCACTTTCTTAAAATTTGGACCCGTGATTATATATATGCTTTTGTTTACTTTCAACTCATCAGCTGTGACGTTAGCTAGCTGAGCAACATTGTTTTATAGGTATGTGAGGGATGTCGGGACATTGTGCCCAACATACACTTACAAACACATACTCTCTTACACAAGTTATATACAACATATATAGCCTGCCTACATGTAAATTCGCTCTCCTTTTGTAATTTCAGTATATGGGCACAATCTTCATTAGATTAGGTTTTGATAATATTTTCATTACATATAGTAAATACTTTTCAAAATCGATTGTAGATGGTACATACGAATATTGCGATAACTGGCAGGTTCTTTAAAGTATTACTTCCGAAATTATTTTTCTCCAGATTCATTTCTTAAAAGTTCATTCAGACAGGGCACAGCTGACACACCAGTATACGGCAAGAAAACAATAGTGATGGATTGATTTTTGTTTTGCTACGAGGGATTTGCTGGAGAAAATGAGAGATCTGTGGAAACTAAGAGCGTGTTTATCTTCAAGTACGCAACTTGTATGATAGTACCATTAAAATAATTAAAAGCCTACAAATTGAAATGAGTCATCCCAATTGTCTCACCACGGGTCACATTTTCAAAAAGTGAACCCAAAATTGAAATTACGGAAACCCTACGGGGGNAAAACATTCCATTTAGGAAGCAGAAACTAAACGCATATTACGCTCTAAAACTGACGTAAGTATGCGGTTTTTCACCTCTAATACGAAAATAACCGGAAAAAAATATGACGCAAAATTCTGCAAGAAGAGGGCAAAAATCAACACGCATGTGTTTGCAATAAGCTAGGAATCAAAATTGTGGTGTCACTGTGTTATGCCCATCCATGATACCACACACCCACGTAAGCGTCACTGATTTGAGGATATCGCAAAACATGCTACTGCAAACTTTTATTTTGTGCACTACTGCACTGCTGTAATGCTTTAAGACACTTTGGGCGGACTGCAAAAGTTGCCCAAGCAATTATAAAGGTCAGCACCATTTCAAAATGTTTAATTGCCAGCTTTTGTTATTAAAATTTCGAAATCGACGGAAGGGTGTCCGCACGGCAACAGGTACACGGGAAATAAAAATTATATTGGACAATTTTAGCAGACGTTTGTGATGCTAGCAGGAGAAGTGTATCGCGCCTTCATGTTGGTACGTATGCTATAAAACCTACAGAAGTGTTGATAATGTTGCATACCCAAACTACAACAGGCGCCGCTAAAGTTGCAATCAAAGTGAGCGTACTCTTGCTCCGGTACTACCGTACGTAGTGTCCTTGTTGTAATGCCTGCGGCACATGCAGCAAGCGTAATTACCTGAAAAGGCGAAAGCTACTTATGCTGGGCTGCTAAAAAAAATTACAATTATTGGTGTATTGTATACAATAAGAAACAACTGTAATGTTTGTGAAAGAAATGCAAATAAATAACTTAGAANCGCCTTCATGTTGGTACGTATGCTATAAAACCTACAGAAGTGTTGATAATGTTGCATACCCAAACTACAACAGGCACCGCTAAAGTTGCAATCAAAGTGAGCGTACTCTTGCTCCGGTACTACCGTACGTAGTGTCCTTGTTGTAATGCCTGCGGCACATGCAGCAAGCGTAATTACCTGAAAAGGCGAAAGCTACTTATGCTGAGCTGCTAAAAAAAATGACAATTATTGGTGTATTGTATACAATAAGAAACAACTGTAATGTTTGTGAAAGAAATGCAAATAAATAACTTAGAATCCAGGAGTTCCTAACAGTACTTACTAGTAACAATTTTCACTCTTATTTTGGGGTTAGAATTTTTGTAACAAAGCACTCAAAATCTTAATAAACTCGTATTTTCGCTCATACAGATGAGTATAAAATATGTATTTGTTGCAGAGTAAACATACTTAAACGCCGTTAACGAATCTTCTGTAACGTCCTTGGATAGAACTAAATGGAATAACTGCTGAAGTTTAAGGTCATTGAATGCAGGTAACGGTCAATCAAATTTAAAGGGCAGGGATGCCAATAAAACATACCAAACTAAGACATCATGTTTCATAAACAAATAATTGCTTACCATAACATTTTATTTTTAATTTGATCAAGTGAAGCCAATATAATTTAAATAATAAAATAATCTTTTTTGCAGAAAATTAATGAACTTTATAAATAAAACCAGTATGTACATTATGTCAATGCGTTTCTAGAAACTACGTGATCACATTCAAATCTGATTTCCAAAACAATGTGAAATGTCATAATGCAGAAAAAAGTTCGAGTACCAAAAATGGTGCTACAAAAAGTATTTACTTAATGTTAAAACATTGCATGCTATCACTTATACCGTATGCTTATCTTCCTTTACCTTCAAATGATACTCAGGAAGTAGTCCAACCACCGACTAACCGAACTCACCTGAAACAAAAAAGAAAACATGCTGTTAGCAAACAAATATTTACGTATACAAAGAATGTGTTCTTTAGCTACGCTAAAAACCACTACAGACATTCTCATTTTACACTGTAAATCTGAATTAGTAATTGTAACGAGTGAAAAATCACTCACTGTAAATTAATTTGATAAACCTTTTAACTATTTGACGAAGAAGCGGGAGTTTACTGGGTATTATTCGCAGCCACCGATAATACAGAAGCATACAGGCACCTAAATAATTCGCAGAAGTTGAGTGATCCTAACTAAGTTTATTCTACTCAGGTTAAGAACAAAACAGATTTATAATGGGAGAATTTGGCACAGGGAANGAATTAGTAATTGTAACGAGTGAAAAATCACTCACTGTAAATTAATTTGATAAACCTTTTAACTATTTGACGAAGCAGCGGGAGTTTACTGCGTATTATAATACAGAAGCATACAGGCACCTAAATAATTCGCAGTAGTTAAGTGATCCTAACTAAGTTTATTCTACTCAGGTTAAGAACAAAACAGATTTATAATGGGAGAATTTGGCACAGGGAANAGTGATCCTAACTAAGTTTATTCTACTCAGGTTAAGAACAAAACAGATTTATAATGGGAGAATTTGGCACAGGGAAAATTTCCGCCGCAAGGTGCGCTGGTGTTCCACATAGGTTGCTTTTAAGCTAGCGGTAAATTGAGAGATTTTGTTTGCCTGTGTATGAAGGTTCGTGTTTGGCTCTAATTGTGATATATTCTTGCCCCAGCAAAAATTTGAAGTATCAACTTTTCGTATTTATTATTCACGTCCTCTAATGGTGTATACAAGAGCTAAAAGTAAAAATACAACTATGTTTGGTATTGAGCTTTCATAAGTAAGTTTATTGCAAAGCAACAACGCTATTAATTTGAGACGCCCTGCGTCTTTCGATCTCCCCGTTTTACCGGATTTTCGCCCAAACAGCAACGTGTTTTTCGACGCCTGGCTGTCACGGGGATTTTTAGTCTGTGGAAAATAATTTCGTAAGTTTTGAAGAGCACCTGAACCCGGCTCCGTTGACCCACGCAGCTCCTGTAGCAGCAATCGGCCTGCTGCGTGGAGGAGATGGAATGTATCCGCCAGCGGTCAGCGATCCTCCAAGATTGACTCCCTACTACGGGTGAGCGCAGAGTTTTGCGCCTCTAGCGATGTGACGTCACGACCTGGCAGCTGTGTTGCCGAACTGTCACGGCGTTGTGGTAGAGAGCGTATGCGCCATTTGTGAATTTGTCCTCCTGATTCGAAAACTTACANGCCGAACTGTCACGGCGTTGTGGTAGAGAGCGTATGCGCCATTTGTGAATTTGTCCTCCTGATTCGAAAACTTACGTTTTTAACGACATAATTGCCAAATTGCGCATTTCTGAACGTTTTTTGGTCGAACTTTTGACTATACAGAGCCGAGAAAAGTCGTCGCTCCTCGAGGTCAGATGGTCAGCCGAGGCAGCATGAAGAGGTTCAGCTGAGGCCCATGGGCGGAGATGACCCGCGGAGAAAAATGCCATTCTATGATGAAAAATGCTCAGAATGCAAACGCATTCTGAGNGCCGAACTGTCACGGCGTTGTGGTAGAGAGCGTATGCGCCATTTGTGAATTTGTCCTCCTGATTCGAAAACTTACATTTTTAACGACATAATTGCCAAATTGCGCATTTCTGAACGTTTTTTGGTCGAACTTTTGACTATACAGAGCCGAGAAAAGTCGTCGCTCCTCGAGGTCAGATGGTCAGCCGAGGCAGCATGAAGAGGTTCAGCTGAGGCCATGGGCGGAGATGACCCGCGGAGAAAAATGCCATTCTATGATGAAAAATGCTCAGAATGCAAACGCATTCTGAGCACGAGAATGATGAAATCGTGGAACGATACACACTTAAACGTAAGCCGCTTCACGGCCAAGCATTAAGACATTGTATTTGGTATTGCCGCCTCAAGGCTGTTTGTATTTGCTTGCACAGTGCAGAAGTATTCTACCACAGTCACTAAGGAATTGTAACTTCATATCAAAGTATCTATAATATACATTTGTATTAGATTTATGAAGATCATAATTGTACAGTGTATTTTATAAAGTGTTTTGTACTGATTAATAAAATCAATGTTTTGCATACTTAGCAATTTTTCTTCCACTAAAAAACGAACCTGTTGAGTGATGACTTGTATCATTGCCATACGAGACTTGCACATTATTTTGACCTTATGAAGGTGTCAGTCAGGTTAGGGTAGCATTTGGAGATGGTAGGATCTGGCTGTAGTCGCTCCGTGTTGTCTTTCTGTCGTCATTATTATTGCGCAGAATACCGACGCGCCGAGGTAAGCGGACTTCAGACATAAACATACTGTAGCTATCGTTCAAACAAATGTTGCGCTTTTCTCCTTTCGCTTAAAGAAACTGCGCAGGAAAGACATAACAATTATTTTTTTACAGTTTGAACCATTTTTTTTGCTTCTGTTGTTATATTTAAATAAAGCAATTGTGTAAGCCAACTTTTCCAAAATCCAGTTGACGTCAGAGTATTAAACAACCGATGAACACATTTCCTTATAATTCCACTTTAGTTTGCAGAGCAAAGTTTGTTATTTACTTAGGTTTTCATTAAATACAAATCGTAAGAATTTAAGATGAAACACAATCATTTTTATTGTGCGAAAATTGCTTTTATCCCGTTTACTTACATGCAAAACGGAAACATATAGTACACTTGCAACACCAGTGCACTCTAGCGGCGAAATTCTTCAGTTGTTAAACTAAAAGTATTGAGATTCCCAGACTGAGTAGAATGAACCTTATCTCAACAAATAATTTAATAAATTTCGCTTGTCAATGTTTTAGTTTTAGAACACGTAAGGCGTATTTTCTTTCGAGTGACGCGATACTTTAGTACTTTTGGAACAAGACAGCAGACGACGTCCACGTAAGTAAAAACATCATCCACTTCGAGACCAATGGAAGTAAAATATCCAGTTTATTTAATAAACGTTACTTTTAAGGTGAAACTATTTCCGCAAGTCAGTCCTTTATCATTGTGACGATAATACGTAAATTTGTGAAAATCTTCATAACAAACTCCTTTTTAATATGCGGTTAGCATGGCTGACTAGCCCTGGGGGCTTGTGAGTTCGATATCGACTGGCTGCACTTTTTTTCAAGTGGTTTCCCATCCCTACACTGGGAATATTATGGCTTCCCTCCTTAAGGGGCCCGTCCACGTGTAGCTAATTTCGCGTTTGGGGCCGCGAAGCACGGAAGCGGTAAGGGCTACTCTGCCACGAGCAACAAGTGTGCAATAGCCACTAAGCGCAAGGCTGTTAACTGGTTTGCAATGTTCTAGTGTTGCGTGTACATACGGGCCTCTCAGCGGTGATTTATAATTTTAGTGGTGGAAAGTCTAAATCGATGTTCAATGCAGTGCTCTTAAGTATTAATTTGAGATATTACACTTTCAAAACAACATTTTTAGCTGTATGTTGGATGGTTCTGAAATGGTTTTCATAATATGCGTAACGTCTTGAAATCACTGANTTGCGTGTACATACGGGCCTCTCAGCGGTGATTTATAATTTTAGTGGTGGAAAGTCTAAATCGATGTTCAATGCAGTGCTCTTAAGTATTAATTTGAGATATTACACTTCCAAACAACATTTTTAGCTGTATGTTGGATGGTTCTGAAATGGTTTTCATAATATGCGTAACGTCTTGAAATCACTGANAAACAACATTTTTAGCTGTATGTTGGATGGTTCTGAAATGGTTTTCATAATATGCGTAACGTCTTGAAATCACTGAACACGCTTCGTCTGAAGTGTGTGTTCTTTTCGTAGCTCAATACCTAGGACTCCGGTTCAATAGATTCGTGGTAAAACCTGAATATCAAACACCATGCAACGCCGTCAAAGCGACATGTAGGCGGGCCCCTTGTAGGAAATCGTTGCAGCTGCTAAAACAGAACACTGTAGACATTTCCAACTAGTGCGGCGGTGTGCATAATACTTAATGCAATACAAATTTCCAAACAGTCTATGAATATAAAATGTTTCAATTAATGACCATAATGGTAAGAATCATGCTTCATTTTTCAAGTTTTGGATATTTGGATTTTTAATCGAAATAACCGGTTCGAAATTACTTGAATTTCGATCATAAGAAGCACTGTTATAATCTTTATGGCAGTATTTCGTGCTTTATTCTTCACTAGCGAACCGACCCGGCTTCGCCCGCGTACAATTGAGTTTTATAGTTATACACTAATAAATAAATTGGGAAAAGACAATTCATTTATGTGAAAACAGAATTATAAAATTATACTATGTTGGCCTAGGTTTTTAACTGATTACGGCAACCCAAAAGGAAGCAAATATTTTTTACCCGATAGCCAAGAAGTTGGGTATTGTTTTTTGAGTGTATCTGTGCAACTATCGCGTAGTTACCACATTTCCACTTTCCAGCGTCGATGTACGAAAATCAAAACGTGAGTTTCATCAAGATGTAGTATAAGAAATAAGTGTACCTAGGTACTACTTTTTGCGCTTATTTGAGGAATCTTAATCGATCACCAAAATTAAGCAACGTTCCCAGCGACACACATTTGGATGGGTGACCGTTTAGTGGCATAACATCTGAGCGCTTCCGGGATTCGGATGGCACGTTAAATATTCGGTCCCGGTTGATATCGATTGATAGCAGTCGTTAAGCCATTTCAGAGGTCCTTGGACGGCCTGATAAACTCTGACACCAGAGGGAAAAAAATATTTCAGTCACGTTCCCAGACATTGCAGAATTACGTTTTGTTGTTATTCCACAGGAACCGTACAACTTTCGGGGATAAAAAGAATCATATGTCCTATTCCAGGATCTAACGTACCTACATTCCAAATTTCAGCAAAATCCGTTCAGCCGTTATGGAGCTGAGTGGTAACAAACACACACAGTCTTTCGCATTTATAAAATTAGTAGGATTGTCGTAGCTGAAATTTTCGAGAAATATATTACGAAGGCATTGTAAACCTTACAGGAGAATAANAAATTAGTAGGATTGTCGTAGCTGAAATTTTCGAGAAATATATTACGAAGGCATTGTAAACCTTACAGGAGAATAATGAACGGTATATGAAATGCGGTAGCAACATGATGCGAGCCGCAGAAGTATGTTGAGGGGGAGCCGATATCTACTGCAGTGTTGCTAGCATTGATAGCGACATGCCTGCGAGAGTGACAAGCCATTCTCAGTCCGCAGCTGAGCACTATTACACATGCTTTACGTGAGACTAAACCTAACGTGTATCTTCCCAATTGCTCACACACATGGTTGTGATCCCGATAATCCTTTGTGCAAAGAAGGTTTTTATTGAGTTTAGATATTTGGGCGGCCCTTAACAACGAGGTCTTGAGAGCCGATGAAGGTGAAATGAGGTGAGAATGGAGCCTCGCTGGAATGCAANATGAACGGTATATGAAATGCGGTAGCAACATGATGCGAGCCGCAGAAGTATGTTGAGGGGGAGCCGATATCTACTCCAATGTTGCTAGCATTGATAGCGACATGCCTGCGAGAGTGACAAGCCATTCACAGTCCGCAGCTGAGCACTACTACACATGCTTTACGTGAGACTAAACCTAACGTGTATCTTCCCAATTGCTCACACACATGGTTGTGATCCCGATAATCCTTTGTGCAAATAAGGTTTTTATTGAGTTTAGATATTTAGNTGTGCAAATAAGGTTTTTATTGAGTTTAGATATTTAGGCGGCCCTTAACAACGAGGTCTTGAGAGCCGATGAAGGTGAAATGAGGTGAGAATGGAGCCTCGCTGGAATGCAAGAGTGGGGTAAACGGGAGATCCCCGAGAAAACCCTCCGACCAGCAGGACCATTCCCGTTTGCGAAAATCCATGAGTTGAAACGGTTCGCCTTGGCGGTAGCTGAGCAGTCTATCTGCTCAGCCACCGTGGCCCCTGTAAGGTCTTGATTATCAGTCTGTCAGAAACACGTGTTTCTGCCGTATCTCGCCAGATACATCTGAACGTGTGTGACAGTGAATGAGTGGTCATAATAAAGAACGACGTAATGTTAGGAAGAACGGGAGGGTTAGCCGGCATGACACGAGTGCGATAAGGCGCACTTCCAACCGTCCGTTACGGCTACACCTACGTGACTTTCTTCATGCCGTTATCGCAGAGGAGAGGGTGGAGATTTGTGCGGCGGTTATCTGGGATCACCTTGAGAAACGACTTTAGTCCAGTTTCTACGCCTTCACGCGAGAGAAAACAGAATTACATCGGCTGGCCTCCCAAACAGTTCTGTCTACGGTTTATAAATGAACCGGCCTGATTTGGCTCTGCCAGATATTTCGGCCAACGGGACAGCTAGTGGGAGGAGTGTTTGGGCGGCAGAACAGGCAACGTTCCAGCGAATCTTGTGACGTCAGTCAACCCCGTCTCATGCGTGCGTGTGTGTAATATGCGTGCGTGGGTACGAGCGACGCCGCAACGAATGCTGACATCAAGAAAGGGCGACTTGTACGTGACTGCGAGAGAGCTACTGTTTTAAAGGGCGCATCCTACCAAACCTGCAACCACGATGATTATAGTCCATTCACGATTACTTCCAACTTTTGTGGGGTNCGTTCCAGCGAATCTTGTGACGTCAGTCAACCCCGTCTCATGCGTGCGTGTGTGTAATATGCGTGCGTGGGTACGGGCGACGCCGCAACGAATGCTGACATCAAGAAAGGGTGACTTGTACGTGACTGCGAGAGAGCTACTGTTATAAAGGGCGCATCCTACCAAACCTGCAACCACGATGATTATAGTCCATTCACGATTACTTCCAACTTTTGTGGGGTNTAAAGGGCGCATCCTACCAAACCTGCAACCACGATGATTATAGTCCATTCACGATTACTTCCAACTTTTGTGGGGTCCTGCTAAAGTTCTACTTCCAGGATATTTCTCCACCACGTGCAAACAAAGCGAACCGCAGTCTATAAAATTACACCAAAGGAACAACGCGCCGAATTCGCGCGCACTCGGTGTAATAATCTTTCGAATGAGAACTATTTCTTACTAGGCATTGCAACCACACCTATTTTCCCACTGTTTTATTCTCATATTATTTTAAGTGAAATACATTAATTGATAAACAAAAATAATTAAAAGTTCAAGTTAACCAAAAATAAGTTATTTTTATGGTAGCATTAGTATAAAACGCTTGCGATACATGGCATATGTAATAAATAACAAAAAAAGTCATAAAAGGGCAAATTTTTTCAAAGGTTAGATTCAAAAAGTGTGAAGAAATCATGAACGGACTATATATAAATGGGGAGTCAAAGTTAAAGAAATTCCGGCTCAATGCACCATT
This sequence comes from Clitarchus hookeri, assembly GCA_002778355.1. NCBI lineage: Eukaryota > Metazoa > Arthropoda > Insecta > Phasmatodea > Phasmatidae > Clitarchus > Clitarchus hookeri. The sequence continues at coordinate 480,244 of NQII01001225.1, forward strand.
TTTGAGACACCGTTTCAAACAAAATAATAGTACGCGAGGTTTCTTAATGACCACAAGCACGTTAAGAAATCTTGCCAATTTTTAATTTTAGTATCTATTTATTTCAATTTAACATTAAAATTCACATTTCACCCAAAAAATTACTAATGATTATTTTGAATTTTCAATTTGGCAGTATTCTCTGAAAAAGTGACGTTGAATTTGTTTTANCAAAAAATTACTAATGATTATTTTGAATTTTCAATTTGGCAGTATTCTCTGAAAAAGTGACGTTGAATTTGTTTTTGTTTGAAACATTTATCTTTAAAATTTACGCATTATTCCCCGTGTAAACTCGTGGCTGCGTGCTTGGTAGGCGGACTACTTAAGTAACTTAGAGTGTGGTTGGTAAGACGAAACGAGTACTCACGACGCTCNAAATGGGGAGTCAAAGTTAAAGAAATTCCGGCTCAATGCACCATTTTTGAGACACCGTTTCAAACAAAATAATAGTACGCGAGGTTTCTTAATGACCACAAGCACGTTAAGAAATCTTGCCAATTTTTAATTTTAGTATCTATTTATTTCAATTTAACATTAAAATTCACATTTCACCCAAAAAATTACTAATGATTATTTTGAATTTTCAATTTGGCAGTATTCTCTGAAAAAGTGACGTTGAATTTGTTTTAGTTTGAAACATTTATCTTTAAAATTTACGCATTATTCCCCATGTAAACTCGTGGCTGCGTGCTTGGTAGGCGGACTACTTAAGTAACTTAGAGTGTGATTGGTAGGACGAGACGAGTACTCACGACGCTCCGCTGTCCGTCATCGCGACAATCAGAGCACTCGCCTTTGTTGTCACGGCTCCTTGCAAGACAATAGTTTGCTCCAGATCGCCGTACTGACCATGACAGCGCTCCTAGTGGTCGCAGGGCTCACTAATGCCGTATTGCAGCCCGGCGTCACAGTGCGTTCGGTAGTCGCGCTTGCAGTGTTAGTGCGCTGGCAGCATTAATACACACGTGTAAGTGAACAACAGCCGCCAGTATAGACCGTAGTTATAGCAGCGAGCAACTGAGCGCGTGTTACCATCTGGGACAATGAATGTGCACAGGTACGCGAGCAATTCAACACCGTCATGCCATTTTGTGTTAATATAAACATATATAATATATATAAAAAATAAGTTGGAAAGCGGTATTACAGCAGATAATTGNAAGTTGGAAAGCGGTATTACAGCAGATAATTGGTTCCTGAAATTTATAGCTTACAATAAGATTATGTGATTTAATATTTCGAATATAAATATCCCTAAAATAACCCAATCATACAAGCAGTTGCAGAAAATCTTTGTCTATATTTACCAACTTGTAACTTCCTGTCTTGCAATGGTTCACACCGTTTCAGTATTATAGTCCATTCACGGTTACTTCCAACTTTTCTGAAGCCCTGCTGAAGTTCTACTTTCAGGATATTCCTCCGCCTCATGCAAACNACTTCCAACTTTTCTGAAGCCCTGCTGAAGTTCTACTTTCAGGATATTCCTCCGCCTCATGCAAACAAAGCTTAAGAAGTCTACACAATTTCACCAAAATGACAACTCACCGTATTCGTGCGCACTCAGTGAAACACTATTTTTTTTAAGAACTATTTATTACTAGGCATTACCAACATAGGCCTACCTGTTTTCGCACTGTTTCATATTAATTACAAATGAATATTACAATTTATAGATAAAATATAAGTAAAAGTTTAATTTTACCAAAAATAATTTAACCAAAAATAAGATACTTTTATGTTAACAAAGTATAAAACGTTTGCGATATGTGGCATATTTTATGGAAACCTACAAAACACGTCGTGCATGGGGTGATTTTTCAAAGGTTTCATTCAAAAAGTGGGGAGAAACCGCAAATAGGCTATAGTTTAGATAATACTGTATGTCAGGTTAAAAAGGCGCACACACGATTGCAATTCAGTTTAAATGTGACGTCCAATCGAACTTAAATTCTTCCTTCTTGAGCATATCTTCCTCAGAGTGNCGATTGCAATTCAGTTTAAATGTGACGTCCAATCGAACTTAAATTCTTCCTTCTTGAGCATATCTTCCTCAGAGTGGCACAAAAGCTAAGTAGGGCGTGGAATTAACGCGACTGTTATACATAAAAGACAACTACATATACACACCATAAGCAATAACTATACTCTGTTCTGTACCAATATCTGTGTCTGCTGTCGGGTCTTTACATGGAGATGACATAGGGTAGCAAGCGCGAGGCAACTGTGTCGTTACAAACAACAAAAGGATCTTCGTGGTAAAAGCAATATAAAAAATACGTGTCCAGGACATACCGAGTTCTGTCTGCAACCGTGATATATACCAGTTTCTCGGAAAACTATTTAAGTATTTTATAAAAGCACCAGTTTACTGGCGAACCATACATGCACGAAAGTATGCATTATTTCAATCACTGACAGCTACGCTGGCAACACGTCAGCCGGTGTTGAGGTGCAGCGCATTTCCTAACACAGCTTCCCTCGTATGGGTTTTACGAGGTAGCTCAATGGTGATATTCTTTTTCCAGAGCAAAACATTTTAATTTCTGTTTTCCAAAGTTTTCAGGAGTGGAGAAAGTATTCCACTCCTGATTGGACAAGCTACTGGATTGTTCTCTAGCGATCGCGCTGCTGACACATTACGCCAGACAATAATTATACATAATTTCAGTCTACGGTTATTCCACGCAATGCCAAACATGATTTGTCCGAAAACAGTGACCGCTAGACATCCTTAGGGCACTCGGCAAATGCCGCAAGCACAAGTACATGCGTCTCACGGCGATCAGTCGGTATATCGCATTATTAGGAGACTATTGCATTAGGTCACTTCACCTTCAACTTCCTGTGTATAACAGCGCGACGTAAATGCCAACTTCTTTTGAACCCTTTCCAGTCTAGTGATGTCTTACGGGATTTTAAAGTCTCCATAACTTACTTCATTTACGCATATAGATGTTATATGACATATTTTAATGGTTACTATAGATAAGATTATCACGAATGGCAAATACGTTCAGTTTTATACTTGGAGCTGTCTTAGAGTTTGTTATGCTGTACTACACTGACGTGGCTTTGCATCAATAGGTAAATATAAGTCAATGTTAATATTCCGCACGGTATCACTAGACTAGTAAAATCTAAACATTTCGGTCACATGTAAATATACACGTATAGGCGTTCCATTGGACAATTTTTTTGGTTCAGCACTGTACTAGTGTCATCGCAACTAATAAAATTACGTCTGTGAGTAAAGTTATTGGCAGCAGTTGTTTACGAGACCACGGAATGTAGTTTCAACGACGAATGCTATCTGTCACACGGGAGCAACTTTACTTACTTGACTTTTTTCCTGCCATGAGCAGCGTAAATCAGGTCATTTCGTGTGCAACGTCCTATATAATGTGCAGGACATTGTAACCGAAAGCCTTAAAATGTAGAGATTGTGATCTCCGTAACAGAAATGGCTGAGATCTGTATTTAGAGGCTCCGGTTTCGAATCCGGATAAGCCGTGGAGGAAGAAGCCCGTTACACGTTGAAGTTTATTGCGGGAGAGAACTGTAGATAGCCCAGTTGTATTCGTATTACTGGCGTGNGATTGCAATTCAGTTTAAATGTGACGTCCAATCGAACTTAAATTCTTCCTTCTTGAGCATATCTTCCTCAGAGTGCCACAAGAGCGAAGTAGGGCGTGGAATTAACGCGACAGTTATACATAAAAGACAACTACATATACACACCATAAGCAATAACTATACTCTGTTCTTTACCAATATCTGTGTCTGCTGTCGGGTCTTTACATGGAGACGACATAGGGTAGCAAGCGCGAGGCAACTGTGTCGTTACAAACAACAAAAGGATCTTCGTGGTAAAAGCAATATAAAAAATACGTGTCCAGGACATACCGAGTTCTGTCTGCAACCGTGATATATACCAGTTTCTCGGAAAACTATTTAAGTATTTTATAAAAGCACCAGTTTACTGGCGAACCATACATGCACGAAAGTATGCATTATTTCAATCACTGACAGCTACGCTGGCAACACGTCAGCCGGTGTTGAGGTGCAGCGCATTTCCTAACACAGCTTCCCTCGTATGGGTTTTACGAGGTAGCTCAATGGTGATATTCTTTTTCCAGAGCAAAACATATTAATTTCTGTTTTCCAAAGTTTTCAGGAGTGGAGAAAATATTCCACTCCTGATTGGACAAGCTACTGGATTGTTCTCTAGCGATCGCGCTGCTGACACATTACGCCAGACAATAATTATACATAATTTCAGTCTACGGTTATTCCACGCAATGCCAAACATGATTTGTCCGAAAACAGTGACCGCAGGACATCCTTAGGGCACTCGGCAAATGCCGCAAGCACAAGTACATGCGACTCACGGCGATCAGTCGGTATATCGCATTATTAGGAGACTATTGCATTAGGTCACTTCACCTTCAACTTCCTGTGTATAACAGCGCGACGTAAATGCCAACTTCTTTTGAACCCTTTCCAGTCTAGTGATGACTTACGGGATTTTAAAGTCTCCATAACTTACTTCATTTACGCATATAGATGTTATATGACATATTTTAATGGTTACTATAGATAAGATTATCACGAATGGCAAATACGTTCAGTTTTATACTTGGAGCTGTCTTAGAGTTTGTTATGCTGTACTACACTGACGTGGCTTTGCATCAATAGGTAAATATAAGTCAATGTTAATATTCCGCACGGTATCACTAGACTAGTAAAATCTCAACCTTTCGGTCACATGTAAATATACACGTATAGGCGTTCCATTGGACAATTTTTTTTGTTCAGCACTGTACTAGTGTCATCGCAACTAATAAAATTACGTCTGTGAGTAAAGTTATTGGCAGCAGTTGTTTACGAGACCACGGAATGTAGTTTCAACGACGAATGCTATCTGTCACAAGGAAGGAACTTTACTTACTTGACTTCTTTCCTGCCATGTGCAGCGTAAATCAGGTCATTTCGTGTGCAACGTCCTATATAATGTGCAGGACATTGTAACCGAAAGCCTTAAAATGTAGAGATTGTGATCTCCGTATAAGAAATGGCTGAGATCTGTATTTTGAGGCTCCGGTTTCGAATCCGGATAAGCCTTGGAGGTAGAAGCCCGTTACACGTTGAAGTTTATTGCGGGAGAGAACTGTAGATAGCCCAGTTGTATTCGTATTACTGGCGTGCTGTATACAGAGATGCCTGGAGCTAGATGCCTGGAGCTATTACCTGCTGTTCAGGCACGAGGCAAGGGAGCGATAAGAACGACACCAGCACGCACGCCCAGCTCAAGTGCCCCGTGCGTCTACACACCAGCACGCACGCCCAGCTCAAGTGCCCCGTGCCTTTACACACCAGCACGCACGCCCAGCTCAAGTGCCCCGTGCCTTTACACACCAGCACGCACGCCCAGCTCAAGTGCCCCGTGCCTCTACACACCAGCACGCATGCCTAGCTCAAGTGCCCCTTGCCTCTACATACCAGCACGAACGCCTAGCTCAAGTGCCCCGTGCCTCTACACACCAGCACGCACGCCTAGCTCAAGTGCCCCGTGCCTCTACACACCAGCACGCACGCCTAGCTCAAGTGCCCCGTGCCTCTACACACCAGCACGCACGCCTAGCTCAAGTGCCCCGTGCCTCTACACACCAGCACGCACGCCTAGCTCAAGTGCCCCGTGCCTCTACACACCAGCACGCACGCCTAGCTCAAGTGCCCCGTGCCTCTACACACCAGCACGCACGCCTAGCTCAAGTGCCCCGTGCCTCTACACACCAGCACGCACGCCTAGCTCAAGTGCCCCGTGCCTCTACACACCAGCACGCACGCCTAGCTCAAGTGCCCCGTGCCTCTACACACCAGCACGCACGCCTAGCTCAAGTGCCCCGTGCCTCTACACACCAGCACGCACGCCTAGCTCAAGTGCCCCGTGCCTCTACACACCAGCACGCACGCCTAGCTCAAGTGCCCCGTGCCTCTACACACCAGCACGCACGCCTAGCTCAAGTGCCCCGTGCCTCTACACACCAGCACGCACGCCTAGCTCAAGTGCCCCGTGCCTCTACACACCAGCACGCACGCCTAGCTCAAGTGCCCCGTGCCTCTACACACCAGCACGCACGCCTAGCTCAAGTGCCCCGTGCCTCTACACACCAGCACGCACGCCCAGCTCAAGTGCCCCGTGCCTCTACACACCAGCACGCACGCCTAGCTCAAGTGCCCCGTGCTTCTACACACCAGCACGCACGCCTAGCTCAAGTGCCCCGTGCCTCTGCACACCAGCACGCACGCCCAGCTCAAGTGCCCCGTGCCTCTACACACCAGCACGCACGCCTAGCTCAAGTGTTCCGTGCCTCTACACACCAGCACGCACGTCTAGTTCAAGTGCCCCGTGTCTCTGCACACGAGACTCTCGACACACATGCAGGCTATTCGCTGTGCGAATGCAACTGCACGACTATCAGCGGTAACCCGTGTCATTTCACTGCTGCTAAGTGGTTATTTGTGGTTCACGGTGAACAGAGCACTTCGGATCGCACTGCTCGCGAGTTTCTGGTTTGTTTATATTTCGTATTCTTCCACCACATGTAATATTGACATTGCCATTGATTTAGTCACTTTCCTCATGCATCAGTCAAGTAAAACTCTAAAATTATTACAAAAAGATATATATATTTTTTTAAATTTACGTATTCGTACCCTTATCGAGCTTATGCATTAAAACCGAAAGCAAAATAAATAATTTCAGTATTCACAAATGTTAGCCTAACAATTGCTACTAAAATTTAAAGTCATGGGACCACTTGTCTTCCGTAGATACCAACTTGACAGGGCGCATTGCAGTTTGCCAGTCATGATTATGCAGGTAATTGCAGTGACTTTTTTGAACGTTGGTTTCAAAAGTGCTCAAATGCTGTTTACAGCCAAATTAAATTTCATCGTGGAGCCCTGTACTAGTTTCTCAGATAATTACGCGGAATATTTTAGGATAGAGCAGTTTGTGAATGGCGCTTTTAGCCATGATTAAGGGCTTCAAAATAAGGTTTGGAAAATGGGTGGTGTGTTGAAAATGTGTATTCCGGACAAGTCTATTTCATGTGAAACGAGATTGCGAACTTGTAGAAGAGCTTGTTTTAGAAACGCGAATTTTACACTTACTTTAAAGAAGCAGACGAGCGGCCTAAACCTGCGCATTCAGGCATATGATATATTTGTTTGTGACATCCCATTTTGGCCACATACCAAATATGATGTCTTCGTATGTTCCCAAAACATGACTTGCCCATATTCAACATCACGTGGTCGAACAGTGACGTGGGAATTTGTTCACATTTCGTTTTGCATAACCTCCATGGTTTCATATAAAAGAGAATATTTCAGTCAACTCGAATATACTTTGCTTGCGTCATAACTCAGACCGAGTACTAGCATGAGAAATCGTACATTTATATAGCAGTGGCCCAGCCGTACCTCCCCCACCCACCCTGGCGCATGTCGTCAGCCTGTGGCCTGCGTGACTCATGCCTTGGATGACGTAGTGCGGGGAGAACAGACAAGACGTGTCTGTGATTGACAGCTCGCGCCAGGCGGCGACCAACGCCTTCTAGAAGGCCGTGGATTGTCTCCTTCAGTCAAGAAACCTCTGGCCACTGAACTGAGTCATGTGTGGGCACGGAAGTATGCATNGCTCGCGCCAGGCGGCGACCAACGCCTTCTAGAAGGCCGTGGATTGTCTCCTTCAGTCAAGAAACCTCTGGCCACTGAACTGAGTCATGTGTGGGCACGGAAGTATGCATAAAGGATCAACGTTGGTACAAATACAGTTCTGACCCCGCCGTCAGCAGTTCTCTCGTGTGCTTCTGAATGGCGGCGCGTGGCGAGTGTCCCGGCAGTGACGTGCAGTCAAACATGCTGCGTGGAGACATCGGCGTTCTCACGGACCAGTGCGGCTGTCTTTGTGGTCCACCCGGGCCTCGCGTCGGAGCCGAGGTGAGAGGTCACCACACACTGACCTTTTACCGCAACTTGACTGATACTACGTCGGTTATGTTAGCAGCACTAATTATTTATTAAATTGATAAAGAGGACGCCGGACATTAATTAACTCTTAATACGTCAGTTGGAGTCCACGAGGTTTTGGAAGACACTATAGAGAATTTAAGACAGGGAAATCCTAGATAACGACTTTTGTTATCTTCGTGAGCAAATATTTTGTCGTATTAATCAATTGAGTCTGCATAAAGTCTTGCACCACGATGACATGTAAAAATTTACGAAGAAAGGAATAGCTACGCAAAAACACGCCATCTGGTAAACATTGCTCATGAATTTAGTAAAAGGAATTATGTAGTATTGCTATTTCTCCTTTTTTCTAGTGGCTTCCATGAAGATATAGAAGTAATTAACCTCTAAATTGTTGATTTATGTCCCACGCAATATTAGTGTAATTAAATAGACAGTAGTAGTTTATTAGTTTAATATAGGATTGTAATTGAGTGAATTGTAGTAGTTAGTTGTGGAAAAACTATAGTGATTCACGGAGTTACCGCCACTCACAGGGCTTATTCCTTTCATAATTTGAAGCAACACGTGTCTTATGAATTTGGGTCATTTTCCCAATATTTATAGAGTAATTTGACAATCAGCATACCCACCCTACAGTGGAAAGGAGTTTTCAACACCGTTTCAGCATCTATGTGTGGTGTGGTGTCCAACACAATCAGCTGATAGGGCCATTCATTTTCCCGGGACTCTTGACTGGTGTGGTGTATCTTCAATATTTGCAAGAAGAACTGCCGCTGCTACTTGAGGATATACCGTTAGCAGTGAGACGTCGTAAGGTCTTCCAGCATGATGGTGCACCTCCTCACTTCCACCATGCTGTGGTTGAACACACAACGTGCATTTCCCTGACAGATGGATAGGACGGGGCGGTTGCACCCCTGGCCTCCTCGATCGCCAGATCTATCACCACTAGATTATTGCGTATGGGGATGGACGGCGGACATTGTTTACCAAAGGACTGCACAAACACGCGAGGAACTACTTGCGCGTATCATGCATGTCGTTACAGAAATCAAAGACAGCCATGCGCAGCTACGTAGAGCGTGCGGTCAAGTGTATGGAAGAGACGGAAATATTTGTGAACATATTTTGTAAGCTTGTTAGACGCAACTGTGATGCTCAACTGTAAACAATATGATCTGATAATACACCACTGCATTTACTTCTGAAAGGGCTATCATTCTATTCTCGTAATTTTTAAAATGTTTCTAATTACTCTGTAAATATTGGGAATATGACCCACATATATGATATATTTTGCTCCAAATGACGTAAGGTATAGGCCGTGTGAGTGGCGGTAACTCCTTATGAATCATTCTGTATGAATTTTTTTTTTAGTACTGTAAATAAATGACATTTAATTTAATTATTTAATTTCATAATGACCTTCATCCCTCACGAACCTGGCAAAGTCAAATATGAACGGCGCTCTGAGCCTGAAGATAATACACGCTATATGAATAGTGATATAAACAAAAAACAAATGCAGGCTGGGCACTGAGCAGCTAACATGTGCACACTACCCCGCATTCCCTTTACGGTTTCAGCACATCTTCACACCGGCACACGTTCTAGGGCAGTCCAGCAGTTTCCTACAGTGGCTGTGACGGTAGACTCTCCACAGCGGTTGTCGCCGTTTAGCACGGCGAGGGTGGGTCCGGGCAAGAGCGAAGACAGTGCTAATGGCGCCAAGGGCGTAGGTCCACTGCGTTTACGGGGGAGGGTCGAACTATAACGACGCAGTCGCCTCCGTGTGTGCGCGTCGTTTGATTACGGCCTCCCCCATCCCCCACGCACCTTTCCCAACACCCCAAACAACCCCCTTAGGGCTCCCAAAATGCTGGCCACCCTTGTCCTTGGCCGCGCCTCATTTGCCCGCAACACGCGATCGCCCGCCAGGGGTGTGTAAAGGTGTATAGTGGACCGCAGCCAGGGTTGCTATAGTACCAGACAGACGTCGCATGTGACAGGAAGAGTGGGGGAGATGTGTATACTGCAGCGCTGGTCATGCTACCAACTGTCTCACAAACATCAGGTGGTGGCGTCCTTTATGCTGTTAGCGGATTTTAGTGAGACGGCACATATGCTGCCGGGCCGTTCTGTTGTCGCTCAATTGCAGACCGGTCCGTGACGGACTACACACTAGCGAGCATGAGGCCAATCGCATGCCCAGACGTCTGCCGCGAACTGGACGTGTGGTCGTAATCTGGAGATGTCCCACGCGCGCGGGTAAATAATTGAGCTGGCAGAGGATGATGAGGGGTGGGGAAGGTGTCGCAAATTGCTCCCACGTCGGGGTCGTGCTTCGAGATAGCTTGTTCCCTTGAGCACTCTGTCACCGGCGGCATTCGTTCCGCGAGAGCGCCTATGCAAATAAGCAGTTCCGGAGTTCTCGCCAGGACACTGATAGCAAGCCCCGGGACGTCGAGGGGAAGAGACGCTATGACCCACATCACAAGGAGACACGGCGTTCAGCAATCCCAGCTACTAACACCAGTTCAAAAGTTATCTCTTTCTTAACTTTAACCTATTAGATAGTTGACGTGCATACATCTTGAAAATCAGACCGACACATGGGGTACCAGGACCGGAACGGCGATATAATGTTTGCAGGCTGATTCATTGCGACATCAGATCTTGGTGACACATAATACGGTTGAAATAAATGTGTTCTTGTTCGATGCGAGCATGACTTTGAAATGACGCCACGCATGAACGAGGAGAGGATGGGGGTCCGCGGCGACTGGCGGCAATTCCCGGGCAGTATGTCTCGCAACTCCGATGTGCTAGCGCGCTCATTTAGGTGCCAAACTATATTTAACACATAACATTGAAGTATCCATTTCGTTATTTTAATTTCATTCCCATATCACAAAGGAACTATTACCTTGCTACGCAGACGTGTTTACGTAAAACCCAAAGCGGTGTCCGCGACAACGCCCCCCCCCC
>NQII01001225.1:491331-529431 GCA_002778355.1 Clitarchus hookeri
GATTTTTTTTAAGTTCCAACGTTATGCCAACGCGCTAATTACATGACGACTTAATATACTTACATGAACTTATATAACGGGCGCACATATCGGTGCTATTGTATGATTACAAGCTGGACGAGGCATTTAAAAACTTGTTTAAGCATAGCTCTTGTGTTTAATTTATTAGTTATAAGAGTAATATAGACAACACAGCAACGTTTTTCCGTTGCATCATTTATAGGTAACTAACTGTCGGTGAGGATTTAGAGGTTTATACAAGACATTTCAACTGAAAATATGATTACATGGGGAAAACTGATGAAACCAATAGGCATTTTAATACTTATTATTAGAAGAGTACAAAAATTGTGGGCATAAGTTTACACAAAAAAAGTTAAAAAGTTTATTTTTAAATTTTTGCAAAAAAAAAAAAAAAAATATTTTGACTGCCTTCAGGGNAAAAATTGTGGGCATAAGTTTACACAAAAAAAGTTAAAAAGTTTATTTTTAAATTTTTGCAAAAAAAAAAAAAAATATATTTTGACTGCCTTCAGGGCGAGCGTATCTAAGCTTGTGTAGCATGGTACAGTGTTTAGCAAAGTATTTTGGCAAAGAAACTTCGACAGCGATGGGGCGGTGTAATCCAGATTAAAATTTATAGGGAATAATTGATTTAAATCGTTGCTACGCCCACTTTCATGATACTTATGCAGAAAGCAATGTTATTCAGTAATACGAGAAGTGGTACACACTAATGCGCAGCTTTAACCCTTTACACTCATAAGTCAAACCATGTCCCATATCTTCCAATACATGGAATAGTGTCTACTTGTTACCACACAGAAAAATTATGGTGCATTTCAAAACATCCCAAGAACAAAACACAATTATGGCAACTGGAGATTTAGTTTAACATACCTACTAGAATAAGAAATGAAAGATGCTGTATTTGGTTCGATATAGGAGTGCAAAGAGTTAAAATATAGCATTTGTTATTTTAAAATGCAAGCTTACTTTCCATTATCCTTGTCCACAAAAAGAAATGGTATTGAAGCATCACACCAACTAGTTTCAATCCGTTCGTAGGAAATTCAAATGCTACCGCATGCATTTATAACACACAACAGTACGTTGTTATAGTACATTTTTCGCTAGCTGAAAATATTCTACCGTATCAGGTTTATAAAAAACAAATTATAAGCTTTATGGTAGAATATTTTTGTATTGGGTGTCTTGGCTTCCAGTTATTAAAACAAACTAAAACGAGAAGCTGCTTCGTGCAACTTAGCCGCAGGACGTGAAGCGAAATAAAGCAAGTTTAACTGCCGCGTGTCGGCGAGTTACATCAAAGGAATCTCGCAGTTGGACGCTAACGAAGTGGAACGTATGTGGCGAGAAAGTGGTTAATTCGTTGGTTGAACCAGTGCCCCAGCACATTGCTGCCCTCCGCTCTGGCAGGGACGTAAGTGTACACGTGAGAACTCACGGAAGTGTACTGTCAAAGTCATGCGTAAATGTTGTCTTGTCTGCCGCCTTCCAGGGGTCCGTGAGATCACTAGGCATGGCTGGTGTACGAACTATAGTTAGCTGAACTTGCTCCGGGACTAACATAAGAGATTCGCTTAGTTTCCGGTCGACGCAAACATGATAATAAACTTGAAGCTAACGCATAAATACAATCTTCAGCTGAAACAAAATTACTCAACTATTTAGTCAATGAGGCGATACGCACATTACAAATATATCAAATGTTCTCAGTAAAATGTTATAAAAATGCAGTCTGAATAGTTTTAATTTAAGCATATCATTCATCTATAAATAATTAAAAATTTCCTGACAACAGCCTAACTGAATGTTTCGGAAATGACACTTGCAGTAATGTCTTTAAATAAATGTTAATTTTGAAAGTTGGAATACACTTCTGTAATTATTAATCTGCCACGCACAATTACGTACGATGGACGCAACGACTTGCTGTTTATTTTAATTTAAAATTATTAACTAATATCCTTTAAGATAATCCAGACATCATACTCGCCGCTCTAGGTTACCATAAGGCTACTTAGTGACCACAAAGACCCGTGTACAAGCCGCGGGTTGTAGGATATTCANTTAGTGACCACAAAGACCCGTGTACAAGCCGCGGGTTGTAGGATATTCACGATAAATGGAGCAAATTTGAAGTATCTAAAATTAACATTGCCACGGGCCAGATCATTTTATTCACGCGTCGGGCAAGTCAAATAGTTAAATTATTATAAAAGTAAACATTACACAAATATCTTAATTTTTACACTTATATGCATAAAAACAGAAAGCAAACATATTTATTTTAGTACTCACAAATGTTAGTCTTTACATTTCCAATTCTACGTTAAGTTACGGGTCTTCTACTTTCCTTCGCTATTACCAACTTTACTGGGCGCATGCGAGTCGGTGTGCTCGTTCAAATATATGCAAGTAGGAGCAGGGTGATTCCATAGCAGCGAGAGTAGTAAAGGCGGCCAAGTGATTNGTGCTCGTTCAAATATATGCAAGTAGGAGCAGGGTGATTCCATAGCAGCGAGAGTAGTAAAGGCGGCCAAGTGATTTCATAGCAGTGAGAGTAGTAAAGGCGGCCAAGTGATTCCATAGCAGCGAGAGTAGTAAAGGCGGCCAAGTGATTCCATAGCAGCGAGAGTAGTAAAGGCGGCCAAGTGATTCCATAGCAGCGAGAGTAGTAAAGGCGGCCAAGTGATTCCATAGCAGCGAGAGTAGTAAAGGCGGCCAAGTGATTCCATAGCAGCGAGAGTAGTAAAGGCGGCCAAGTGATTCCATAGCAGCGAGAGTAGTAAAGGCGGCCAAGTGATTCCATAGCAGCGAGAGTAGTAAAGGCGGCCAAGTGATTCCATAGCAGCGAGAGTAGTAAAGGCGGCCAAGTGATTCCATAGCAGCGAGAGTAGTAAAGGCGGCCAAGTGATTCCATAGCAGCGAGAGTAGTAAAGGCGGCCAAGTGATTCCATAGCAGCGAGAGTAGTAAAGGCGGCCAAGTGATTCCATAGCAGCGAGAGTAGTAAAGGCGGCCAAGTGATTCCATAGCAGCGAGAGTAGTAAAGGCGGCCAAGTGATTCCATAGCAGCGAGAGTAGTAAAGGCGGCCAAGTGATTCCATAGCAGCGAGAGTAGTAAAGGCGGCCAAGTGATTCCATAGCAGCGAGAGTAGTAAAGGCGGCCAAGTGATTCCATAGCAGCGAGAGTAGTAAAGGCGGCCAAGTGATTCCATAGCAGCGAGAGTAGTAAAGGCGGCCAAGTGATTCCATAGCAGCGAGAGTAGTAAAGGCGGCCAAGTGATTCCATAGCAGCGAGAGTAGTAAAGGCGGCCAAGTGATTCCATAGCAGTGAGAGTAGTAAAGGCGGCCAAGTGATTGCGTTTTATATCCCGCGTGGCGCGCCAATTCCGTTCGCATCCGTGGTATGCAACGTGTTGCGCAAACAGCTACGTAGATTTGCAAAGACTTTCCAAAAATATTGTTACACTAATTTTTTGTTTATGCTGGTCCATAGATGCTGCGGTTTGAATGACATTCGTACTATAGATTTAATGGCATTCAACTTGGGGTATTTTAATCTACGTGTTATTTCAGTCTTTAACAAACTTTACTTATTTCGTATTCAGGAGTGGTACTGCGGTAATGCACAAATCCTCTTGCAAAGAACACGAACGTGCGAAATAATTAACCATTCCCTAATTTTTTTTTTGCCAAATATTTCATTATCCGCAATTTTTATTTACACAATGACAAGAAATGAAAGCATTTATAACATTATCATTTTATTTTACCAATATACTCGAGAGCGNTTTTTATTTACACAATGACAAGAAATGAAAGCATTTATAACATTATCATTTTATTTTACCAATATACTCGAGAGCGTTAAATTTCCGTATTTACTAACAGAAACGCAGAAAAACAGTTACTGAGATAATTACATCATGCTGTCATTAAGTTTTAAACAAGATGCTCGAGTTGTCAGTGTTTACCGAATCGAACTAAGGAGCACATTGACACTCAAACACATCCATTTATAATATCACTTGGACCTTTATCTCAGGAGACTTTCATTGGTAAGAAGGTTCAAAGTTATCCGAGGTTTAATCAAGAGACTGGCTTCGTGTCACTTGAAAATAACTTGTCATTTTAAACAGCGACGGTAGGATTTTCGTAGAGCTACATTAAAAAAAAACTTCTATAGCTGTTTCCCATGAAACTAATTTTTTTATAGGTTGTCTGTTTCTGATTTATTTAATGCAAAAAAAAAAAAAAAAAAAAAAAAAAAAAAAAAAAAANAAAAGGACTTTCTTACATTCATATTTATAAAACTCCACAGTTAATATTTTGTATCCGACCAAAATTCAATGTCGGCAAATGCCGCTTCACATTCATAACAATTATGATTACCGTGACGACTAACATTCAAACCAAATTCTCACCTTTAACGACCTTGAAATGTAGAAGCGCCACCTCATTGTATACAGCTGCTTCTTCTAACAGTGTTCAAAATAGTAATCGCCTGTTGTCAGGGATGATAAAGCCAAGTGGCGTTACACTAGCTGGCTTGTTTACTTGCTGTCACAGAGCCGAGAGTGGGATTCCAGCCCTCTGTGTGATTGGGGTCACTAGCAGAGGGGAGGGTGCCCAGAACCCTAGAGGGAAGATGACTCCCGAGTATTTCTGATGATGACGCAAGGGTGAAAGTCGATTGCCAGTTCGCCGATGAAACGCTCATTATTCCGCATGTCAGGCTAGGTACTGCATGCTCGGAGATCGGACTTCTANTTGCCAGTTCGCCGATGAAACGCTCATTATTCCGCATGTCAGGCTAGGTACTGCATGCTCGGAGATCGGACTTCTAGTCCAGAAGAGAACTGATGAGATAATAGCTTGTAGGATGCAAGACGCAGAAGCGTATAGCACTTTTGTGTTTTGCATGAAATATTACGAAACAAGATTTAATTCCTAACACTACAACAACTGGATTTCAGACGTAAATGTTCTGCTCAATAAGTCATTTAATCTCGTATTTAATGTTTTAAGTTAAAGGTACTTACGATTCTTCATAAGAAGTGAATATTTACAAATAGCATTAAAAAGCATTGCAATAGTTCTATACCCTGCTGCATGACAAACTCTGTGTTTCAACCTCGTAGGAAAACTACTCCTAATTTTATTTGAGATAACACTTCAGTAACTACTATTACTAGATTGCTAAACATGTACGTATCTACTCAGTTGTAATTTGTTAAATTATAAGTCAAATGAGTCATATCACATACCTCAATAAAAATGCGAATGCGAAAATTGTACGGAATATATAAGATAGTCCACGACTAAGGTTACTGTTAGTTTTTTGGGGGAAAAAAATGTACTTCTAGTCTTGGAAATGTAGTATTCTAAATGTAACGATGACAATTTTATTTCTATACTAGGAAACCACTTCTCCGCAGAAAGTATGTTCGTGTACAATTTCTGCCACATAATGAAATCTGNTTTATTTCTATACTAGGAAACCACTTCTCCGCAGAAAGTATGTTCGTGTACAATTTCTGCCACATAATGAAATCTGCTATCCAAACTACTACTAAAATGTTTCATTATTCACAAATTACTATCTAGACATGTCACGCCATTAATTTGTACAATCTTAGAGTTATGCTGAAACAGAACAAAAACTTAAAANAATTACTATCTAGACATGTCACGCCATTAATTTGTACAATCTTAGAGTTATGCTGAAACAGAACAAAAACTTAAAAAGGAATATCTAAATTACGGCGTCAATACCATTTCACCGTTCATGCAACTTGCATTGCAACATGCTGATTCCTTCATGAAGTCTAAGTCACGACGACTGTGGCAATTCCAAGCCCATGCACACTGTTGTCGTTCAATTTTGATAGCTCAGGCAGACTAAAAAATACCCTAAAAACAAAGACAACCAAAATAACTGCAGCAAAATGACCATTAATTAATAAAGTAACAAAATGTACATTGCCAGACGGATGTGCGTAAACAGATATTTACGTAGGAGTAACACAGTTTTGGAAAATCAGGTCAGC
The DNA here is from genome assembly GCA_002778355.1 of Clitarchus hookeri. NCBI lineage: Eukaryota > Metazoa > Arthropoda > Insecta > Phasmatodea > Phasmatidae > Clitarchus > Clitarchus hookeri. The sequence continues at coordinate 497,410 of NQII01001225.1, forward strand.
AACGCCTTACAACAGAATGCAGTTTCCGACTCCTTGTGACCGACTCCTCGTTACTGAAATTCGTTACCGTCCCGTGTCTTTGCGTTACCCGTGTATTTTCTTCAGTTTTATATAACTGATCGGTTTTTTTTTATTTTTAATATGCAAAACTAGATCTTTATTCTCTGGCCATTTGCCGGAATGTCATGTTTCTTTTTTAAAGTAATAATTTTGTCCATTCTTCGTGTACATNCTTTATTCTCTGGCCATTTGCCGGAATGTCATGTTTCTTTTTTAAAGTAATAATTTTGTCCATTCTTCGTGTACATTCTACTTGCATTCTACACAGAACTCCGATATTTGTAAATTTTATTTCTTGCTCGCCTAATTTTATTTAATATGTCATTCTTACTGTGGTTTATTGCACATATTCATTGTTTTTATAGGTTTGGGTCACTTCTACCCTGATAGCTACACAATTTTATGTCTCGGTAAATAAGGGAATCTAATGTTTTTTTTTATTTATTGTAGCGTTTTTGCTGTGGTGGTGATGGTTTTAAATATACTTAATTTTTTCCATTGTTTTATTTTTGTAGTTATTCTCTTTTCACACTGCAGTCCTTTTACGCAAGAGAGTGCGACGTATTCTGATTGTAAAGCACGCAACAGAAAGACCTAGTAGATTGAAATACAGAGAGCAGGCCGCAGTGCGTCCTTACAACCAGATCTGACTGAGGCGTTTAAAAATTGTTTACTACAGAGGGGAAAACTTCCTCCCTCCCCTCCCGCACACCCCTGCCACACGGCCAACATATTGGACTATACTTTTTCTAGCTTGTTTGTATATTTAAAAAGAATATTCCGAAATTACCCATATATCCTAATAGTTATTGATCTTGCACAGCTGTACAGGTATAACGGCTGAATTATGAACTCTTATTTACGTCACGATATTGATTTTGCCAAAATTATTATTATATCGTTAATTATGAGTTTGTAGTTCAGTTGTTGTCTGTACTGCTGTGTACGATGAATAGCAGTAGTCCATTCATGGTTAACATGTCGGAAGTCCTGTTAAAGTTCTACTTCCTGAATATTCCTCCGCCTGGTGCAAACAAAGATTAACCAAGTCTGGAGAAATACACCACAGGAATATGCACCGCATTCGTTCGCACTCAGTGTAATAATACTTTGCATGATAACTATTTCTTACTAGACATTATCCACACACCTACTTTCTCATTGTTTTTACTCATATTAATTAGAAATTATGTAATTTATAAATAAAATTTCAATTTAACAAAAATAAGGTACTTCTTAGCCTACTTTCCGAAAGAAAAAAAAGCTTGTGAGACCACTTTCCTCTGTGTGTGTGTTTTTGTGTGCGTGTGTGCGCGTGTGTGCGCGCGCGCTCATGCGCATCACCCCCCCTACAATTTTTGAACGCGTAAACCGAATTTCACTAAACTCTGTATACATATAGTACTAGGTAAGGACACACCTGACATATAATTTTCGGCCACGCCGGTTACTTACTTTCAAAATGGCGGCCATAAAATTTTTTTGGGCTATGTCATATCTCGGAAACCATTCAACCTATTTAAACCAAATTTCGTATGCTGACAGCGCAAGGTGGAAGCATTGAATTCAGAAGTGAATATAGTTGCTGGTCCACCATTTTGTAAAATACTGCTACATGAAAAAATAAAGCTTTTACATTATATCTCGAAAATTATTCAACCAATATTTGCCAAATTTGGCACGTAAGTATTACTACAACAAGCCAGGAAATAATATGTAATTAAACTTGATTACGCACTAATTTTCAAAACAGCAGCCATACAAATATTTTAAGTTTATATGGTACAACTAATATACCGTTTAACCAATTTCAGCCAAATTTTGTACGCTGACAGCATCTATTACAATCATCATTTAATACTAACAACAACCACTTTAGTTAGTTCACAAATTTTTAAGATAGCGCTACATGAATTAATAAAGTAGTTGTGTATTATCTCGGGAAACAACCGACAGATTCCTGCCAAATGTGGAAAACAAATAGTACTGCTGTAGACAATGTTAACTGAAATGTTTTAAGTATGTCAAACACTTAATTTCAAAATGGCAGCCATATAGCTATTTCAATTTAATATGTTAAATCGTTGAAACCAAGTAATTAATTCCAATGAAACTTTCTATGCTGGCGGTATACATTACAACAACCAAACATGCTCACACAAAATCTCCTTTGTCGGCCATTTTGTAAAATAGTATCACATGGAAATTAAATTTATGTTATATCTCCGAGAAAAAAAAACCGATTTATACCAAATTTTACAAACAAGTGGCACTATAGCAGGCTATTTAAACTGATCAACTTTGAGTGGTCAGACACACACATTTAGAAAATAGTGGTCATGGAAAAATTTAATTTCATAATATTTTATCTACGAAACTACTAAACAAATTTCAAGTTAGTTTTGTGTGCTGACAGTATCAATTATCAAAAAAATGGTATATGCAAAGCCTCATTTCTCCGCCATTTTGTAAGATAGCCCCAGATGAAATAAACAGTTTTCATGTAACTCGGGAAACAATTTACTGATTTCTTTCGAATTTGGAGAAGTTGTACTGTGTATGCTATACTAATTTATACGTTTTAAGTGTAAGTCTTATTTTCATAATGGCTGCTATACAAACATTTGAGCTAAGTGTGATATATCTACGAAACAATGTAATCGATATAAATTTAACTTTCTTTGTTGTATCTATGACAATCATAGAATATGCTAATACATAATCTTTTTGTGTTCCATTTGTGAAGATCGCCACATGAACAATGGAGATTTTAATGCCATATTTAGATAATCATTAAACCTATTCATGCCAAAATTTCACGCAAGAATTGCTATTGTAGGGTATTTACGGCAGACATGTTTTAATGGGGTTTATATAAATTATTTTCGATTATTTATTATGCTACATCTATTAAACGGTTCAACAAAATTTATCCAAATCTTGTATGCATACAATATTAATGAGAAGCATAATTTATGCATGCATAGATACTCTTTTGTGGACTTTTTTGCAAAGTAGTTTCGATGAGTAAAACGAACATTTTGCCATATTTCCGGAATAATTCAACTAATTTCCACAAAATTGTGCACACCTACAGAAAGCCATGTAAAGTTATATGATTTAAATGGGTTTAAACACTAATATTCAAAATGGTGGTCGTATAAATATTTTGATACATTTGACATATCTATTTAACAATTAAACCACATTCAACCAAACTTCTTATGCTGACAGTATCTATTAGACCATAGTATCAAGATAATTTTTTTTAAGCAGTTTTGTAAGATAGTACCGATTAAGAAAATACTATTTTTATGCCTCATCTCAGGTACTAATCAACCGATTTGCACAAAACTTTTAACACTAGTGGTGTTATGGTAGGCCATGTAAACATGTGTGTTTTTTTGTGGCTCAGGCACTTATTTTAGAAATGATGGCCGTGTAGATATTTCAGGTTAGTGAACTCTATAATTCAAAACATTAAACTGATAACATCCAAATTTGATGCTCCGAATTCTACCTTCCTGATGCAGTTTATTGCAAGCTAGCTTAATTTTACGAATTTTTCTGATTTCGAATCGCTGGTAAGTCGCTCGTGTATTTTAATTGTCTTGGTACTGTTTCACATGTTTCTGGTTTCATCTCTAATGATATTACTGTCAATAAGACGTCAACGCCTACCTACCACCTAAGCTTTTAAGAAATTCACTAAAATTAATTTGCACCCATGTAGAGGAAAGTAGACTTATAAGAGATCAGTAACTTTTTGTATACTAAACAAAGTATAAAACACTTGTCATACAAGACATATTTAGGAAACAATTAAGCACGTCAATCATGGAGTGATTTTTCAAAAGTTTGATTCAAAAAATGTGAAGAAACCGTGAATTGGCATAGTTGGGTATAAAGATNTCATGGAGTGATTTTTCAAAAGTTTGATTCAAAAAATGTGAAGAAACCGTGAATTGGCATAGTTGGGTATAAAGATACTTTCGTAATTTTCTTTTTCGAAAACATAAACAAGCTATAAAAATCAAGAATATAATATGGCGGTGTAAAGTTGCNACTTTCGTAATTTTCTTTTTCGAAAACATAAACAAGCTATAAAAATCAAGAATATAATATGGCGGTGTAAAGTTGCCCTTAAGCCAAGTAGTCGCGGGTTGGTGCGCGATAATCCACACGGCAGGGTACACGCGGCCAATCCCACCCCTCGTGATTTAACGTCCACGGCTTTTCACGTGGGGGAAGGCCGACGGCGTTCAAACAACAAAAAAAGGCGTCGGCGAGGTTCAGTCCCCGGGGCTTAGCGAGCGGCCGCACACAATGGTGGCGCCACCGGTGCTCGGCGGACGAGAACGATTATGCCGCCGGAGGGAGCCGCGGGCCGACGCCCCTCCGGTAATTACTAATCCCGTGGCCATCGAGGGGTGTGGGGGGACATGATTCTGGATACTATTTCAACTATTTAAAACGGCTGGTCATCTGGACAGCCCAGCCCCTCTCTCCAGGGGAAGGATCTCGGGGCGAGAGCTTCTAGCGGCATGCCGTGACGGCAGCTGCGGGGGTTGAATGATACACATTCCATAACCGGCATTAGCGCGCCGACCCGTCCTCCCCCACCACCACCCCACCCACCAACCCCCGCAATAAATCCGAACACGAGAGCGGGTCCCCAACTCTAAATCCTGCGCTTCATGAATTACGTAACCCAGTTACGGCAGCCACGGGCCACGTAGAAACTTCCTGCAACAACCGGTTATGTGCCGTAAAACAAGGGGCATTCCTGTCAAACCCCCTTCCTCCCTCGCCCTTTTGAAAATAATATCTAATTTTGTCAGTTTTAAATAAATATACCATAACAAGCATTACAATGAAATAATTTTTTTTTNTTGAAAATAATATCTAATTTTGTCAGTTTTAAATAAATATACCATAACAAGCATTACAATGAAATAATTTTTTTTTTTAACTTGGTACCGTAGCTGCTGGAGATCAGTCAACGAAATATTTGTATTTGTTATTGGCAGTGTCTATTTACGTACTTATGATTCAGCCTCAAAAAATAATGGTGGGAATTCCACATATAAGCGGTTAAAGCGTGGGACAAAAATGAGAGTCAACGATATAGATGGCCTTCAAGATGCTAAAAGATTGGTTACATTCCAGAACGGGATAAATATTTCGGAAGGGCAACGTCTTTTCAGACAGGGCGACTGGCCATAATGTCCTGTTGCTAGGCCACCACGATCTCCGGACCTCACAAGCCTGGAATTATACTTCTGCGGATGGAATGTACACGTCAGTGTGCATTTATTTTAACATGATGAGGAGGACATGAGAAACAGGACTGTGATCACAGACAACACAATATGTACACACTATCCCTAGGATAGTTCGTCGCTCTCAGCTCTGTCTTGGATTCACAACTGCTCTCTAACTAACTGAACACATGGCGGACAGGTAACAGATCTATCGATCAGGATGACGTGTTTTATAAGAAGCATCGCGCCTTACTCCACCGCTGCCCGCTGAACCGCAGTTGTGACGCCGAATTCATCTTGTCTGATAAAAAGTGTGTTCTATGTCCATCTAGAGACTCTACCATAACAGCAATTTCAGGACATTATGTATATCCACTCTCGAATTAAGTGAGGTTACGACAAACCAACTATAAAAACATCCACTGTATCCATTCGTAGATATATAATGGCCATTGAGTAAACAATGCCTTATATCTAAGTTTAGAATTACAAAAGGCTTATTTTTATATCCCTTTTGCTGGGCGACCTATGTGGCTGACGGCGTCAAGGCGTTACGTTCTTGGTAAGTGTGTTTAGATTCCAAGTAAAAAAGCGTTACCGGATCTGCTGCAATTGCGGTACGAAACCACATGGAACAATCTCTCTTAATGAATTCAGCCTGTACACAATTCAAGACTCCTGGACCTTACGAATACGATTCTGTTATCTCTGTAACACCGCCAAAATGCTCCGAACTTCTTCAAGCAAAAGCCACTTGTAAAAGGTATCAAATGAGTTAATTTTTGTCATACCTCGGATATTATTTAGTAATTTCTGGTGAAGAGGCGTTTCGCCAGTGGTTTCTTAATATAGACCGAAGCAACAACATAAAACACCTTGCAAGTAGCAATTGGAAAAAGAAAGCGGTAAGTGACACATTACACTACAAAACCGGGAAATTGATACAATACGCCTGAGTTCCAATGCTGCACATTTGGGGATTTTGCTGAAAATATGTACTAATGACCAACTTTGAAAGNGGGATTTTGCTGAAAATATGTACTAATGACCAACTTTGAAAGGATTTCTATCTGCCCAATATTTTGTTAGGCTACAATTCATACATATGTAAAGTTAAACATCAACTTTAGTAATACACACACACAGTGGAACTTCATCACACCGACAAAATTCGACTGCAGGTTAATTACGAAAAAAGATGGTGAAAACATTACGGCATGTGGTCTAAAGTGAATCGTAAATGCGACGGTACACAACTTTGAAGTTATACCTTAAGCAATGGTTTGTAATAAACACTGAAGAAATGATGTCAGATCGAACACNTTGAAAATAATATCTAATTTTGTCAGTTTTAAATAAATATACCATAACAAGCATTACAATGAAATAATTTTTTTTAACTTGGTACCGTAGCTGCTGGAGATCAGTCAACGAAATATTTGTATTTGTTATTGGTAGTGTCTATTTACGTACTTATGATTCAGCCTCAAAAAATAATGGTGGTAATTCCACATATAAGCGGTTAAAGCGTGGGACAAAAATGAGAGTCAACAATATAGATGGCCTTGAAGATGCTAAAAGATTGGTTACATTCCAGAACGGGATAAATATTTCGGAAGGGCAACGTCTTTTCAGACAGGGCGACTGGCCATAATGTCCTGTTGCTAGGCCACCACGATATCCGGACCTCACAAGCCTGGAATTATACTTCTGCGGATGGAATGTACACGTCAGTGTGCATTTATTTTAACATGATGAGGAGGACATGAGAAACAGGACTGTGATCACAGACAACACAATATGTACACACTATCCCTAGGATAGTTCGTCGCTCTCAGCTCTGTCTTGGATTCACAACTGCTCTCTAACTAACTGAACACATGGCGGACAGGTAACAGATCTATCGATCAGGATGACGTGTTTTATAAGAAGCATCGCGCTTTACTCCACCGCTGCCCGCTGAACCGCAGTTGTGACGCCGAATTCATCTTGTCTGATAAAAAGTGTGTTCTATGTCCATCTAGAGACTCTACCATAACAGCAATTTCAGGACATTATGTATATCCACTCTCGAATTAAGTGAGGTTACGACAAACCAACTATAAAAACATCCACTGTATCCATTCGTAGATATATAATGGCCATTGAGTAAACAATGCCTTATATCTAAGTTTAGAATTACAAAAGGCTTATTTTTATACCCTTTTGCTGGGCGGCCTATGTGGCTGACGGCGTCCAGGCGTTACGTTCGCGGTAAGTGTGTTTAGATTCCAAGTAAAAAAGCGTTACCGGATCTGCTGCAATTGCGGTACGAAACCACATGGAACAATCCCTCTTAATGAATTCAGCCTGTACACAATTCAAGACTCCTGGACCTTACGAATGCGATTCTGTTATCTCTGCCAAAATGCTCCGAACTTCTTCAAGCAAAAGCCACTTGTAATAGGTATCAAATGATTCAATTTTTGTCATACCTCGGATTTTATTTAGTAATTTCTGGTGAAGAGGCGTTTCGCCAGTGGTTTCTTAATATAGACCGAAGCAACAACATAAAACACCTTGCAAGTAGCAATTGGAAAAAGAAAGCGGTAAGTGACACATTACACTACAAAACCGGGAAATTGATACAATACGCCTGAGTTCCAATGCTGCACATTTGAGGATTTTGCTGAAAATATGTACTAATGACCAACTTTGAAAGGATTTCTATCTGCCCAATATTTTTTTAGGCTACAATTCATACATATGTAAAGTTAAACATCAACTTTAGTAATACACACACACAGTGAAACTTCATCACACCGACAAAATTCGACTGCAGGTTCATTACGAAAAAAGATGGTGAAAACATTACGGCGTGTGGTCTAAAGTGAATCGTAAATGCGCCGGTACACAACTTTGAAGTTATACCTTAAGCAATGGTTTGTAATAAACACTGAAGAAATGATGTCAGATCGAACACNCGGTACACAACTTTGAAGTTATACCTTAAGCAATGGTTTGTAATAAACACTGAAGAAATGATGTCAGATCGAACACCAAGGGTCTGCATAATGTGTAAAGTCAATTGTGACATGCGGATTATTAATCCATCTTTTAAATCCCAAGTTTGTTACAGTGTCATGGAGATTAAGTCGAAATGAGGGTAGTTTGTCGATCAAATTTAGATGTATCCTGTATATTTCACTTAGAAGCTAGTAACAGGGCCAGTAGCTTACTGAGTTTAAAAATAAGTGCCCGGGCAAGCAGCGTTTTTATTTAAAGTGGACTGAAAAGTTCGCTTGTCATTACGGCAATGAGCCGAGCGTGTCTGCATTTATGCGCCTGACCGTTCGAGAAGTCGAGGATACGATTCAGATCGACTGAGTTGGAGTAAATAATAAAATTAACTTAGAGCCTAAATAAGGTTCCGGTTTGATTTTAAATACTTTCTTTTCTAGTGTGAATGCAAATCTTGTCAAAAGTAAAATTATCATTCCATTTATCGGGAGTTGTAAAAAGTAAATATTAGGTATTATAAGAATAACTTGCTGTTTTATGGATTTACCAATAGCCAACCACTTCACTTGTGAGGCAGATTTCGTTGGGGTATTGTGAACACTAAATAAAATATGATATGAAATTCCATCGAGCTCTGGCATCGTGTCAAGCTGCCGTGTCGTGTTCGTCGGGTTACTGTTATTCCTGCATAAAACGCCAAATCAATGGCTGGCTTTCAGCCGGCAAAATGGAAAGTTGACTGTTTCCTATACGGAAAACTAACTTGCATACGTAACAGGACGTACAAACCACCATGTTTATTAGGCCACTCGAAAAACATAGTTTTACTTAGTTCATAAATATTTAATGTATAATATTATAATACCACCCTTGCACACATAAATTAATTTATTTTAAGTAACGTACCTTGAAGCTACACGTAGACATAGGCATCACGTGGCGACCAGTGTTTAAGCTGCTCAGACGTAATAAGCGAAGGTTTCCTCACGACACAAACCCTGGCGTGCTAATCATTTCACGGCGCACATCTGCACCACCCCCCCCCCACCCATAGCCAGCTAACAAGTACTGAGCTAGTCTTTAGAGAGCAGCCCACTACGTCAGTTGCCTCCCCCCTCTCTACCCACAGGCCTCATTATCATAACGTGAGGCGGCGGATTGTTATAATCCCAAACTGCGGCTCCCGCTGTCCGTTTAACTACCCCATTACACCATATTAATGGGAGCGAACCCGCCCTTGGGAGACCTTGCGATATCCCTCTCCCCTCCTCCATTAATCCGCGTGATCCAATAAATAGTGCCGCGGCTTCGGGCCNGTCAGTTGCCTCCCCCCTCTCTACCCACAGGCCTCATTATCATAACGTGAGGCGGCGGATTGTTATAATCCCAAACTGCGGCTCCCGCTGTCCGTTTAACTACCCCATTACACCATATTAATGGGAGCGAACCCGCCCTTGGGAGACCTTGCGATATCCCTCTCCCCTCCTCCATTAATCCGCGTGATCCAATAAATAGTGCCGCGGCTTCGGGCCGGGAAACAATACGCCCTATTCCAGAACCGATAAATAAAGATAAAAGTGCTGGTTCGGCGCAGCGTTTTTCTACCGACGTAAGACGTTTCATTGTAACATCATGTGGGTTTAAGTTTACAGTAAAAGTAACTATACTTAAAAGACGTGACAGCCATCAGTATACAGTACAGTATTAAGAATTAAAGGGGGAAAAAACACCAACAGGAATGCTGATCTGATAAATTCATAGATTTTGCGCTGTGTGCATTTTAAGCACTCCTGTCTGCCAACAGAATCTACCGTCTGCGAGCAGTGAATAAACATATGCTGTGTCTTGTTATAATGCAACGCGACGAAGGAAAATGGCCTATCCTTCAACTATAGTTCATGGCCATGAAAAATAAGTGGTTTACATTTGTTGACTTTTTCCTGTGTTTCTGGCGATAATTTAATGTTAAAATTTTATGNCCATGAAAAATAAGTGGTTTACATTTGTTGACTTTTTCATGTGTTTCTGGCGATAATTTAATGTTAAAATTTTATAGGCCCACTAAGTGACTCTTAGCTTTGAAACAAACAATATATCTTTGTCGTAGTGGTTGCAATTTAGTTATTATTTTNGGCCCACTAAGTGACTCTTAGCTTTGAAACAAACAATATATCTTTGTCGTAGTGGTTGCAATTTAGTTATTATTTTTTTCATTCTGTAGTCGACATAACGGCGTCTGAGTGTTTTAGCGTTTCTGTGTAGCATTACGACACAGTCCAGGAAACGAGACACAATAGTATAGTCAAACACACTGGAAAATGGCAAAACAATGTTTGAGCCAACATATTTTCGAAATCACTACAGCGTCCTGATCCCTTTATGATTGGATGCTACATCTATGACTCGGCTTGGCATTTTGCAAACCAATCATAAAGTTTCAGTCTTAAGAGTGGCAGAATTCTCATTGGTCCAGAGAAATGGGGAAGTATCGTCATACACACAAGACAACCAAGGATGAGATGTGCAAAGTTGGATGATACGTAGGAAGAAGTCAACATTTCCCGCGATAAACAATCGTCTCTATAGCCATTTTCGGTTATATTTAACTGAGTCACAGAGTAGCAGAAAATACCAAGGTGGAAAAACCACTTATTTCGCAAACTCCAGCCGCACACGCCAGCAAAATGGTGTCACTAGCCAGAAACATGTTGGAACGCCGTTCGCAAGTCAGCGCCTGGTAGCTTACTTGTAAGCCGGCAGCCCAGCCAATAGGGAAGGTTTCGCAGCACGCAGTAGCCAATCAGACACAAGGCCTGTGCCCAGACCCTCGCGCAGCNCCCAGCCAATAGGGAAGGTTTCGCAGCACGCAGTAGCCAATCAGACACAAGGCCTGTGCCCAGACCCTCGCGCAGACAACCAGAGAATGAGTAACCGAACATCAAAGGAACCACTAAGTCACTTCGTCTATCTACTCTTTGGCGGAGTTACGAGAGTCAGCACTAAGTCTTCCAGCGTAAGTGTTACTTATGCACGCAGGCGGTGAAGAATACCCGGGTCCTCATCACAGAGTGAGTGAAGAGATTTCGACGGCTCTTAACATCGAGGTCTTGATAACCTACGAGGGTGAAGCGAGGCGAGTATGGAGCAGCGTCGGAATGTAAGGGCGAGGGAAACGGGAGATTCCCGAGAAAGCCCGCCGACAAGCGGCATCGTCCGGCACGATTCCCTCATGCGAAAATACGAGGGAGACCCCGCCAGGAATCGAACATGGTTCGCATTGGTGGGAGGCGAGTGTTCTAACCATTGCACCACCGAGGCCCCCCAGTGCAGAGTAAATAAATACGCAGAGGCGAAATGGCGTGGCGGTACCGTTGATATGACGCACCTATTCACTAATTGGCTGAACGAGGGTCTGGGAGCACGTCTTGTGTCTGATTGGCTACCGCGCTCTGCCAAATGTACCCTACAGGTTGGGCTACCGGCTCACAAGTTAGTTACCAATCACTGATTAGGGAACGGCGTTCCGGCATGTTGCTCGATAGTGACGCCATTTTGTTGGCGTCTGCGGCTCGAGATTGCGGAATAAGAGGCTGTTTCATATATATATGATTGGTTGCCTTGTTTGTTTCGTCGTAAATACGGCCTTGAAGATCCGCAAACCAGCTACATAGACTCCGAGTGCCTGTGTTGAGTTGATCGTGTCGAGGTGTGGAACGCCAGATGAGTAACACAAAGCCGCCTCTTGTGCTCAGCTTCCTTCTGGCCGGGGTTTATCTTGTGTTAACACTTAGTCGAAAGTTGTCGGGTCATCAGCACGTATCTTGGCTTTCTTCCACGGAATCCGTAAACGAAACGCTGGCGATGTACGTCTACCTCTACACACAGCTTACTGTAAACGGAAATCACTTGCACACCTACACGCACGTTATATTTAATATTACACGTACTCACAAACATAGGTAATTAAATTAAGAGAAAACACACTTTGTACTAAGATAAGAGAGTAAATCAAAACGTTGCCGCAAACTGATAGTTACACCAGTATTTTTTTGCACATCGTTTTAGCAGAACTATATAGANTAGAACTATATAGACAGTATCATTAAGCAAGGGCGGCGTAATTAGTGATTAAATTTTTTGATACCCTTAGTGATAGAAGCTTGACTTCTCGTATCGCTTCATTATGTCTTCAAAGATAGCAATCAGTGAAGGTGAAATAGCAATTACTGACGGTGAAATCGGGGGTGAAATTGGAAACATCACGTTTACGCTAGCGAAAAGCAGTCTGCGAAAATCCTACACATTATATTTTAGAGTGCAGTAAACCCCTTGTTGGTAACGTCCGCGCTTAAACATTCGATCTTGTTGAACTATTTTTCCTAATAAGTAAAGAGAGTTAGTAATCATTAAATGAAGGGAGTACGATGCTTATTATGTGCTAGAATACCTTTTCTTACAAGATCACTTAAATGGCGTACAGACGTAACGCCATGGAAAATTAGGCCATGCCGCGTTTTAGACCATTTCTATTTGCCGGTAAAATAATTATAAACTATTGTGTATTACACGTATTAGCTGTTCACAGTAAAGAAAGCACTTTCGCGGCAATAGTTACTTTTTCCTTTCAGCCATTTTTTATCCTTTAACAGTCCCTTTTAATCAATATTTCATGTAAGTGATGAACACAGTGTGTATATTCCACCGCACTTGGAAGTAAACGTCCAAAGCTAAAATAAAATATACTTATTGGCTATTCTAAATGAGAGGTCTTTATCAAAAGCTCTCACTTTACCGTGAATAGCCTATACAAAGTTAAAGTTTATGCAGTGCCGTTTCATAACTAAACATCATTCTACAAACTATTTTCCTTCTTTCGATATAAAAAACTATAAGAATACAAGCTGCAACTGTAATCTTTTCTGAGGATATAAAATATTTGACGTTGAGTTCTTAAAAAGGCAATTATTAAACGAGTAGTGTGATTTCTAAATAGTATGACAATTTATTATATGACGCTATGAATACCACTGCTCTGGAAACACTGAAATTACACTAATTATTGCAGTAAATGTATTTGTTTAATTAACAGCAGTTTCTCGTGATTTGCAGTGTTAACTTACTCGCAGTGTATCTCACTCATCTGTTAGTAGCAGCTTATAAATTAGATTTTCACATATGTGTGTGCATTCTCGTAAGTACCACTCATAACTTACAGAGTACCCTGCACCCCGCTCGGTGGTATCGGTAGACGGGATGTGTTACAAGCAGAGTCCAGAGTATCTCGAGGATTGATGCAGACTTGGCTTTACAGTCATCTATAAACTTGAGACACTATAGCTTGCTTGTGATCAAGTAAGGCCTTTGTATAGAGCTGTTCGACACTCACTCACACTACCGCTTCCTGCTATTACGGGGCATGTCTAAACAATGCCGCCCTATCACAATAGGAGAGAATAACATGTGTTAGACGTCCACCTCGACACTGAATGAATTCGCGAAGTACTCGGGGGAAATACCCGGGAAAATGTGTACACTCGCTAAATGCCACTGTCATACTCAGACGCCGCCTTTCATTGTTGACGATAGAGTAGTCTGAGACTACTTGCCTCCCACCAAGGCGAGCCGGGTTCGACTCCCGGCATGTGGAAGACGTGGTTGTCGTTGTCCGGCGGGTATTCTCGGAGTACTCCAGTTTCTCCCACCCTTGCATTTCGGCGCTGCTCCATAACCTCACCGGCTCTCAGAACCCCGATGTTAAGAGCCGTCCGAACCTGTGCACTCCACTCATGGCGACCAACTCGGCATAACCAATTCTGGGACAGATTCGCCTCTCGGTAGCCCCTGGGTTGTTTCAATACCTACAAACAACAGGGTTGAGACACACACAGAAACAAAATGGCGAGGGGGTTCATTCGATGTGAGCGTACCCGTTTTACGATTGGTTACTCGAGGTTCTGAGAAAGAGTCTTTAGTAGTGTCTGATTGGCTACTGTGTGTTGCGAAAGGTTCCCTACTGGCTAGGCTGCCGGCTGACAGATAGGTTACCAGACGCTAATTGGCGAACGGCGTCCCCACATGTTGCCGGCCAGCGACACAGTTTGCTGGTGAGTGAGCGAAGAGATGCGGGTGGCTCTTAACAGCGAGGTATTGAGAGCCGAAGTGGGTGGAGCGAGGTGGGTATGGAGCAGCGCCGGAATGCAAACACTGTGATGGGGGAGGGGATAATGATTCCCACGTGCGAAAAACTGGTTGCGACCCCGCCGGAAATCGAACTCGGTTCGCCTTAGTGAAATACCAACCAACAAACGACGAAAACCCGGGAGTGACCCCGTCCTCAGATCGGGGGCGGAATCAGATCATCGTCTTGAATGGGGAACTACGTTGTGCATTTTTGTTCATTTTTGTGTCAATAAACTGTCTGCGATCAGAAAAGTTCCTTTATATTAGCAGGCAAAATGCAGAACTAAAAACTATGTTGCTACGCAATAATATAAAGCCACAAATAAAATAAAGCTCATTTTTTGTGCATATTTTCGTTAATTTTCTTCCTGAGTTGCATCAGTTATAAGACGAACAAATTTGCAAAACATAGCAAACTCTTGGAAGGGGAAACTCCACCATTCCCCCTCGCCTTGAACCCACCAGTGACATCGTGGCAGGAGGGCGGTGCGGTAGCCACGCGACGGCACCGCGCCCCGTCGTGTCCGCAGGCTGCTATCGCGAGCACGACCCCGGCGCAGGCAAATTATATACTGCCGCTATAAAGCAGTAAACGCCAGGCCGGCGGCGTAATAAACAAACACGACAGCGTTTTGTCGGGCTGTAAAACGCCGCTGCAGCACAGGGCTAGGGGTGGGGGGAAAAACGCAATTCGCTCTCTGATCATTCGCAGAGACAAGGTACGTATTCGGTGCGGAGGGCGCAATAAAAAGCCCAGCACAGACGTCCGCCGCACGGGTCAAAGGTCACCGCGGACCTTTGACCAGGCCCACGCCACCTGGAAACAAAACGTCGTCTCTCCAGCAATGGTGCACTTGCCACCACAACGGCCTCGACCCTGAACTGTGGATAGACGTCAGTATAGAACTTAGGGGCCCGCCTACCTGGAGCCGTTTCCCACCTTTGAGGCCGAGAAGCGCGAGTGCGATAAGGGCGACATTGCCCTGTGCATCAATTGCGCCAACGCCGCTACGCGCAAGGTTCTCAACTGCCGTGAAGTGTCCTCGTCGTGATGCGTCTACCTGTGTGAGAAGTCTGCCGCAAATTTTAATGCACGGCCCTCTGCAGGAATTCATCTCCCAGAATATTTTAACCCTTTCAGGCCCACTCTAAATAACCGTTTCAGATGTTGCAAACAAGAAATTTTATTATACGAGCTGTACCTAAGTTAACACAACTCTTGTTTCGCTGCCACAGCCAATGAACTGTAGGCTATACGTTCGGGTACAGTAATACGAACGAGTTATGACCTAGACCAGTAAAACTGTTTGCGAATAATTTACTCACAAGTAAGATTATTGGTAATTTAGTGTCGCAGTGTGCAATACAGATCAACAATTACCTACACGTGCGCAATGTACACCAGGTCTTGATGGGTTAAGTTAAACCGACTGAACATTGTTTTGGCCTTGTTGAAAAGCTTCAAAATAGTGTTTGCAATAAGCGTGGTCTGTTGAAAATTGTATTCCACCCTAGTCTGAAGTGTCATTTCTTTTCGTGTGCAGACAGACTGTGTTTTAACGACGTTCATGTTAAACACACTGCCACCCAGTTCGCTCGCCAGGTAGAAGATTCACGGCTGTTTACGTGTACGAAAGAGACATTTGCACGACGATTTGTGTACATGTACGAAATAAACAGTAGTACTCACTTTCTGTTCAGTCAGTTGCACACGGCTAGAAATCAATTAGATTTTGTTGAGGTAAAATCTGTTTATGTAATTTCAAGTGTTATCTCCAACTAAAGTCCTTGGAAAAGTACTAATAATTTATTATATCTTATCATCTATAATACTAGTTTATGAAGACCTAGCTGGAGCTTAGCATACTGTCACGATTTGAAACTCATGACGTGGTTGATTGCGCGTCGGATTACAGAGCGGATTGGCATTGGTTCGAATCGTGAAAAATAAGTGATGATGTTTACCATTTTAAAATTAATAAAGTAGCCAAAATGCTGAGTCATTAAAACAATTAACAGGATTTTAAAATGTCTCTAGGAGTCTTGTAGTACTGAGACTAAGAATTCTTTAAATGTATTTTGGGAGAGAGAGGTTACGAGTGCTCTGAAACAAATAAAATTGTCGCATGTAGATGAAACAAACTGCGGCAGGGAAAATGCCAAGAAGGCGGGGGACGACAGGTTTGCAGTAGAATAACTCCCAATTCACTGGGGCCACGGTGGCTTAGTGGTTAGACTGCTCGCCTCCCACCAAGGCGAACCGGGCTCAATCCCCGACCGCGTCACCGCGGATTTTCCAAGTGGGAATCTTGCCGGACGATGCTACTGGTCGATGGGTTTTCTTGGGGATCTCCAGTTTCCCCCACCCTTGCATTCCGGTGCTGCTCCATTCTTACCTCATTTCACCCTCATCGGCTCTCAAAACGTGGTTGTTAAGAGACGCCCGCATCTCTCAACTCTCAAATCTACCCATTCTCTGGAGAAAAAAAAAATACACGAACCGTTTAATTTCATGAATTAAAAAGTATACTTGATAACATATTAAACACCTAAAGCTCGCTAGAAGAAGGGCGATACAGATTTCTAGGCTATCACAAGGTTCTCACGACATATGGCTTCTGTGATTACTCACATCACTTTCCCGCTAAAGTCAAATGTTTGTAATGTCTTTCAGGCCCGTGTTACAGATTAATCTCAAACATGAAAAAAAACCACATTATGAGTTCAATAAAAGTATAGGAAAGTAATTACGTGTTCCAAAGTTGGGTTTTTAATAGCAGCTGAAATGTCTACTTGTATGTGTGAGTTACGTAATTAACCACCACAATGATTTACTAACTTCTATAAAGAGGAATGTTTGTGTAATCACTAACCAATTTCCACTGCTTTAATACCGAAGAGCTGCGATTCGTCTGTAAAGGACTACGCCGTAAATATATCATCCAACCACGAACGTAATAAGATGCTAGTACGTTTTGACAAATATGTTGGCATAATAAATTTTCGCGATGTATGGTAACACAACTTCTAACAATGGGGATTCTTATGATACAAATTTGTGTTAACGAGAGAAGATCATTGCCAAGACTGTTTCGCTGACCTCAAAACTGTTTTTCACTGCACTCATTTTTGCGAGGTAAATTTCCAGACCAGTCTTATTAATTATTCTACCTGAGAAACATTTCCTCCCCTCCGGTTGATACACCCTCCACTCAATAACTAATTTATAGTAGTTTTGTGTCTGATTCTGCTAAAACATNATAGAACTTAGGGGCCCGCCTACCTGGAGCCGTTTCCCACCTTTGAGGCCGAGAAGCGCGAGTGCGATAAGGGCGACATTGCCCTGTGCATCAATTGCGCCAACGCCGCTACGCGCAAGGTTCTCAACTGCCGTGAAGTGTCCTCGTCGTGATGCGTCTACCTGTGTGAGAAGTCTGCCGCAAAGTTTAATGCACGGCCCTCTGCAGGAATTCATCTCCCAGAATATTTTAACTCTTTCAGGCCCACTCTAAATAACAGTTTCAGATGTTGCAAACAAGAAATTTTATTATACGAGCTGTACCTAAGTTAACACAACTCTTGTTTCGCTGCCACAGCCAATGAACAGTAGGCTATACGTTCGGGTACAGTAATACGAACCAGTTATGACCTAGACCAGTAAAACTGTTTGCGAATAATTTACTCACAAGTAAGATTATTGGTAATTTAGTGTCGCAGTGTGCAATACAGATCAACAATTACCTACACGTGCGCAATGTACACCAGGTCTTGATGGGTTGAGTTAAACCGACTGAACATTGTTTTGGCCTTGTTGAAAAGCTTCAAAATAGTGTTTGCAATAAGCGTGGTCTGTTGAAAATTGTATTCCACCCTAGTCTGAAGTGCCATTTCTTTCCGTGTGCAGACAGACTGTGTTTTAACGACGTTCATGTTAAACACACTGCCACCCAGTTCGCTCGCCAGGTAGAAGATTCACGGCTGTTTACGTGTACGAAAGAGACATTTGCACGACGATTTGTGTACATGTACGAAATAAACAGTAGTACTCACTTTATGTTCAGTCAGTTGCACACGGCTAGAAATCAATTAGATTTTGTTGAGGTAAAATCTGTTTATGTAATTTCAAGTGTTATCTCCAACTAAAGTCCTTGAAAAAGTACTAATAATTTATTAGATCTTATCATCTATAATACTATTTTATGAAGACCTAGCTGGAGCTTAGCATACTGTCACGATTTGAAACTCATGACGTGGTTGATTGCGCGTCGGATTNTTTATGAAGACCTAGCTGGAGCTTAGCATACTGTCACGATTTGAAACTCATGACGTGGTTGATTGCGCGTCGGATTACAGAGCGGATTGGCATTGGTTCGAATCGTGAAAAATAAGTGATGATGTTTACCATTTTAAAATTAATAAAGTAGCCAAAATGCTGAGTCATTAAAACAATTAACAGGATTTTAAAATGTCTCTAGGAGTCTTGTAGTACTGAGACTAAGAATTCTTTAAATGTATTTTGGGAGAGAGAGGTTACGAGTGCTCTGAAACAAATAAAATTGTCGCATGTAGATGAAACAAACTGCGGCAGGGAAAATGCCAAGAAGGCGGGGGACGACAGGTTTGCAGTAGAATAACTCCCAATTCACTGGGGCCACGGTGGCTTAGTGGTTAGACTGCTCGCCTCCCACCAAGGCGAACCGGGCTCAATCCCCGACCGCGTCACCGCGGATTTTCCAAGTGGGAATCTTGCCGGACGATGCTACTGGTCGATGGGTTTTCTTGGGGATCTCCAGTTTCCCCCACCCTTGCATTCCGGTGCTGCTCCATTCTTACCTCATTTCACCCTCATCGGCTCTCAAAACGTGGTTGTTAAGAGACGCCCGCATCTCTCAACTCTCAAATCTACCCATTCTCTGGAGAAAAAAAAANCTCTCAAAACGTGGTTGTTAAGAGACGCCCGCATCTCTCAACTCTCAAATCTACCCATTCTCTGGAGAAAAAAAAAATTACACGAACCGTTTAATTTCATGAATTAAAAAGTATACTTGATAACATATTAAACACCTAAAGCTCGCTAGAAGAAGGGCGCTACAGATTTCTAGGCTATCACAAGGTTCTCACGACATATGGCTTCTGTGATTACTCACATCACTTTCCCGCTAAAGTCAAATGTTTGTAATGTCTTTCAGGCCCGTGTTACAGATTAATCTCAAACATGAAAAAAAACCACATTATGAGTTCAATAAAAGTATAGGAAAGTAATTACGTGTTCCAAAGTTGGGTTTTTAATAGCAGCTGAAATGTCTACTTGTATGTGTGAGTTACGTAATTAACCACCACAATGATTTACTAACTTCTATAAAGAGGAATGTTTGTGTAATCACTAACCAATTTCCACTGCTTTAATACCGAAGAGCTGCGATTCGTCTGTAAAGGACTACGCCGTAAATATATCATCCAACCACGAACGTAATAAGATGCTAGTACGTTTTGACAAATATGTTGGCATAATAAATTTTCGCNTATTTTCGCGATGTATGGTTACACAACTTCTAACAATGGGGATTCTTATGATACAAATTTGTGTTAACGAGAGAAGATCATTGCCAAGACTGTTTCGCTGACCTCAAAACTGTTTTTCACTGCACTCATTTTTGCGAGGTAAATTTCCAGACCAGTCTTATTAATTATTCTACCTGAGAAACATCTCCTCCCCTCCGGTTGATACACCCTCCACTCAATAACTAATTTATAGTAGTTTTGTGTCTGATTCTGCTAAAACATATTCACATAAAAATAACAAAGAAAATTACCTACGAATTACGTCATGCTTCAAATACCTAAAAAAAAAAAAAAAAAAAAAAAAAAAAAAAAAAAAAAANGAAATATTTTGTTTAGTGAATTGTTGAATTTGATTATGTTGGTATGCATACATTTGTACTTGACTGGTAAAATTTGACTAATGAAATCGCACAAATTTTGGAAAATACTGTTGCAGAATAACTGCATATAAAATACCTCAAATTTCCGGCATTAATTTCATTCTCCATCCGTAAATAATTGTCCTGATAAAACTAAAATAAAACAAAAATGTTTTTAAACACAACATTACGCATCTGTGCCAGTTAAACAACGGCATAGATGCTAAGTTAACTGATAGAAAGGGGGAGGGGAGGAAGAAACAAAGGATAAGATAGAAAGAGAAAGTGAAAAGAAAGTATCGAAAGAAAGTGGAACGAGGGCAGAAAACCATTAAATAGCATCAGAAGTTTCAGTTTCGCAAGCTTGCATGTTCTAAACTAAATAGTCATGGTGTAAATGTTTAGACAATTGTTTGAGCTGAAAATTAAGGTAATTACTACAACACGAACTGTTTTCTGAAACATTAGTAGTAAAATATTTAACACGTATATTTAGTTAAGTGTGTCTTCAGTAAGAATAATTAGACACGATTAAAACATTTTGCAGAATACTTTAGGAAACTGCTGCTATCTAAAGGAAAACTTCTAGTTTGAAATATGAATATCTGTTTAAATACTGGTCAACAAATTTTCAACAAATAAAAATGAATTTTTCGTCTTGTCCAAAACATTTGATGGTAGTGTTATTTTTTATAAGGTGACCAACAGTTTACTAAAACGATAAAACATTAAAAAACACTTTGTAATTTTCACGTCTATGTACGGCAGCGTTGTTTGAACCGCCAGAGAAAATCATTGACAAATGCCTAATGGCAGTTCACATGTAGTGGCGATCGGCCAGTAACGCTGGTGACGTCAAAGGCCAGTGTTTAATCCATATTCAACGAACTCGCCAGTCGTGCTTGTTCGTGAGGTTGGCATGTCTGACGGGCATTCTGGAAGTCGCCGGTTTGATCTTCCGGCCGACTGCACGAGAAGTGGTTTTTATTCCCCTAGTGATGTACATTGCCACTCACGGTAAATGACGCCAGTTCAGTTCACTACTATGTGTTTCCGCCCCCCCTCTCCCCTCAACCCAGACCCATTATGTTAAGACCTTTACTTGCAGCATGTGCATAATAATGGGTCACTCGAGTCATATTCCAAGTGCCCATTCGTATATTTGATGTGAATTTGACCGCAATTTAATTCACTACATGCGGTAAATGTTGCAATATTAATTGGAGCGTGAAAATTCGGTAATATCGCTGCATTTCAATGTATACTACGAGCACTGCGGCACTTTTCTGCATGCTCTCAGGAACTTTAGTTGAGGCAGTTTCATCATGAGGCTCACGTTGTTAGAGCGAGTGTTGTGCTCAATTTAAGTGTTCGCTACGAACTATCAGTGACTATATACTTAATTATGAACTCGACATTTTTACAAAAAAAAATTTTTGATTTTTTTGTATGCGCATGAGCAAACACTGGGCTCTGCCACTAAAGGATTCTAATTAATAAATTATATATATATATATACACAATTCATTTCACTCAGTTTTAATTAATAGAAAATATATATGTTTACACTATATAAATGTGAATAACAGATAAACTATTAAATAAAAAATGATGAAACTGCTTTTATTTGTCTCTATANTTACACTATATAAATGTGAATAACAGATAAACTATTAAATAAAAAATGATGAAACTGCTTTTATTTGTCTCTATAAAGACAACGTAGGGTGTGTGCGAATGTTAATAGCAGTTACAAATGCCCGTCACCTGCAGCGATATATCGTACACAACGCCGTAGAACAGAACGACGAATAGCAGCTATGGTTGCTTACACGGGAGCGTCTCTCATAGCATCCAGTCTCCGTGAATNCGTAGAACAGAACGACGAATAGCAGCTATGGTTGCTTACACGGGAGCGTCTCTCATAGCATCCAGTCTCCGTGAATTTGTAGCATAAACCGTTTTATTCCGAGTTCGTCCAAGATAAAAATCTGACTGTGTTAAATCTGGAGATCTGGGTGGCTACTCACCACTTCTTCGTCGGCCTGTCCACCTCCAAACCAATGTTTCATTCAGAGCGACCGTACCTCACTAAGGAAATGTGGTGGTGCGCAGTCCTGCTGGAAAAAGCAATCAACTGTGTAGAGTGGTGATAAAGCTGGCACAGTATTTTCCTGCAGCATGGTACAGTAACTTTCACCTGTCAACGTCCCGCCAAAGAGGAATGGCCACATAGCACAACACTGTTAACCCAGGAAGGTCAACTGCCTGCTCTACCACAGAGAGTGGATTTTCATCAGTCCAGTACAAACCGTTGTTACAGTTAACAGTTCCAGTCAACTTAAAGGTAGCCTCACGGACCAAACACTCACGCCAGTAAAATGTTCGTTGCCATTGCATATGTTCACAANAGTCAACTTAAAGGTAGCCTCACGGACCAAACACTCACGCCAGTAAAATGTTCGTTGCCATTGCATATGTTCACAAAATTCAATAATCCAATCTGCGTCGTCTTCATTGAAGCGTAAAGTAACGTGGGAATGTAAGGTATCCACTTTGCTTGCTTCAATACGCGATGGACNCCCACTCACAAAATTCAATAATCCAATGTGCGTCGTCTTCATTGAAGCGTAAAGTAACGTGGGAATGTAAGGTATCCACTTTGCTTGCTTCAATACGCGATGGACACTTGATTTACGACACCTGACTCACGTGTAGCTTGCCGTATGGACTTCGATTATACCCCGGAGGAACGTGTGTGTGTGTGCTACACAGTCCCAACACTTTCTTTGTCTGTTGTCGTTCACTTACTACCGCACCGTCCTTTCTTCACATCACACGCAGTTCTGTCCCTCACGAACTTGTCAAGTAACTGCATCGTTGTTACACATGATGGTGGTGGGGTATCGAATTCTGCCCATTCCCTCTCCCAATTCTTTCTCACATGAATCATGCAATCTTATTTCTAATAACACTTTAAAACCACTCCCGTTGCTTGGAAGAAACCCTTGTCACCTCCGCCATTTTCTTTACAATTTTAATGTTGTTGCCTGTGGCTTTAAACGGATCTGATAAAAGTAGAACGGCTACACGTGCTAGCACACATCTAATGTTGTCTTTATAGTGTCAAAAATACACAGTCTCATTAGATTGTGTAGTTTCTCTGCTATTAACGTACAAAGACTGTAAATGTTATCTCAGGGCATCTGGCAGAGCCTTGGTGTACAAAACTGACATTAGGAAGCAAAATTCTCCGTATTTAGTTTACAAAATATACTACCTTTCTGCGACACGGCAGCCAACATTAGGAATATAAACTTACCGTAACCCACATGTAAACACTGATAATGTGTACTCGCTATCCGTGCCTTTTAGCGGAATCCCCTAACAAAAACTCTGTCATAGCTTAAGATACTAATTACGCTGGCAAATGGGTGGATAACAGGAGTTAGTGTGTCCCGTGATTTTAACGTAGGTTTTCGTATCGATATTTACTCAAAACATGAACTGTGCAAGTTCTTCGGTATTATCTGTCCTATAGTGTTCAGTCGCCTGCTTACTTGGCGCGTGAACATTAACGCAGTTTGCTTTAAAATGCACGTGCATTTAAAATAAATGTCTGTGTATATCACAAGTTAAGAAATAAGAAAATAACACTTCAGACTAGTTGGAAATACAAGTCTGAAGACATCTTGAAATCTTATTTCGAAGTACTTTTCCCCTAAAGCAAAATCACACTTCGATTTGATGTCACGTATATTATGAAAATTTATTGCTAAAATACGTATGCCTCTGGTAGAATTTTTCACCAAAGGCCACAGTATACACTTTGATGAAACTAGCAACTTTTACCAACTAAATTTATCTTATGGCCATACTAAGATATGTTCCTTTCGAAAATTTTCTTACGGCGCAGGCAGAATTACAACTTTAAGGCGTAAACAGGAACTTATCACACTTATCCCATTTTTGTTTATAAAGAGTGAACCAAAAGTTTAATGCCACTCTTCGTTCAAAAAAAAATTTTTTTTCCCCACATTGCCTTGTAGGTATGTGCAAAATGCAACAAATGAACTTCGTGCGCATTTATGTACCATACAGACTTAGGGGCTTTGGAAACGTAGCGCAGTGCGCCATGTTTTGTTTTTCTTAAGTAGTCATTTTGTGGTTTCACAGTCCTATTCAAAAAACAGGCAACAATTTTTTATTCTAAAATATTACATTGCAACACTTATTGATGTATGTGATGGTTTTGTTAACTAAAATCCATAGTCAATAAAACATATCCCATCCAAGTATATAGTACCGGTAATTCAAATACACTTCTTGATTATATATTTCGGGAATTCACGCACAACAAAATATTTCCACAATCCAGAGACATCCATAGTTGTTATATGTACCTCAGTTTAAGCAAACCTAATTTAAAAAAAACTATGTTAGTTATTGATAACCGCGTTTAAGTCACTTCGCTGGCCACATGACGGCGCCACTGGCGTATGGATAATACTATAGAGTTATATCCAAAGACGCAGATAAATTTTGTAAGGGCTTAATTGCTTCTATACGCAGTTCACTGTAAACTGAGCACTTTTGAAAGCACTTTTAGAGATATGCGTGCATTCACGATATGTATTCTTCCGTTATATGCAATATCAACACTGCCACGAGCCTGATCACTTTGCTCCTGCATCGGTCAAATCAAACGGTAAAATTATTGTAAATGTAAATAATTTACAAATCCGCTAATTAATACACTTATATGCAATAAATAAAAAAAAACAAAAAGGAAGATAAATAATTTTAGTTTTCACAAATGTTTAACCAAACACTTTTATTTCAAAGTTAAGATATTGAACTACTTTTCCTCAAAAGTTACTAACTTTACAAGACGCATGCCACTCAGTGAGACTGTTATAATAGATTCCGGTAGTTGCAGTGGCATTTCTTAAAGGTTGATTAAAAAATGCTGAGTTTAACGTGGACATCTGTGGGCTGGAAATCACTCACAGTGGAAGGTACCGGCGACGGCCTGTGGCTGCGATGAGTCAGTACGCCGGGTGACAGCGGCAGAGGGTTAACGCCGCGCCATTTGACAGCAGCCTCGAGCCGCGGTTAATCCACGGCGACGCCTGAGAATCATGCGCGGCTGGCGCCTTCAGCCAGCTTTTGTCGCCGTCCCTCGCGCTTAGGAGTGCCACTTACTTAGTCCGTCGCGCCGGCCAAAACTGCTCCGGAGAGAAAAATTAGCTGCTTTACGATATCTAAGTATTAGTAGAGTGGCTTCGAGTCGAGACTACACCATGCAGAACTCATTCAAATGTAGCACACACGCACTTAAACTAACAAAACTGGCAGACAAAATATTAATGCCGCATACGGAGGAAGAATGTATATGTTTTGTAACAACATATTTCAAAGTGTTTTAAAAATCAACTAGTCTTGTTTTATAGCAAAATCTAAGCAATTTATATTCTAGATGCTTCAGAAATCACAATTTTCAAAGGGGCCACGGTGGAGTAGTGGTTCGAATACTCGCCTCCCACCTAAGCGAACCGGGTTTTTTTTACCAGCTATTTCGCATGTCGGAATCGTACCGGACGATGCCGCTGGTCCGCGGGTTTTTTCGGGAATCTCCCATTTCCCTCAGCCTTGCATTCCGGCGCTGCTCCGTACTCACCTCGCCTCCCACTCAACGGCTCTCAAGACCTCAATGTTACGTGCTGTCCAAATATTTTCACTCACAATTTGAAAGAAAAAACTCTTTATTATGCAAGACCGTCTGTTGCATGTGATGAAAAACTATTGATAATGTTTACAAATATTTACAATAATTGATTTTATGCACATCCATTTCAGCCATGAAACGTATTTATCTTTATAACTTAAACTAGCTGTGCCCACGGCTCCGCTCGTGTGGACTACAAATTTATTGTTTAGGCTTTTTATTTTAATAAAATTGAATTTTACTTAGTGTTAATCTTCTATACTCTATACATATTATAAAACTCAACGTATCGGTAAATTAAATGGTCAAAGCACTTATTAGTATTTCTCTGTTATAGATAGATATTGCTATCGCGGAGTTTTTTTAGGTCTTTTTATTCCACACAATTCTTTATTTCATGATATTGTTCTATCTTTAACGGTTTAGACAGCGTATTGCAAGAGAGCGCGCTGGCGGCAAACTTTTTTCCGACTTAATTCACTATTATCGTTTGTAAATTTTTTGAGATATTTTCTAGCGATAAAAAGTAGCCAATATCACATTTCAGCCCTCCAACTATTTCTGTGCAAGAAATTACGTCGATCTGTTGATCGGTTGCGACATTGCATTGTTATTCCGTTTGCGTACTTTTTCAATTTCCAATAAGAATTTCCCCGAGGGAATGAGATATTTTCTGGGGATAAAAAGTAGGCTATGTCACTTCCCAGCCCTCCAACTATCTCTGTGCAAAAAAAAAATCCCGTTGCTCCGTTGTGACGTGAAAGAAGGACAAACAAACAAACTGACTAACACATCGCATTTATAATATTAGTTAAGATTATTTTACATAAAATCAATAATTTAAAATCATTTGTGCCAATACGTGTCTACATACAACCATAGCAGTTGTTATGGCAGCCCTACCTGACGAAGGGGTATTTTTGCAAAATTTTGTTTTTGATGCATCTAGAAATTAAACGCTTTAAATTTTAATTTTAAATAAACTCATATTGCTCAATTTTTTTAAATATCGAAATAATTATATTTTATCAAAATATCTTTGTGTTGAAAAATGCATGAAATCTCCTTCCATGCGTAACATAAATAGTATTTGTTGGTTTTGTGTGTACTTTGGAATGAGTTGTGCAGTCGTGCAATAGTCCACTTTACTTCTGCCATAAGAAACATTCCACATCCGGAGACTAAGGTTCTTTTTCCTACTTTCAGTTTGTAGAGACATTTTCTGAAAGAGAAAATTGCTCCAATGGGCATACTAAGAGTCATATATAAGTCTAGTTATTCGCGGTTCATTCACACTTTTCGAATCGAACCTTTGAAAAATTACTCCAAGTATGAAGTGTTTGGTTGCCTCCTCAATTTGTCATATGTCACGAGCGTTTTATAAGCTTGTCAATATAAAAGTGCCCCATACTCGGTTAAATTGAGCTTTTATTTATCTTATATCTATACATTATCTAATTTCATTTTTAAATTACATTGATACTATCATATAATTGGGCCTTGCTAGCCTGCTCACATTCGTAAACATATCACTGGTAATTGGGACAGAGAAGAAGGCTCCTTACACCGCAGCAGACTGGTTGGAAGTCAGACACGCAAAGGAAAAGCGACGGGCTGCGTCTGTCGCCGAGACGATGCGCCTTGATGACGTCAGATGGGTGCCGACCGCCGTAATACGCCTGCGTAATACGCCTGCACACGTATTACGGCGAGGGATCGTTACGACTTATCACCATCACTGACGTGAACAATTCCCTTATAAACAACTTCAATATTTAATAATGTGTCATGGCTTATTAATGTATGAGAATTTTAATTACAGAAACATTTTTACCTTTTAATATATCCCCAAGATCCCCCCGATGTAACGAGCTGTAACTGTTATTTAGTTAATACAACGATTATCAAACCGACATAATTCATTCTATTTGTAGGTAATTTTAAAAATCAAAATTACAACAATATGAGTAAAAACAGAGAGAAAATCAGCGTATTGGGAATGCTTACTAGGAAAGAGTACTTGTGCAAACTAATATCACACTGAGTGCGCATGAATGCGGTATNAAGAGAGCGCGCTGGCGGCAAACTTTTTTCCGACTTGATTCACTATTATCGTTTGTAAATTTTTTGAGATATTTTATAGCGATAAAAAGTAGCCAATATCACATTTCAGCCCTCCAACTATTTCTGTGCAAGAAATTACGTCGATGTGTTGATCGGTTGCAACATTGCATTGTTATTCCGTTTGCGTACTTTTTCAATTTCCAATAAGAATTTCCCCGAGGGAATGAGATATTTTCTGGGGATAAAAAGTAGGCTATGTCACTTCCCAGCCCTCCAACTATCTCTGTGCAAAAAAAAACTCCCGTTGCTCCGTTGTGACGTGAAAGGACAAACAAACAAACTGACTAACACATCGCATTTATAATATTAGTTAAAATTATTTTACATAAAATCAATAATTTAAAATCATTTGTGCCAATACGTGTCTACATACAACCATAGCAGTTGTTATGACAGCCCTACCTGACGAAGGGGTATTTTTGCAAAATTTTGTTTTTGACGCATCTAGAAATTAAACGCTTTAAATTTTAATTTTAAATAAACTCATATTGCTCAATTTTTTTAAATATCGAAATANGCATCTAGAAATTAAACGCTTTAAATTTTAATTTTAAATAAACTCATATTGCTCAATTTTTTTAAATATCGAAATAATTATATTTTATCAAAATATCTTTGTGTTGAAAAATGCATGAAATCTCCTTCCATGCGTAACATAAATAGTATTTGTTGGTTTTGTGTGTACTTTGGAATGAGTTGTGCAGTCGTGCAATAGTCCACTTTACTTCTGCCATAAGAAACATTCCACATCCGGAGACTAAGGTTCTTTTTCCTACTTTCAGTTTGTAGAGACATTTTCTGAAAGAGAAAATTGCTCCAATGGGCATACTAAGAGTCATATATAAGTCTAGTTATTCGCGGTTCATTCACACTTTTCGAATCGAACCTTTGAAAAATTACTCCAAGTATGAAGTGTTTGGTTGCCTCTTCAATTTGTCATATGTCACGAGCGTTTTATAAGCTTGTCAATATAAAAGTGCCCCATACTCGGTTAAATTGAGCTTTTATTTATCTTATATCTATACNGCGTTTTATAAGCTTGTCAATATAAAAGTGCCCCATACTCGGTTAAATTGAGCTTTTATTTATCTTATATCTATAAATTATCTAATTTCATTTTTAAATGACATTGATACTATCATATAATCGGGCCTTGCTAGCCTGCTCACATTCGTAAACATATCACTGGTAATTGGGACAGAGAAGAAGGCTCCTTACACCGCAGCAGACTGGTTGGAAGTCAGACACGCAAAGGAAAAGCGACGGGCTGAGTCTGTCGCCG
Source organism: Clitarchus hookeri (assembly GCA_002778355.1). Lineage (NCBI taxonomy): Eukaryota > Metazoa > Arthropoda > Insecta > Phasmatodea > Phasmatidae > Clitarchus > Clitarchus hookeri. The sequence goes on from NQII01001225.1 coordinate 526,969, forward strand.
AGACGATGCGCCTTGATGACGTCAGATGGGTGCCGACCGCCGTAATACGCCTGCGTAATACGCCTGCACACGTATTACGGCGAGGGATCGTTACGACTTATCACCATCACTGATGTGAACAATTCCCTTATAAACATCTTCAATATTTAATAATGTGTCATGGCTTATTAATGTATGAGAATTTTAATTACAGAAACATTTTTACTTTTTAATATATCCCCAAGATCCCCCCGATTTAACTGCTATTTATTGAAACGAGCTGTAACTGTTATTTAGTTAATACAACGATTATCAAACCGACATAATTCATTCTATTTGTAGGTAATTTTAAAAATCAAAATTACAACAATATGAGTAAAAACAGAGAGAAAATAAGCGTATTGGGAATGCTTACTAGGAAAGAGTACTTGTGCAAACTAATATCACACTGAGTGCGCATGAATGCGGTATGTTGTTCTTTTGGTGTAATTTTATTGATTTGGTTAAACTTTCTCTGCATGAAGCAGAGGAATATCCTGGAAGTAGAGCTTGAGCAGGGATTCAGAGAAGTTGGAAGCATCCGTGAACGAACTGAAGAGGTAATAGCAAACGAAGATGGCGCAACAACTCCTGGAAGTCCGGAGCTGTGAGTACGATCCTGTACTACAAGTTGCATACCACAAGGCGCTCCAGTCCGCGTATACTTCTTGCGTCCGGTGATAATCAACTAGTCGCATAGCTACTACGCACTCCCGGCATTGCTGAGGAAGTGTCGACAGCTACTTCGTACCATGAAACTGCATTTTCTTTTTAAAATTTTGCTTGCATTTTTTGACGTGACAACGTCTTAAATTAGGTTGCGGCTGGGAGTCACTTATGAAAAAGTGTAACGCTCGGTANGTATCACAAGGCGCTCCAGTCCGCGTATACTTCTTGCGTCCGGTGATAATCAACTAGTCGCATAGCTACTACGCACTCCCGGCATTGCTGAGGAAGTGTCGACAGCTACTTCGTACCATGAGACTGCATTTTCTTTTTAAAATTTTGCTTGCATTTTTTTATTCTATTTTACTCAATCATCCCGTGGGAGTTGATAAGCATCCTGTGTACGAAGGTGCGCGGGTTTGTATGCTAAAGGACATACACGTTGTATCTACGTTAGACCGACGAACTTCGGCAGCGGGTTATTCACGGAAAAGAAGGAGAAAACCTATGCACAACTCGTGGTCTAAAGTGAATCGTAAGGGCGGTAAACGTATTTGAAATAGGACCTGAATCACTAACTAGTTTATTACAATTACTGAAGAAATTATTCAAGCGTAAACACTGAGTGTCTGCATAATGCATAAAGTTATTTGTGATATGCGGAATAATACTCCATATCTTAAATTCCAAGTTTGCTACAACATTATGGAGATTAAGTTGGGATAATAGTAACAATTATTATTTCCATTAATTATTTGGTGATAGCGAAATACAAGTGTTGTGATGTTTACAGATCTTTGTACTATTATTATACACACACTCAGTGTTCAATCGTGAGTATTTCCTCCGATATTTGTAATAAACTAGTGCTTCAGGTCCAACTTCAAAGATATGTACCACCCTTGGGATTTCATTTAGACCATGGATCGTACATGTTTTCGCCTTTTTTATGATTAACCTACTGCCGAAGTTTGTCGGACATTCTGTAAATGTACATATATATGGTGTATCTAAACTATGGCAACGAACTTCAGGAAAAGATTCCTAGGATGAAAACAAAAATGGCCCTATGAACACATGTCCTACAAACAGTTGTTATCGAGTTACAGGGGTTACACAATGTGGAAACATGTATCACTACCGCTATTTACTGTGTTGTTACGTGTGGTTTGGAGACGAATGTACCACCTTACGAATGCACTGAGACACAAGGGTTACATAGTTTTCGAAAGTGTACGTCAGGCGTGAAATTAGTTTCCCGTACACAGATAACACTTGTGTACGTTCACGTTATCAGTATGACGTTTGAAGTATAGGTGCGAGGAGACAGTCCACGAGTGTAGCGCGTAGTTAACGGAGCAACAGAGGTGTTGCCATACATGCATGTCTGCCCATGGCGGACACTTCGAGCATCGCCTGTGATGTGGCCAATGTATGCCATGTAACTCAATAACATCGTGTTGTAGGACATGTGTTCATAGGGACATCTTTGCTTGTTTTGATCCCAGGAACCACCTCCTGAAGTTAGTTACAATAGTGTAGATACATCCTGTATGTGCGCATGCGTATTTATATATATGTGTGATTTTGATAACGGAGAGTGTCGCACTATGTCACCGAATTGATGAGCAAACAAAAAGTAGTTATAGGACAGCGAAGCCTATGATATTGCTTCGTGGGAAAGATAATTACAGCGCCAGGGGAATGGAAGAAGTTATGGTAACAGTAAATAGCATTTCGATCGGCGTCTTCGGCGATAAGTCAGGAGGGCGCATGTGG
>NQII01001225.1:529439-578344 GCA_002778355.1 Clitarchus hookeri
GGGGGGGGGGGGGGAGGTTCCTGGATTGCAAGGCTCTACCCCAAGCTCTCGTGGGAGTAACGCGATCCTCTTCTCCCCCCACCTCCCTGCTCCCCGGTTCAAGTGGTGCAGTTTCGTTCTAGCTCTCGTCCGCACACACTAAGCACTCCACCAGCTGTAGTGGGACTCGCGTCGGAACTCGCCCTTAATGCCGCGCACTTCTTGACCACGCCCGTTCCAGCCAAACAACGGCGAAGCTCTCTAAAGTTAGTAGTCGGGACATATCTTATGTGCATTCGTTGATTGCACGTTTACGCGTATCTCAGCAAATACACGCCCTGGGAATACGCATTTTTTGCCAGAAAAAATAAAAACAATTATCTAAACCCGTACAGTTTTGTTTTTGTGAAAAAGAAAAAAATCGCGAAAATAGACAGAAATTGCATTTTTAGAACCTCCTTACGCAACTTCCGTAATAGGCACGAGAAATATAAAACGGTACAGTTGTAGTTTAATCTATAAGGCTTTTATCGCGTGTAATAAAATCCGACTGTTACAGATCTCATTTGCACAGGAAAGTGGAACAGCGGAATCACTTTACGCAGGTTCAGCGACTTGAGCTAGGGGCGACGGAGCGCCGGTGACGTGTGTTATTGTCGCCCGTATCGCTGAGCAGCGAAAGCGAAAAAAATAATATCGGGGCCATATACACTTCAGATTGTTCCTGTCCTAAAATGCTTTCTATGTTACTAAGATTTGTTATGTTTATACAATACAGTATCAAATTGCTATTACAAAAATATGTGAAGTATATATTATATATATATTTATTAACATCTTCTCTACCATTACAACATTATCCCGAACATTAAACTCATTTGCCCAAATCTCATCCATACTTGCCGATGTACTTCTGGCTCGTCGTATATTTCACCATTGACGGCTGCCTTCGATTCATGATCGTCACTGCAATGTGGTAGATCATTCGTCAGACGTTCAAAAAGTGGAGTATTCTTTTTCGTGAACAAATTAACAGGATTATACAAACTTTCAATTTGGGCCTTGTGCCAAATAGGTAAATTTCAAAATGGCGCCGGAGTTACACGCAATGTAAAAATATTTCCGTCGTAAAATAAAGAAAGGTCTACCAAAAAATTATTTGCAATTCCTCGAAAATTTAAGAACTTCCCGTATATTGTGGCAAAGTGAATTCTGTAAATGCATAGAAATAACGGGATAAGGTTACAGACATTTCCGTTACTGCACGTAACTTTTCTTTAAATTGCTTATTAAAATTGTATTACGAATTTAATAAATTTAAAGCATTGGTTAAAAATATTTTTATTTAAATTATGAAATAATTATGCCTACCATTAAAACCTACCAATTCAAATGTTTGTGGTTGACAGGGCTCTGAATATAAACAAATATAATAGGAGACAATATTGCATTTCGAGCAACTGTTATGGTAGCAGGTGTAAGAAAATACAAACAGAAAAAACTATTTTCTATTTTTCATCTTAAGGGTAGTTTGTAAAGGTAGTTTGCATTTCCTTTTTGTTTTAATTTAAAAGTTTTTATTAGTGTAAATGCCCTAATTCGTTTCAGCAAACATCACTTTCTTATTATAGCAGCGACGAAGTCTTAGTTTTGTCTCGGCAACGTTCGTAGCTACGAGAGAAGGTTTTTCACACATTTTCCATTAAAGGAGATTATTTCTCTATTTCGCTTAGTTGTTACTTAAACATCAGTAAAAATACTGCGTTATTTTACGGAAATTTTTAATAATGTTCGACGCTGGGACTAAAAATAAATTTTGAATTGGCTAAATGTATTACTTGGGAATTAATTTTGTAGTTTTCACTAAATTCTGTTTCAAATTTTATAGCGAAATTACCACAGGCAGACCAAAAATCGGATTTCGAAGGAATATTTACATGCTAGTCCTGTGATTTTAAGGAAACATTCTACCTAAAATAATAATGTGTGTTTAAGTACAAAAAAAACTTTTTAGTACCAGATTAATACTTACAACAATAATCTTCACGTTCAGCGCTTAATATTTTTAACAGACCACTTCATGTATCGAAGTTTAAACGCCCGCTTACCTAGCGTCTGATGTACAGTACAAAATGTTCTAAATCCGTAACTATTTTTTATCAAACTACTGTATGTTTTTCCAGTGTATCTACTGATCGATCAAAATAACAAAAACCTCGAACAAAGGTGAAATGGTACTTTCAAGACATCAATCGTATTAGAAACACTATTTCGGAGCCCTCGAGCGACACAGCCAGAAACTTACATTTCAGACTGCTCACACTCTCTCAAAGTTTACTGTCAGCTGCATTCAACTTCAATTGGGACTTTGACCACAGAGATGGCGAGGTTGCCGTTCAAAGTCTCACAGTTACATGCAGCACGACGAAAACACTGCAAGCAACTTCATTGTTCTGCACGTAGCGCTAATGGTGCGCTTGCCAGCTCCACCCTCTTTCATTTCGACTCCACCTTGAAGTTCGGGGACTCTTCGTAAAAACACAATGACTAAGGACAACGAGGGAGGGGGAGTTTGAATATAATGCGCTGAGATACGGCGCACGTATAGTAAGCCATCTCAAGGAATAAATACAGAACATTACTGGTTTGGCCTTATCGCCGTTTGTGCATTGCATAAACAGCAAGAACGAGGATCTGTTTTACTTAAAGCGTAACACCACTGGCACCGATGATTGCTGAATTTGCGGTCTCGTATTTAGTTTTTCAGCGGACAACGCTTTTATCAAGTATTTTNAGAACCGGGGAAATAAATTTTACGGCGATCTGGCCGAACGCGCGCGCCGGGGTCCGAAAACACTTTTACTGCCGCTTTTCCGCGGTCTCATGTGCGGCCAGGCTTTGGTCAAGAGTAAAGGGAGGAGAGGGGTGGGGCGTATCGTAAACTACGTACGCGGCCGGCCGCGGAAATTCAATTTCCAGTCGCCTCGGCACGCGTAAATCTAGCACAAACTTGCCGTAAATCTATTGATAAAAACGGTTCGGCGCCAACCCATCACGGTGTTCGACCTGTTCACCAGGCGGCGTGAATTTCGGAGAGAACACACGTCACTACGCGCCGGAAGTAGGTCACGTCCGCGGCCACGCATGTGGAATATGAGGCGAGTGACGTCACGAAGAACTGCGCTCACTGTAGCTACGTTCCATTTTACCACCAGCAGGTGAGTTTACTGATGAGTGTTCCTTTACATGCTGATACTGCTGATGATTCTCTGAATATAGGTGTTTCGACGTCTGGGTTGGAGGCTACACCACCTGCTGATACTACTGATGTACAGGACAGACGGTCTCAGCAGTAGCAGACGCCCGGAAATAGTGATGGTAAACGATCATTCTAACCAAGAAACTGTAATGCTGTTATCTGCCAAGTATGCGAAGACAATAAGANAATAGTGATGGTAAACGATCATTCTAACCAAGAAACTGTAATGCTGTTATCTGCCAAGTATGCGAAGACAATAAGAATGGGTTAGTATTCAATTATGTTAATACGAATTAAATTTATACCGGATGTACTCAAAAAAAGGTAATAAATACCAGAGTGGGGTATAGTAGTAAAAATGGAGCATATTTCATGAAGGAGCCAATAGTCTAACGTCTATAGTTAACCTGCTAATGGCAGTGGCATTGTGCAGGGGCGGGTATGCAACCTCGTGTACGTGGCATTGTAACCAGTCTGTGCGCAGGTCTGCATGCCTGATAACACCGCTCAGTACCGCACGGTCGCAGTCTCGGAGGTGCTACGTATCTACAGTTCCTGCAGGACGNCCTGATAACACCGCTCAGTACCGCACGGTCGCAGTCTCGGAGGTGCTACGTATCTACAGTTCCTGCAGGACGTCTTACCGGAATACTTGGAGGAAGTTCCTTCAGACGCTCGTGAGGCAGGACGGGGCCCCTGCCTCATTTCGCCATTGCGGTTCGCCGGCACCTCGACATGCACTTCCTGAACCGGCGGATAGGTAGGGGAGGCCCCATAGCATGGCCACCACGCTCACCAGACATCACACCATTTGACTTCTGGCTGTGGGGCCACATCAAATCGATGGTGTATGCCACACAACTTGGCACGAAGGATGAGCTCATTGCGTTGATTCGGAGAGCAGCGGACATCATCAATGCTGCACCAGAACCTAAGCACATGTGCGTTGCAACATGCTTTAGCGCTGCACTGCCTTCGTGGACAATGGTGGCCGACACTTTGAACAGACACTGTGAGCCTCATACTCTCTGCCCAATTATGTAAATAATTATCATTTTATTGCACTTCCTGTTGCCTAAGTATTGTGGTTGCATACCCTCCCTTGCACATTGCCACTGNTGTTGCCTAAGTATTGTGGTTGCATACCCGCCCTTGCACATTGCCACTGCCATTAGTAGTATAACTACGGATATTAGACAATACGTTCATCGTTGAAATATGTTCAATTTGTGCTCAATTACCACACTCTAGAGTTAATTATAATTTATTGAAGTACACCCGGTGTACTATATACTTTTTAAATTAATATTTATCATCGAAAGTTACATTTACTGATAATGCCGTGGAAAAAAATAACAAACAACGTCGTGCATAGCGGGTATCATTACTTCCACTGCTGGCGAGTGTTCCACTAATGAGAGAGTGTTGGCNAACAAACAACGTCGTGCATAGCGGGTATCATTACTTCCACTGCTGGCGAGTGTTCCACTAATGAGAGAGTGTTGGCTTTTGGCGTTCCCAAATGGTTTCCTGCTGGACAGTTAACTCAGCGCTGTCCGTAGTAAAAGGAATGTAACCTACGTCGATCGTCAGGCAAGTTCACTGTTGGATCTCAGCTGTTTCCTGAAATCGAACTGAAATGCGCGTAAAGAGATGCACATATATTTGTCCGTATATACAAAAAATATAGCACATCAAGTGTGAAGATCGATAGATTACTGCTGGAATGTAAATTGCTTAATTTATTAGCCCATTTATGCGGCATTAATTAGTTGCAATGCATGCAGAAAAAAATGATACTCTTAAACGCCCGCAAGTAGAAGCATCGGAGATTTGTGCCAATCGGTACATTTCGACTACGATGAAGTGGAAAAAGTTTCATTATTGTTGAAACCCTGCCAATGATCTCAGCGACCGAACTACCTCCTCCAGCGATGATGTATTCACTTTTAAAATTAAATGCATTACCGAGGTTAGTGATAGTGACTGATGAACCAAAAAGTCTTGGTTTGTTAAATTAATTTTCACTAATAATTTAACTGGTTGAACTCACTGATTTGGATGAGTAAAAAAATTGCATTGGCGTTTCTTGTAATAATTCGGAATTTACTCAAATATGACCGTGCTTAATGTTATGAAACATTGAATGCCGAAACCCTTAAGCCAGTGACTCTCACGAGAGAGAATTTTCGAAGCAGCTTGCGCTCGTTCTTCCGCACGAGGCAGGAGCAGTTTTCTGCTGTGCTATAAAGTTCCTGCCCTTATTCTCTCCGGAGTGTGAGTCATGGTTTCAGCTGAGGCCGCGAAAGCAGGAAGGCTTGCTTAGCATTTACGAGTCTTCCCGCATGACGTTGATCCCTGGATGTGGGGAGAGCAGGCAGTAACAACGTGAAGCATACAGCCTCCCCTTTATAGAGCTGCTAACAAGCATGCAGAAGATCTCGTATATCGGGAAAACTCTCTTCTTCCACGCGTCCTATCAATGCTTCCGCACGACAGTCGACATGACAGTGTCTTCATTTGTCCATGTAGGAGGGGAGGACGGGTCAACCCTGAAGATGGGCAACTACTCACCTGGCTCCTAAAATTTTACGATAACAGAGAGCCCCGAGGTGGACCAAGCGACGGAACGCACACGAAAAGTGAGCACACCGAAAAAATAAACCTGTGTCGGCAACGTCCGCCACGTTTTCAAATACCACATTAGTGACTTGTAACAAGCAAACACTCGAATCTCGTTTACTGTAGTAATAATACAAAATAAAAACAATTGTGGCCTGATTTCTACATTTTTGGGCAATAGATAACGCAAAATATAATGCTGAGTATAGTAAATACAATTCGCGTANGTGGCCTGATTTCTACATTTTTGGGCAATAGATAACGCAAAATATAATGCTGAGTATAGTAAATACAATTCGCGTAATACACTGTCCGATGACACAACGTAATTAAGTTACAGATATATTTTATTACATAATGCAATATAGAACAGTAAACTATAATAGAAAAATGCAATAATATAATATAAAAAGGTATATCTGAATATGTGAAAAATATTACATATCGTTAATAATATGTAACAATAAATAATTATTTAGCAAACTACAAACAATTTGTCTGTTCACCTGTCACGTTTTCACATTCCCAAGAACAGCAGTTATAGGCAAAAGAGAAGTACTGGCATTAACAACGAAATATAGTAATTTGCTGAGTTCATCTCACAAATCCAAACAACGAATCCACTCANAGTACTGGCATTAACAACGAAATATAGTAATTTGCTGAGTTCATCTCACAAATCCAAACAACGAATCCACTCACACCAAATAAATCTCCCTGCTGACAGTTCCACTAATCCAGAAGGTTATTTGTGACCAACGACGACAGGAAAAAGTATTGACGTGTTTTGTAAACATTGGGTTACTTGTAGTTAAATGCCAAAAACGTTTTTTACTGCACAGGTTTACTAATGTAAACTTTATTGCTGAACGCTATTTTAGTATGAAAAAGTATATACGATATCACAAAAATATGTAAATATGTGATACAATTTTACAAAATAGTGCTTGTAGTGATACTTAAAATTTTGGCCAACTATTTTATAAAAAAATTTTGTTGAATGACGTTCTGACAGCAGTATACTCATTGATAATTAGGTGTTAAGGCGTTTGCTCCTACGTGAACGGTCTCTGCAAGTCGCATAGCAACNAGCAGTATACTCATTGATAATTAGGTGTTAAGGCGTTTGCTCCTACGTGAACGGTCTCTGCAAGTCGCATAGCAACAACAGTTAATTCATTCCCGGTTACTTCGAACTTTTCGTAAGCCCTGCTAAAGTTCTACTTCCAGGATATTCCTCCGCCTCGTGCAAATAAAGATTAACAGACTCTATAAAACTACACCAAAGAGCAAACATTGTAATAAAATAATTCATAGGTACTATTCATTACTATGTATTACCAACGTACTGATTATAATTTAAATATTATAATTTATAGATGAAATGTAGCTGAATTTAACAAAAATAATANTATTACCAACGTACTGATTATAATTTAAATATTATAATTTATAGATGAAATGTAGCTGAATTTAACAAAAATAATAAAATTTTATGTTAACACATGTAATACGTGACGTATTTAGGGAACACCCAAACACGACAAAAAATAAACATACCAGATCCTACAGTTGCCATACGTAAATAAGCAAATTAAAAAAGGTCGGCGCTGCAGTTGGCAAAATGGTAATCACTAAAGCATGACGGGCACGCTTTATCTCGCCGCTCCTCCGCGCCAACAACTTATTCTATTGTACGCGGCGGCTATCATCATCGCAGGTCAACAAAGCCTTCAATTATGCACGCCGCCAGACTCCCCACGCGGACCGCGAGGATTCTGCCCGCCCGACCGCACAGCCGAGTTAGCGCCTTCTACACCCCAGCTACCCAATTTCCTGGGACGTCCCACCCTTTCCAACCACCCTCCTGCGAGGATCTCCACCCTAATCCTGACCCCTAACCAGAGAACATCGAAGTTGACAATCTCATGTCTCTTGCTTACACTTCCTCGCCCCGCAAGATCCCTCTCAGACCCATCCCAACCGGAGCCCTGCGGCTCCCAATAAATATTTCACTATGCCAATAAATTAGGACGATTCCTTCCCCGAGGTTGTTCGTCCCCGCAGTGGGGAGGAGGGTTGGGAAGGCCCGGGGTGAAATACGCATTCCGCTCCCGGCGTCTCGAGCAGTTCTTCTTGCGAACGGGAGACCTTCCCCAGGCCAGAGGGGAAGACGAGAAGAGAGAAGACGTAAGAGGACGAGGGCGGCCGGACGCACTAAGTATCACGTGGTCAAGAAAACCATCCGGAGAACAGGAAATTTACTGCTAACAACATTTTACACCCTCTCCCTCTAGCCACCCCCTGGTGGTCGCGACTGCCACGGAAGAAGGAGAAGAACCCTCCGCAGTCGTAAACAATTTGCCGCCGAACTGCGCTCTTTATACGGTAGCCGGCGGCGGCGGTGGCGGCTTCAAAACCTGACCACTGGAGCCAGAGCGGATTTCCGCCCGCGGTGGCACCGTCTTTATTGTGTTGGTCTTTGCTCGCGAGGAGCCCGACAAACTAGAGTGTTTCGTTACGCGAAGCACATCACGAGCGTCTATAGAAGTAACTCCGCTCGTAACCAAGCCAGTTCTCTGCAGCATTCCCAGAGGTATTCCACAACCTATTCTGAGAAAACATCCCACAGTTGGTTCNTAACCAAGCCAGTTCTCTGCAGCATTCCCAGAGGTATTCCACAACCTATTCTGAGAAAACATCCCACAGTTGGTTCAGAGGCAACTGCGTACTTTCAAAACACCCCTACTCACTATGTCGTTCTGCCAATCTCGTATCCTTCCGCGAAATATAATATTTAGCACTGACATGAACGTATTTACTTGGTGTTCAAATGATGGTCATGCAACAGTGAGAAGATGTTAGAAACCTTAAAATACGAAGTTTAGCTTCTAGGTAACGGTGTTTAGGAAAAAAATAATGGTTTAGTGACAAAATATTTTTAAGTGTTCCTTTAAACCCCTTCGACATACTCCCCGGCTCTATCGATACACCTCTGTGTAGCTTAGGTGGCGGAGTACATTAATTGTCACCATTTTCACTAGGCCTTTAATAGGAAAACCTTTTTTTCTCTCTTCAGCAGACTGCAAATGTGTTCCTTTCAATCTATTTTTCATACTGGACAACAAGTAGAAGTTGCACAGTGCGATATATGGAGAATATTGGGGATGTTCGTACACAGGGATACGTTTGTGACACACTAACCTGATGCAGAATCCGCGAGATAGTCTACTATTTCTTCCTTACTCATTCTTTCAGCTTAGCAAGGACGTTAATTTCACAATAAATGCCACTTCACGCACTGGACATCTTTATCACAAACAATGGCCATGGCAATATGACCAAAGCAGAGTCACAGTAGATCTCTTGGAGGGACGGGTCGACGGGACAGTTGCATACCCACTGCTTGGCTAACTCAAGTAAGAACCCGGAACATATGTGAAATACCAGATCATTCTTATATCTGTTTCTTTCTACTCGACCCTACTATCCTTTACCACGGCCGTGTTAACGGGCGTTACACACACAATCTGCGGTCACGTCATAAAAGAGAAAACTTCTCTGAACTGCTGTCAAGAGATGTGACACGAGTAGGGTGTGCGTACTTGCAATCAGCTATCATGGACGTGTAGTATTTAATACAAATACGTGGTTATATCACTCTCATACGTCGAATAAATGAAAGAAATTGTGGATTGCTAGAGCGAGTGAAACTACTTCGCGTTCTTGTAACACGCTGCACAGGCAACATTTTGCACGCAAATGTCCATGTAGTTGTAAGATTGCCGCCATACTACTGTGCAAACTTGGCGATACACTGCAGCACTAAGAACACTGGCAAAAACAGTGCAAACATGAAGACACTTCAGAATACGTACNCTGCAGCACTAAGAACACTGGCAAAAACAGTGCAAACATGAAGACACTTCAGAATACGTACGCTGGAGATTGCGGGTGGTATGACCAGTGTAACTGCCAACTTGCAGAGTGGTAATAGTGGTAGCGACATTAGCAGTAGCAGTATAACATAAACGCCACACGCCGAAGGACGCATCAGCGGAATCAAATACACGATGTAATATAAGAGAAAATGCTCTGTCGTTGANAAACGCCACACGCCGAAGGACGCATCAGCGGAATCAAATACACGATGTAATATAAGAGAAAATGCTCTGTCGTTGAAGCAAATATTCTAGAAATGCGAATAAGCGAAATTCGCTGATAAAACTGTCGAACACGACGCGTGCACCATCGAGNGAAGCAAATATTCTAGAAATGCGAATAAGCGAAATTCGCTGATAAAACTGTCGAACACGACGCGTGCACCATCGAGTAGCGCTCTACTGAAGCTGACTCACCAACTATACAACATATGGGACAAACAAGGTCAAATCTTTCAGATGTATAACCAGCATGAGGTTGCAATGTGTATTATCGTTACGTTTATATAGAGGTACATGCATGCGCATTATGTATTATAAAATTCAACTGTTATAGTTATTTTTAAATGTGCAACAGTAAGAAATATAGATTTTCCAGGACTCGACAATGCAGCGATAGTGTTTACATTTATTGGAGCATTAATATTGGTGCTTCCCGGGTTTTATTTCATAGCTATTTTTATTTGAGTTCTTCATTTATTGCATTCGAGAAATTTCCAGTATTTGGAATTTTCTTTCAATGCAGATCTGTAAATGTTGGTTGACATCAGAAGAAAATCTATCATTTCTAGAAATTGAGCGATGGAAATACTTTTACATGGCATAAAATTAAATGAAACGTTAGTCGTCATCTCTACACTTGCTGCATGACTTTGCACTCTTGCAGCCAAGGAGGAAAGAGGAGGCAAGTCCCAGTTTTTTTTTTAGTAAGCTTTCGTGCCAAATGTGGTTTCATTTCTTCCAAGACGTTCTGTATGGTTCTGTCTGAATGCCAAATATTTTTAAATTGTTTATTATTGACTTAAGTAGATATGGGGGATCGTAAAATAAGTATATACAATCCGAATTAACTTCAATATAAGGCTTTTCTTCTGTAACATCAAAAAAATGTTTCCTTTGTAAGTCAGTGGCAGCTAGAATCACTAACTACAGCTTTAGGTAAATATCCACTGCTTTTCTATATCGAAAGAAATTGCATTGTTCTGACAAACTTAGTCAAAAGCCTAGTGCTTGTTTTAATCAGTATCAGACAATATAGAAGGCTTTACATACTTTAATTTGGCAATAGCCACATTTTGCATAATAATTCTTACATTATTGCCAAGTTACATACAGACATATTTTTTTCTCTGGGATATAAAATAATAATTACACGCATTACAGTAACGCAGTCCTGCNCAAGTTACATACAGACATATTTTTTTCTCTGGGATATAAAATAATAATTACACGCATTACAGTAACGCAGTCCTGCGCCGATAGATAGCACGCGCATCGTTTTCCTCAGTAAATTCATCTTCAAAGCGCGAAGTTCCACATGAAAGGCCTTCACCGGCAATGTAAAATTTAATAAATTCATATCCCTTTTTCTCTGGAATGATTCCAGTTTATGCGATACCATTTTTACAGCATGTGAATCCTTACCTAGTAAGCTCACCAATATATTTTCATAAAAATGCAATTTTTACATAGTAAGATTGTAATTTTTTTAATACATATAATATATTTTTTCATTAAGTTTTTTTATGGTATTATAATTTGCCCTACGCTATTATTGTAGATCCACATTACTACAATAATGTAATGAGTGGTACAAATTTCAATATTCTAGCCGAGGCTGTTCCTGAAATAGTGGGAAACTTTCGCAAGAAAGTGTAGTTTACAGAAATCGCATCCAAAATGATANAGCCGAGGCTGTTCCTGAAATAGTGGGAAACTTTCGCAAGAAAGTGTAGTTTACAGAAATCGCATCCAAAATGATATACTTATGAATGAAAAAACCACTTAAAATCCTCCAGCACTACAATCCTTATCTCAACGAGTATCATACAGATGCGATAACAACCAGTGCAGCCAATTTATGGAACATATTTATCCGATGAAATTCATTACAAACCACAGTCTTTTAGAACAAATAGTTCAAGAGTTATTGCTTTTTAACTGATCAAGCGCTCACGAATACAACAAAATTGCTAATGCTGTAACATATTACATTTATCAAAAAATACCTATAATTAGCCTAAACTAACGATATATAAACCAAATAAAAATAAATATTTAAATAATATGCCATGACAATAAATTTTTTTCAGCAAAATAACTGTTTATAATTTCATTAAACATTACTATTGTTGTGTAAGTTGGGGTCTGCTTTTTTTTGTGAAACAGACTGCTCTCCTNTTTATAATTTCATTAAACATTACTATTGTTGTGTAAGTTGGGGTCTGCTTTTTTTTGTGAAACAGACTGCTCTCCTCGTTATCTATTAAAATTTAATAACTAAATGCGTGTTTTTTTATCATGACGCTTTTGCCGTCAGTCGTATTTTTTTCTCTCTACACACGGCCAGAGGATGACGCAGTTTTCCCGCTCACATTTCCGTTGGAAAATGGAACCCGCGGTGGCCGGCCGCATATAGTATTGAAGAGGTCGCTGCTGTCACTGTAGCAACTAAAGTTACGACACTTTATCTTGCCTACAAATGAATTTCCATTTCTGCTTTCAGACGGATGCGGCAGGAAAAATAATTGGAGTAAGGGGAAATAAGTAGTCGGGATATATATATTATTTACCGGTCGGGTCGGTTAGAACGTATCGTTCCAGTCTCGTATTAATTAAAAGTGGCGTCGGGTGGCCATGAATTGTCCGTCGGCTGGCTGGCGTCATGACGAATGCCTGCAGATAAGAGCCGACCCTTCGAGCCCAGCCAGAGCCAAGAGCGAGGATGTGGCCGCTTTCCCGCCGCTCAAGTACGGCTGCAAATGGCTTTCCTTATCGCACCTGTTTCTACTCGCGCTGAGGTGAAATGTATGTTGCAGTCTGCGTATCGATTCAACAAAGAGCACACATTTCGCACTGTGAAATTCTGCTTATTCTTTAAAAACAACTCTTGAAATGTTACACGCAAAGTATATCATTATTGTATATAATCGAAGAAATTATTTTCTAAAGTAAAAACAAATACAAAAACTAGGTTTAATTTCATTTTGATTGCCACGCATTATTGTTTATAGACCATTAACGGCTACTTCCAACTTTTCTGAAACCCTGCTAAAGTTCTAATTCCAGAATATTCCACCGCATCATTCAAACAAAGCTTTACCGAATCTAGAAAAATACACCAAAGGGACAGCGCGCCGCATTCGTGCGCACTCAGTGTAATAATAATTTGCGTATGAACTATTCCTTACTAGGCATTACGAACAAACCTATGTTCTCACTGTATTTATTTATATTATTATAAATGAAATCATATAATTTAAAAATAAAATAAGTACAGGGATTATGGGGACTTTGGCACATCGGGATCTGAGACCGGAGCGTCGGAACTGTTCGTGCTCTGTCATTCCGGTCGGCCAGCGGCCGTAACAGATCCAGGTGACCTTGACATTTTACCTTGATCCTGGTGATCTTTGACATTAAAATCTAATCATTTCTTTAGAAAATCAAAATATACATACATAAAAATTAAGAAATTATTAAAAATGTATTTTTAAAAACTTAAATTTCCGGAGGTCCCCACTTTCTTCGCGAAAATACTCATTCCGCCATCTTGGAAGATGCAGTCCACCATCTTGGTAGACGTCACAGCCACCGTCCGCCATTTTGCTTATTCGTTTGTCATTTTTTTATTCATTACTGGAGTTTGTCTCTCACCTTTGTTCGAGCCATATTGGATTTCATGTGTTTTCATCAACTAGGTAGCGCTAGTGTGTCAATTTACCCACCAGGCGAATTGCCGATTTAACCGCCAGGCAACAGCCATATTTGTTTATGTTTTAAAGTATAGGTTGCGCTATCAGGACCCTCCATGTCAGACTCTATTTTCAACAAATAGGTAGCATTAATAATTTCTTAATTTCATTGCCAGGCGAGCTGCCGGTACCCACTCAATCTGACGATTCAGACGCAAAGTGAGCTGTCAGCACTAATAATTATAGTCTTACGGTAATCTTTAATTTTTCATTCCAATTTTTTTTAATTTAATTTTTGGATCAACAGTATAACTACAAGTATAAATTATTAAATCAATATTTTTTTTATATCGAGATGTTTTATTAAGACCGACCAAATAATTGTTTCGTTTTAATGCTAAGTAAATAACCATTGAAATTAAGTATTTATTCTGTAACCCCTCACACCACCACTTTAGTTCGACTAATTATTCACCATAGCTGAATTCCTTGACACAAACGCTCTTGTTTTCAGCATTGTCCGCCAGAGCATGCTAGTGTGGGGAAAGTATTTCATGGGAAGAATGTCGACCCCCTGCACTGTTTCTCATCTGATGCCGCCGATCGGAATGACAGAGCACGAGCAGTTCCGACACCAGGTCCCGATGTGCCAACTCCCCATAATCCCTCTACTTAACTACCTTCACTGTGTTGCAGTGGTAACAACCACGCTATTAAAAGAAGCTCTTAAATACTTCACTAATGACAACAGATGTCAAACTACATTGTCAGAAGATGATATTCCAAGCTTTGCAGATGTTTGGTTAACCAATAAGCAACCTAAAGCCTTCCAATATCCTTGACTAAAGGCAAAGCCACCGGAAATACCTCATCACGTCACGCAACTCTGGCTTGTACGGGGACTCTGACTGGTTAGAGGAGGGTGGTGTGGGGGGAATCTGACTGCTAAACCACTCTGTTCCCACCCTCTTATCAGACTACCTGTAATGCTCGACTATTAGGCGCGAGATGCTGTGACGTCACTGTGTCCATAACCAAGCCAGTTCTCTGCAGCATTCCCAGAGGTATTCCACAACCTATTCTGAGAAAACATCCCACAGTTGGTTAAGAGGCAACTGCGTACTTTCAAAACACCCCTACTCACTTAGTCGTTCTGCCAATCTCGTATCCTTCCGCGAAATATAATATTTAGCACTGACATGAACGTATTTACTTGGTGTTCAAATGATGGTCATGCAACAGTGAGAAGATGTTAGAAACCTTAAAATACGAAGTTTAGCTTCTAGGTAACCGTGTTTAGGAAAAAATAATGGTTTAGTGACAAAATATTTTTAAGTGTTCCTTTAAACCCCTTCGACATACTCCCCTACTCTATCGATACACCTCTGTGTAGCTTAGGTGGCGGAGTACATTAATTGTCACTATTTTCACTAGGCCTTTAATAGGAAAACCTTTTTTTATCTCTTCAGCAGACTGAAAATGTGTTCCTTTCAATTTATTTTTCATACTGGACAACAAGTAGAAGTTGCACAGTGCGATATATGGAGAATATTGGGGATGTTCGTACACAGGGATACGTTTGTGACACACTAACCTGATGCAGAATCCGCGAGATATTCTACTATTTCTTCCTTACTCATTCTTTCAGCTTAGCTAGGACATTAATTTCACAATAAATGCCACTTCACGCACTGGACATCTTTATCACAAACAATGGACATGGCAATATGACAACAGCTCTCATCAAAGCAGAGTCACAGTAGATCTCTTGGAGGGACGGGTCGACGGGACAGTTGCATACCTACTGCTTGGCTAACTCAAGTAAGAACCCGGAACATATGTGAAATACCAGATCATCCTTATATCTGTTTGTTTCTACTCGACCCTACTATCCTTTACCACGGCCGTGTTAGCGGGCGTTACACATACAATCTGCGGTCACGTCATAAAAGAGAAAACTTCTCTGAACTGCTGTCAAGAGCTGTGACACGAGTAGGGTGTGCGTACTTGTAATCAGCTATCATGGACGTGTAGTATTTAATACAAATACGTGGTTATATCACTGTCATACGTCGAATAAATGAAAGAAATTGTGGATTGCTAGAGCGAGTGAAACTACTTCGCGTTCTTGTAACACACTGCACAGGCAACTTTTTGCACGCAAATGTCCATGTAGTTGTAAGATTGCCGCCATACTACTGTGAAAACTTGGCGATACACTGCAGCACTAAGAACACTGGCAAAAACAGTGCAAACATGAAGACACTTCAGAATACGTACGCTGGAGATTGCGGTTGTATGACCAGTGTAACTGCCAACTTGCAGAGTGGTAATAGTGGTAGCGACATTAGCAGTAGCAGTAGAACAGAAACGCCACACGCCGAAGGACGCATCAGCGGAATCAAATACACGATGTAATATAAGAGAAAATGCTCTGTCGTTGAAGCAAATATTCTAGAAATGCGAATAAGCGAAATTCGCTGATAAAACTGTCGAACACGACGCGTGCACCATCGAGCAGTGCTACACTGAAGCTGACTCACCAACTATTCAACATATGGGACAAACAAGGTCAAATCTTTCAGATGTATAACCAGCATGAGGTTGCAATGTGTATTATCGTTACGTTTATATAGAGGTACATGCATGCGCATTATGTATTATAAAATTCAACTGTTATAGTTATTTTTAAATGTGCCACAGTAAGAAATATAGATTTTCCAGGACTCGACAATGCAGCGATAGTGTTTAAATTTAAATGAGCATTAATATTGGTGCTTCCCGGGTTTTATTTCATAGCAATTTTTATTTGAGTTCTTCATTTATTGCATTCGAGAAATTTCCAGTATTTGGAATTTTCTTTCAATGCAGATCTGTAAATGTTGGTTGACATCAGAAGAAAATCTATCATTTCTAGAAATTCAGCGATGGAAATACTTTTACATGGCATAAAATTAAATGAAACGTTAGTCGTCATCTCTACACTTGTTGAATGACTTTGCACTCTTGCAGCCAAGGAGGAAAGAGGAGGCAAGTTTAAGCTTTTTTTTAGTTAGCTTTCGTTATACATGCGGTTTCATTTACTTCCAAGACATTCTATATGGCTCTGTCTGAATGCCAAATATTTTGAAATTGTTTATTATTGACTTAAGTAGATATGGGGGATCGTAAAATAAGTATATACAATCCGAATTAACTTCAATATAAGGCTTTTCTTCCGTAACATCAAAAAAATGTTTCATTTGTAAGTCAGTGGCAGCTAGAATCACTAAC
Source organism: Clitarchus hookeri (assembly GCA_002778355.1). Classification (NCBI taxonomy): domain Eukaryota; kingdom Metazoa; phylum Arthropoda; class Insecta; order Phasmatodea; family Phasmatidae; genus Clitarchus; species Clitarchus hookeri. The sequence continues at coordinate 546,428 of NQII01001225.1, forward strand.
TACAGCTTTAGGTAAATATCCACTGCTTTTCTATATCGAAAGAAATAGCATTGTTCTGACAAACTTAGTCAAAAGCCTAGTGCTTGTTTTAATCAGTATCAGACAATATAGAAGGTTTTACATACTTTAATTTGGCAATAGCCACATTTTGCATAATAATTCTTACATTATTGTCAAGTTACATACAGACATATTTTTTTCTCTGGGATATAAAATAATAATTACACGCATTACAGTAACGCAGTCCTGCGCCGATAGATAGCACGCGCATCGTTTTCCTCAGTAAATTCATCTTCAAAGCGCGAAGTTCCACATGAAAGGCCTTCACCGGCAATGTAAAATTTAATAAATTCATATCCCTTTTTCTCTGGAATGATTCCAGTTTATGCGATACCATTTTTACAGCATGTGAATCCTTACCTAGTAAGCTCACCAATATATTTTCATAAAAATGCAATTTTTACATAGTAAGATTGTAATTTTTTTAATACATATAATATATTTTTTCATTAAGTTTTTTTATGGTATTATAATTTGCCCTACGCTATTATTGTAGATCCACATTACTACAATAATGTAATGAGTGGTACAAATTTCAATATTCTAGCCGAGGCTGTTCCTGAAATAGTGGGAAACTTTCGCAAGAAAGTGTAGTTTACAGAAATCGCATCCAAAATGATATACTTATGAATGAAAAAACCACTTAAAATCCTCCAGTACTACAATCCTTATCTCAACGAGTATCATACAGATGTGATAACAACCAGTGCAGCCAATTTATGGAACATATTTATCCGATGAAATTCATTACAAACCACAGTCTTTTAGAACAAATAGTTCAAGAGTTATTGCTTTTTAACTGATCAAGCGCTCACGAATACAACAAAATTGCTAATGCTGTAACATATTACATTTATCAAAAAATACCTATAATTAGCCTAAACTGACGATATATAAACCAAATAAAAATAAATATTTAAATAATATGCCATGGCAATAAATTTTTTTCAGCAAAATAACTTTTTATAATTTCATTAAACATTACTATTGTTGTGTAAGTTGGGGTCTGCTTTTTTTTGTGAAACAGACTGCTCTCCTCGTTATCTATTAAAATTTAATAACTAAATGCGTGTTTTTTTATCATGACACTTTTGCCGTCAGTCGTATTTTTTTCTCTCTACACACGGCCAGAGGATGACGCAGTTTTCCCGCTCACATTTCCGTTGGAAAATGGAACCCGCGGTGGCCGGCCGCATATAGTATTGAAGAGGTCGCTGCTGTCACTGTAGCAACTAAAGTTACGACACTTTATCTTGCCTACAAATGAATTTCCATTTCTGCTTTCAGACGGATGCCTCAGGAAAAATAATTGGAGTAAGGGGAAATAAGTAGTCGGGATATATATATTATTTACCGGTCGGGTCGGTTAGAACGTATCGTTCCAGTCTCGTATTAATTAAAAGTGGCGTCGGGTGGCCATGAATTGTCCGTCGGCTGGCTGGCGTCATGACGAATGCCTGCAGATAAGAGCCGACCCTTCGAGCCCAGCCAGAGCCAAGAGCGAGGATGTGGCCGCTTTCCCGCCGCTCAAGTACGGCTGCAAATGGCTTTCCTTATCGCACCTGTTTCTACTCGCGCTGAGGTGAAATGTCTGTTGCAGTCTGCGTATCGATTCAACAAAGAACACACATTTCGCACTGTGAAATTCTGCTTATTCTTTAAAAACAACTCTTGAAATGTTACACGCAAAGTACATCATTATTGTATATAATCGAAGAAATTATTTTCAAAAGTAAAAACAAATACAAAAACTAGGTTTAATTTCATTTTGATTGCCACGCATTATTGTTTATAGACCATTAACGGCTACTTCCAACTTTTCTGAAACCCTGCTAAAGTTCTAATTCCAGAATATTCCACCGCATCATTCAAACAAAGCTTTACCGAATCTAGAAAAATACACCAAAGGGACAGCGCGCCGCATTCGTGCGCACTCAGTGTAATAATAATTTGCGTATGAACTATTCCTTACTAGGCATTACGAACAAACCTATGTTCTCACTGTATTTATTTATATTATTATAAATGAAATCATATAATTTAAAAATAAAATAAGTACAGGTATTATGGGGACTTTGGCACATCGGGATCTGAGACCGGAGCGTCGGAACTGTTCGTGCTCTGTCATTCCGGTCGGCCAGCGGCCGTAACAGATCCAGGTGACCTTGACATTTTACCTTGATCCTGGTGATCTTTGACATTAAAATCTAATCATTTCTTTAGAAAATCAAAATATACATACATAAAAATTAAGAAATTATTAAAAATGTATTTTTAAAAACTTAAATTTCCGGAGGTCCCCACTTTCTTCGCGAAAATACTCATTCCGCCATCTTGGAAGATGCAGTCCACCATCTTGGTAGACGTCACAGCCACCGTCCGCCATTTTGCTTATTCGTTTGTCATTTTTTTATTCATTACTGGAGTTTGTCTCTCACCTTTGTTCGAGCCATATTGGATTTCATGTGTTTTCATCAACTAGGTAGCGCTAGTGTGTCAATTTACCCACCAGGCGAATTGCCGATTTAACCGCCAGGCAACAGCCATATTTGTTTATGTTTTAAAGTATAGGTTGCGCTATCAGGACCCTCCATGTCAGACTCTATTTTCAACAAATAGGTAGCATTAATAATTTCTTAATTTCATTGCCAGGCGAGCTGCCGGTACCCACTCAATCTGACGATTCAGACGCAAAGTGAGCTGTCAGCACTAATAATTATAGTCATACGGTAATCTTTAATTTTTCATTCCAATTTTTTTTTAAATTTAATTTTTGGATCAACAGTATAACTACAAGTATAAATTATTAAATCAATATTTTTTTTATATCGAGATGTTTTATTAAGACCGACCAAATAATTGTTTCGTTTTAATGCTAAGTAAATAACCATTGAAATTGAGTATTTATTCTGTAACCCCTCACACCACCACTTTAGTTCGACTAATTATTCACCATAGCTGAATTCCTTGACACAAACGCTCTTGTTTTCAGCATTGTCCGCCAGAGCATGCTAGTGTGGGGAAAGTATTTCATGGGAAGAATGTCGACCCCCTGCACTGTTTCTCATCTGATGCCGCCGATCGGAATGACAGAGCACGAGCAGTTCCGACACCAGGTCCCGATGTGCCAACTCCCCATAATCCCTCTACTTAACTACCTTCACTGTGTTGCAGTGGTAACAACCACGCTATTAAAAGAAGCTCTTAAATACTTCACTAATGACAACAGATGTCAAACTACATTGTCAGAAGATGATATTCCAAGCTTTGCAGATGTTTGGTTAACCAATAAGCAACCTAAAGCCTTCCAATATCCTTGACTAAAGGCAAAGCCACCGGAAATACCTCATCACGTCACGCAACTCTGGCTTGTACGGGGACTCTGACTGGTTAGAGGGGGGTGGTGTGGGGGGAATCTGACTGCTAAACCACCCTGTTCCCACCCTCTTATCAGACTACCTGTAATGCTCGACTATTAGGCGCGAGATGCTGTGACGTCACTGTGTCCTTTGGCAGGCAGTCTGGGGAGAGCTACTTAAAATAGATTACGACTCGGCAACCGGCAGGACTGCAGGAGAAGTTTTGACCTCAAGGCACTAAAGTCTAGGTTAGGTTGGATGTGTTGCGTTCTCCTCATAAATACAAGCATTCTGAATAAGGAAATGTCGGCGGGAAACACGAACATTCAAACCTTTAAACTTCGGCCCCGTGAACCCGAGACAGATTACACAATTTCAGTATAGCAACAAACGAAGCTAATATCTGATATAGCCAAACTACTATCTATCTTCTAGATTTAATATAGGATTCCTCAAAAAAAAATTTGAATGTATTTTCTTAACTGCTTATTTTTCATCACACAAAGGTTTGCCAGGCTCAATAGTCTAGTTCTTCGAAACCAAAAATTAGTTCATAGTTAAAACGAACTTCAGAAACATGTTACAGAGGCCGTCGACGTATTCCTTGATGATATATCTGAGTACTGAACTCCAACCTCGCAAACTCTGAACATTTAGAATTGTTCCAATTGTGGCTGCGGTGGCTGAGAGGCTAGACTGCTCGCCTCCCGCCAATGCGAATCGGGTTCAATCCCCGGCCGGTTCACTCCGGATTTCCGCACGGACGATGCCGCTGGTCGGCGGGTTTTCTCGGAGATTTTATGTTTCCCCCGCCCTTTCATTTCGGTGCTGCTCCATAATTACTTCTCTTCAACCTCATCGGCTCTCAAGAACTCGATGTTAAGAGCCGCCCAAATCTTTTCACTCACTTGTATCCGACAACTAGCGAACCGGCCCGCCTTCATCCGGTAACAATTTAGTTTTTACAGCGATACTTGGAAAGACAAAAATGGTCACTGTGGGTCATCCTTAAAAGATAAGCATATACTATTGCAGACTTTTCTGTAGACCGTTTTGAGAGCTACAATTCTGTACGACATTAATTTTATGTATCTCTTATGGTTTAGTCAGCGTAAGCCATGTAGGCTCCCTAAAAACGGGGTTTTACGACTTTATTACAAACGGTTCGACATTTCTCTACTATCCTTACATTAAATATTAAATGAATTATACAGCAAACTCTTCCTCAATAAATTCTCTAAATGATGTTGAAAACCGCATCAAAATCCACCAAGTAGTTTAGAAGTACTANGTTTTTACAGCGATACTTGGAAAGACAAAAATGGTCACTGTGGGTCATCCTTAAAAGATAAGCATATACTATTGCAGACTTTTCTGTAGACCGTTTTGAGAGCTACAATTCTGTACAACATTAATTTTATGTATCTCTTATGGTTTAGTCAGCGTAAGCCATGTAAGCTCCCTAAAAACGGGTTTTTACGACTTTATTACAAACGGTTCGACATTTCTATACTATCGTTACATTAAATATTAAATGAATTATACACCAAACTCTTCCTCAATAAATTCTCTAAATGATGTTGAAAACCGCATCAAAATCCACCAAGTAGTTTAGAAGTACTAAACGAATACACAGACAGACGCGGATAAGCGACTTTGTTGTATATTATTTAGAGAAGAGATTACTTCGCAACAAATACTCCAAGTGGGCAGTTAGAGCAGCCATAGCAACAACGTTTTCTAATAGTTCTCCCGTTACCTCCAGATACTCCATTCGTCGCTGGCACTTACCTCTCGTTTCTTAACGTTCGCTTTCAAGAGAGAATTACGGCGAGTGGAAGAGATTTGTGCGGCACTTAACATCGAGGTCTTGAGAATCGATGAGGTTGAAGTGAGGAGAGTATGGATCAGCGCCGGAATGAAAGAGCGGGAAAACGAGATCCCTGAGAAAACCCTCCGACCTGCGGCATCGTCCGGCACGATTGCTGCATGCAAAAATCCGGGAGCGACCCCGCCGGGAATCGAGCCCGGTTTGCCAAGTGGGAGGCGAGTCTTCTAACCACTACACCACCGCAGCCCCTGCACAGTATAGAACATTATTACTTAAGGTGGAAGAAGAGTAGCTTACAACGAAGCAGTGCACCCGACTGTACACAGAACTCGTTAAAAAGTAATTACCAGAAATTTATGATATATGTAGCATATGACAAAAGAATGCTTATATTTCGTAAAACTGCACAATATTTTGCTAAAATTTAATAATTTAAAACTTTTAAAAATCAATTAATAATATTCTATTTTCAATCAAAATTTAAGCATATTTCTGTTTTGGATGCGTCAGAAAACGCAGTTTGCTAAAAAAAATCATCAAGTAGGACCATTATAATAATTACTCTGGTTGTATGTTTTTAAGAATTAGTAATAATGTTTACAAATTTTTTTAATAATCGATTTTATAGACTCCCATTTTAGCCACGAAAGTAATAATTTCTGTGCACAACCATAGTAATGATTATGAATGACCTACTTGACGAACGTTGCCTTGCAAAAAAAAAAAAAAAAGGCATCCAAAACGGAAGTGCATTTAAATATTGAGCAACAGTAGGTTCTTATTGAATTTTATTTTACGTTTAATTAAGTAAATCCTTGCAAAATATTTAATTTTTACAAACAATATGCATTGAGCCCTTCATATGCAACCTAAACGGTACATTTCTAACAATTACCATTTAGAGTTCTGCATGTCTCCATTACAACTCACTCTCCTGCTGCCTTAATAAAACCGCCGCAAGATGTGTAGATACAGCTCGATGTATACGCAGTTCCGCCAGCCGTGGAGAAGTATGCATTTACTAACAATGTGGCATTTCTTATTTCGCACAGATATGAGTGCGTATGAAATACTTTAAATCTAAATAGGAAAGTTATGGTAAAGTTTTCTGACGGTGAAAAAATATATGAATGGAACTTGTGTTTAACTAAATTAGATGAATATAAGTTTTTCTATTTATTTTCGGTATTTTTGAGTGAAAATTCTTTCTACAAATACCTCCAGTTCAGCACAAAGTCGCCACGCTAACTGCTGGCTAATTCTAAATTATTCTTCACACTGAAGGACTTTTTTTGGCCATACGGTGGCAAGCCTGACGGGCATTAGAGAGCTCTGGTTCGATCGTCATCCAGATTACTGGCTCCCTGTCCTCCACTTAAACATCAATCATAAACATGCGACCACGGTTTTTTTTTTATGTGTTTCNTAACTGCTGGCTAATTCTAAATTATTCTTCACACTGAAGGACTTTTTTTGGCCATACGGTGGCAAGCCTGACGGGTATTAGAGAGCTCTGGTTCGATCGTCATACAGATTACTGGCTCCCTGTCCTCCACTTAAACATCAATCATAAACATGCGACCACGGTTTTTTTTTAATGTGTTTCNCAGATTACTGGCTCCCTGTCCTCCACTTAAACATCAATCATAAACATGCGACCACGGTTTTTTTTTAATGTGTTTCACCTCTCTCCAATTCCTTAACTACAACACCGGTTAGCACGTAATATGCACTAATGGGAAAAAACATTTACTGAGACATTTTCCACCTAATCGTACGTCGAGATTCCACATCTAATAAAAGTGTTTCCACAGTACGCATCGATCATTACTTCTTTCTTGATGTATTTTAACACATTTCTGTATCCTCTATGTACGGCATGATACACAATTATTCGTGAATCTAATTATCCATTTTCTTAAATTGTTATAAACCACACCAGCACTAAACTTACACAGTTTGGCAAACATCAAACTAAATAAAATGCTCTTCTCGTAAACACTATTTCGTCGTACAGATTNCTAAACTTACACAGTTTGGCAAACATCAAACTAAATAAAATGCTCTTCTCGTAAACACTATTTCGTCGTACAGATTAACACGTTGGGATCGGCGCAGCTTGATCGGGTTTTTAGACTGGTGGGCTGTACATATCACCCAACCTCACCTCACCTCACTCTTCTGGGCTACAGATTCCAATTACAAAAACTGGAATGATTGTTTCATATCCATAAAATCGACTTACCTTTTATGATTTAATAGGTTTTGAGAATATGAGTCTATTAGATCAAACAGGGCCATGGTACACTAATTATTTTCTAATAACTTAAATAAGGCTACAGTAGCTTTCTGTTAAAACTTTTAAAGTACAAGCAGTTATCTTTGAAGGCTTGTTATAACCTGTAATAAATTACTGCGAAAGCCAGAACTATAATGGACGCCCATGTGGAAATGTAGACTTCGTAGTGGTAAGATACGTACGGGAATGATCCTAATGCACTTCTAATTATTTGGTCAATACCGTGTTGCGTGTCTCATGGCAGTGAGCAAACGATATGTTTTCACCATTACTGCCCCTATGTGTTGCTCACGACCTGGTTTTACGAAGTCATGAAATCGTCAGTGAAGGTAAACGTGGGCGTAAAAATACCGCGACCAAAGACATTTCGTGCAGTAAAACTACTGCAATAATTTGCGAAACACGAAGCATATTTGCGCCTCACGGAAGATATTGCTACAGTTTATTTTTTTATTGTTCCTTTTTAGTGTCCTGGCTTTATGTTGGAAATATAATGTTAGAAAGGCCAGCATATATAAGGACCTAAAAATACGTCTAAAACGATATTCAAATCTATGACATGTCCCAGAATTTGAAAGTGGCACTTCGTGTTCCCACGGTGGTTTATAAGGGGAAGACTATTGTTGCAAACTACATTCTTTAAAGAAATCTCAATATGAATGAAGGAAAGTTAGAAGACGTCTTATTTGTATCTGCATAGAGCCACCTTAACACAGGCCAGGTACTGGCATCTCGTGTTACGCGTGGGTCTCCGAACCACGAGTGCCCTCGACATTCAACGCCTTCGTGCGAATGAGAAGTAACTATATATTCTACATTCGTAGTTTACTAAGCATGCCACGCATAATTCACGTGTGGGCACAACAAAGAAAATTACTTATGACCTTCCCGGATATTTAAAGCATTATTATAATCATGAGGTGCATATTCCATTACATCATTTCATCACCGAGAAAAGTTTTTAAAAATAATCCTGCAAACTGCCGTTGTCGCGCTTTTGAAAGAATGCTCAAGTAAGAAGTGCATACTTGAAATCTTTAAAATACTGATATTTTAGTAAATTTTCTGATTTGGTTTCACTTTAATAAAAAATATATGTTTAACGCACTATTATTTATTTATTTTTACAAAGTAAATTTGACGCCAAATAAAGAAATAAAATGACTTAAATCTTGATCTTTGAAACATATTTTTTTGGCAAAGCACACGTGGGTTTTCGGAAGGTTAGAACAGGGTTGGATAACACGGCAGCCTGCCTGCAGCATCTGTGGTGCAAACGGTCGCTGTGTACGCAGCCACGCCTTCTGCGGAGAAGGCGCCGTAGGGAGGGACCCGCGTGTTTACAACAGCAGCGACCGGTGTAATCTCGCTCTTTGAGCGCACATCACAGGCCGGCGGCCATCATTACGTGTACACTGTCCCCTTAGTGAAGCTCGCTCGCTATCGAGCACTTTTGGAAGCTTGGTATGGTTCTTTCTTCTCTCTTAAGGCATTGTGTATTCTTCCGCCGCACGTATGAGTGTCGATTAAGTGACGCTGCCTAATATATACGTGAATGCGTTCCTAATACAAGTACACCAGATCTCAGTGTATCGAGGGTTCAACAGGCTGTTCACGGTACAGTAAGAACATTTGCAAAAAAAATCCTTGCTTATAACACTACATATACTACACTGTACGCTCGCATGAAGGCTCCTACAGGTTGGCACCGAATCAATACAAATAGTTATTATTACTTAATGTAGTACTGTTTAAATGTATGGCATCTGCTCAGTAAACAGTGGGCAGCATATATAACAAATATATTCCACTGGCAACCAATTTACAAAGGAAACGTGAAAATGCCCGCTGTGCCACCCCCGTGTCCCAACACTGAATGGTGGCTTGTTTTACTAAACAACTGTTTGCTTCGAATAAATTTAACACACAACATTAATATTCTATACTGCACTTATTACTAAGTTTTAATACAAATACTATACGAGCCAGCTCAGACATTATTTTCCGCAAAAACGAGGGTTTTTGCTTAAAACAAAATGTAAACAAACGTTTTACGGAAACGTGCATTAGGAAAATTCTTGAGTCAATGCTAAACACATAATGAAAAGACAAAAATCTCTATTTCATATTTAGTCTATGACTTTGAATGCATTTGTAATAAAGTTGTTAGAACTCGTATACTTGAGGTAATTGGCCGCATGCTTATCAAGTTCGCAATCGCCGCTACGCGCAAGTGTGAACTGACGAGCAGTGTTCTCTGCCTGTGGCCATGGGACTCCAAGTAGTGTCCGTATAGTATTCTTAGTGGAAAGTCTGTAGGAAAGTTCAGTACAGTCTCCTATCTTAGTTTCGCTTGTGTTCGGGTAGTGTGTTTTAAGATACATCAGCTTGAAGAAGCCGTTATTAATAATGTTGGAGGATTCTAAAATAGCATCCATAAGAGGCGTGACATCTTCAAAGGGGCTTGTTTTATTTTCTTGGCAAACATATCTTGTACAAGTTTAATAAATGCGTATACGTATCAAACGTGTTGCAGCGGAGCTCAAGCGCAGGGCAGGCGACCGCCCTAACTGCAAACCAGCAACAGTTCCTTGAATTAACGTATTAGCAAAAGGAAAGTGTTTAGATTGATTGCTCTTGAATTCAGGTCGTTGTTTTATGTACACTGAGCAAGAACTGGCTTGATTGCCGTGGGTTTTAGTTACTAACAATTGTCAGCAGGCGCTGTTAGAAAGTAGACCGCGATCCTGCAGCCTCTGCATACGCTCACACAGCATCGTGTTGTGCTCGTTTACAACATGTCTACCCGATACTTNGGCGACCGCCCTAACTGCAAACCAGCAACAGTTCCTTGAATTAACGTATTAGCAAAAGGAAAGTGTTTAGATTGATGGCTCTTGAATTCAGGTCGTTGTTTTATGTACACTGAGCAAGAACTGGCTTGATTGCCTTGGGTTTTAGTTACTAACAATTGTCAGCAGGCGCTGTTAGAAAGTAGACCGCGATCCACACAGCATCGTGTTGTGCTCGTTTACAACATGTCTACCCGATACTTCTAGGAGGCAGGCCGCGACTAACAGTAAAACTTTCAAATAAAATATAAATGGCTGTCTTTAGCTGCGTAGTGTACCCTGAACGCTGAGCTGAGCAATGGAAGTAATTCTGTCGCCCTTATCACTCAATGCCTCAAACGCAGAAATAGCTCCAAGTGGGCCACCAACTTAAACGCTATAAGTAAGCAGACGTCACTCAGACTCGCTGACAAGGTATTGTCGATCTGCCCTTATTAAAAGTTACTGTGTAAAGCATTAAGCAGACAATCACACTTTTTTGAAATCTACAACAGTAAAGTTTTATTTTTTATTTACGAATAAAAAAATATAAATTGGTGACGCAAAGAGTTTGCTCGTGAAAGTCATGGCATTTGTATGATGCAGGGCGTGCATTTGAATGACTCTGACAAATGAAGCAATCTATGAAAATTATTTTTCCCATATATNTTCTAGGAGGCGGGCCGCGACTAACAGTAAAACTTTCAAATAAAATATAAATGGCTGTCTTTAGCTGCGTAGTGTAACCTGAACGCTGAGCTGAGCAATGGAAGTAATTCTGTCGCCCTTATCACTCAATGCCTCAAACACAGAAATAGCTCCAAGTGGGCCACCAACTTAAACGCTATTCGTAAGCAGACGTCACTCAGACTCGCTGACAAGTTTTTTAGAATGCAACTTTATTTACTGAAGCACTGCTCCGCGTTTGGCGACCTAGCAACTTTCACCCGGAAGCAGATGGAAAACCACTATGGGAAAAAAATTTTCGAGTGTGGTTGGATGGGCTCAAATCCATGAAATCCTGAAAGCGAATTACATAGTACAAAGCTGTAACTTGTAGAAATAAAGTATCGGAATTTTTTCGAAAACATGTAATTTCAGTTTAGAATGAAAATAACGAACTCTAAAATGACAATTTGTAATTGGTATTGTCGATTTGCCCTTATTAAAAGTTACTGTATAAAACATTAACCAGACAGTCACACTTTTTTTAAATCTACAACAGTAAAGTTTTATTTTTTTTATTTACGAATAACAAAATATAAATTAGTGACGCAAAGAGTTTGCTCGTGAAAGTCATGGCATTTGTATGATGCAGGGCGTGCACTTGAATGACTGACAAATGAAGCAATCTATGAAAATTATTTTTCCCATTTTTTTTTTACGTGTTTTTTCATCTTTGATTAGGATATACTACCCTGCGTATAATAAATATATAAATCATCGCAAAACTGTATATAATATTCCGACTTACTTGAACGCCCTAAAATAAGCAATTAGGTTTTGAACAAATGAATTACTAGTTAAGTTTCCCTCTGGTGGTTAATTATCTTGATCACGCGCTTCTACATTGACGTGTCCGGTGCACATGACGTTTGAAGATAAAGCTTCTGGAGGAAAGAGGTTAAAAGAGAACAAGTGAAACAATACACTGATATAAACCTTTGAGAGACGACCAACTGCGTGTTGCAGGCAACACCTGGGCCGAACTCTGGCTTTGGTACACACGTTGTGGCCGAGCTTCACGTCGATATTATGTCTGNCACATGACGTTTGAAGATAAAGCTTCTGGAGGAAAGAGGTTAAAAGAGAACAAGTGAAACAATACACTGATATAAATAAACCTTTGAGAGACGACCAACTGCGTGTTGCAGGCAACACCTGGGCCGAACTCTGGCTTTGGTACACACGTTGTGGCCGAGCTTCACGTCGATATTATGTCGGCTCCCATAGTCTGCCTTTACAAGGTCACATGGGGAAACAAATATTTGCCACATTTCTTTTGACGTTATCCCAAATTTCTCCTCTTGTTTACTGTAAATATGCGATCGCAAGGTCTCGCATGTAAACTGTGAAGTTATTGCAAACAAAAGCCATTACTACACATCAAATGTTCCATTGGGAGGGATTAAGAAATTGTTTCCTTTCTCTAATGTCGTACTAGAATTTAGGATAGCATNACATCAAATGTTCCATTGGGAGGGATTAAGAAATTGTTTCCTTTCTCTAATGTCGTACTAGAATTTAGGATAGCATCAAACCCAGGCGATCCTGGTTCGATCCCCGGCGTGATTATGCCCGATTTACACGTGTGGGAAATGTGGCGAGCGTTACATTTGGCCTGAGGAATTTCTTAGAGTACTCCCGTTTCCTCTGACCCTGTATTCCGTCTCTACTCCGTCTGTAATTACCTTCACCCTCCCTCTGCCTGTAAGTGGTTAGCGAATCGTAAGTGTGGTGAAGGCTGCAAGGGCGTATGCGTGTTAACATGGAGCGTGATGTTGACGTTCCAGAGAAATAAATGATTTTATAACTCGTGTAAAGTACTAGGTAACTGGTAGTTAATTTGTGCTGTACAATAAGTGGTTGATTGGCTTGCACTGTCAATGGCAGCATGATTCTGAAGAATCTTGCAAATAAATAAGACAATTAAGTTTCGGCTATTTTATTCAGACAAAATATGATCCTCTATTCGGTTAAGAGCCATGACTCCTTCCAGGACACTGCTTGTAGATGTTCTAAGCTTCAAAGCGTAGGGGGTTCACTATATATATATATATATATATATGTATACAGGGGATGGACAAAATAATATGAACACCTGACATATACATATTATTTATTTATTAATAAGGTGTTGGGCCACCATTTGCTTTTAGAACAGCTGAAATTCTTCGCGGGATAGATTCGTAGAGTTGCTGAATAGTTTCCAACGGAATGTTGTCCCATTCTTGTACCAAAACATCCACCAATTGCTTCAATGATGTTGGAGATATAAATCTGCTCCTCACACTTTGCTCTAAAACTCCCAATAACGGTTCAATTATGTTGAGGTCTGGCCAGGGAAGATGTTTGATGATGTCCTGATGCTCCTCAAACCAAGATTGAACCTTTTTGGCTGTGTGTATGGGCGCATTATCATCTTGGAATATGGCAGTGTTTGGCAGCAATATGCAAGTCATAGTAAAAACGTCATCATTGAGGATGTCGAGATATTCATTCGCAGTAATCCGGCCAGTGATGTGAATGAGAGGACCAGCTGAATACCACGATATAGCCGCCCAAACCATAACAGAACCTCCCCCATGCTTGACTGTAGGAAGCAGGCAGTCCGGATCGTAGGCTTCTTTTGGGGTTCTCCATACATAAACCCGGCCGTTTGTAGGAAACAATGTAAACGATGATTCATCGGACCATACCACATTCTTCCAATCATCAAGTGTCCAGGTTTTATGATCGTGGCACCACTTCTTTCGCAGCTTAGCGTTGGCTTCCGTTATAAAGGGTTTCGCAATTGCAGCCCTTCCATGAATGTTAGCTTTGTGGAGCTCCCGCCGTACTGTTTTTGTCGAAACAGTATTACTCAAGTGAGTGTTGAGTTCTGCTGTCACTTTTGCCGTGGTAGTTTTATGTTGTCTGGCCACAATTCTTTTTAATGTTCGTCGGTCTCTGTCAGTTAACTTTGGGTTTCGCCCACTATTCCTCTTCACCGGTGATGTTTTACCATGTTTAGTGTATACGGTCATTACCGTGGATACTGTCGCTCATGAAACGTTAAACAATTCAGCTGTTTTCGTCACAGACGCTCCCGCTAACCGAGCACCAACGAATTGCCATCCCATGTATATACACGTACACACACATACGTATATAGTTTTATATAATTCATGCCATAGGAACGATTAGTGGTCAAGATAGAGCAAGTGTGTTCAATAAAGTAATACAAAGAAAAATCCCCTACTGCTAAGCACAATAAATTCCCATGGACGTGTTTTAGAGCTGTTTGTCATGCCTACCTACACTTATGCTGTGTATTATGTTATAGGTGTATAATAAATAAGGTAAAACCTATTTAATGAATTTCAGTTCCAGTCCTTTCGATGTAACCATTTCGTCAAGATTGTTCGCAATTGAGTTATTCGTGCCAGATGGCCATTAGCTACGTTGAATACGGACATATTGCCACCAGACACGAAAACTGAACTTCGCAGGCACTGTGTTGCACACTGAAAGAATGCGAGTAGGTAAAAAAAAAAAATCGCTTTTAGATTTTGTTGCACTTTCCAAGATCGACTGGCTCGATTTAAGTTTAGTTCCCTTACAAAGACGACCTAATGTGATCGATAGCGCACGTACGTGTAGATGCGTGTATGTAGGGCTTTCGTCTCTTAGTATTTGGATATGTTTGCAAGTATAGTTTCAGAAAATAAGTCCTGGAATCTTTCATTATTTTTTCTTTGATGTATGTGTATTTATTCTTCAGAAAAGAAACACAGCTTCCTTGTAACCCAAATTTAACACATTTTAAAAATAAATCGGTGAATTTATCTCGGATTTTTTACAGTGTTTTTCCTTTTGACAATTTATTTGAGGAAAACACTATTTTTCAAAACTCTTGACATTGATTAGTTATCATCGTGGATGCGGCACGAGCGGGTGGGCAACGCAGGGATGGCATTGGACAGTCCAATATCTGTGCAACTACCACATCACGGCGTATGTTCCCTTTACATTATTTACGTTTCAGTGTTTCTATTATCGCCAGGATAACGGCGAAATGCCCCTGTGCTTTGTTAGCATCACCACTCCAGCTACACTTACCAGTGGCCAGTGACCTCGGAAGAAGGCAGTAAAACCTAGTAACACGTGACCTGACAGAATACTTCACACTCGGTCATCTCATGTCTTTTACAGCGAGTCAGCAAGTCTTGTCCCTTCCAAGGGCCAGCCGGGAATTTTTATTGGACTGTTTCTTAGAGAAACATATTTCATTTTATGGCGGTCCAGCGGTTTATAGTTGCTTGACGACAACAGGCACGACGTTTGCTGGGAGTTTACGGCTGTGTTTGAACCACCCGGCCTTGTCAGTCTCCCAGAGGGCAGTAGCGACTAGTGAGAAAGAGGCAACTCCCTTCGCTGCAAATGACTATAACCTGGTCTCAACTCCACTGACAAAAAAACAATATCATTTTTATCAGCTGTTCACAGTTAATTGAGTGCTTTCGAAATCCATCTTTGAAAAATGCGACTGCCCCTAACTGCATAGATATTTTAACGGGAACAGTGATTTGCATGCACCCACTAAGGTTGGTAACAATTGAGGGAAAATGTAGTTTCGTGTTTTGAAGTTTAATTCAAAGAGTTAGGTATACCCTGGGAAAACTACTGTGAATTTATTCTGATTTCCGTTTTTTAATGCATAAGTATAAATGCAAAAATTAGTATATTTATCAAATATCTACTTTTCTAACAATTTTAAAGTTTTAGTTGATCAACGCATGAATAAAGGGATCAGGTACATGGTAATGTTAATTTTACACACAGCGGAAGAATACACAATGTGCATGCAAATATATATTGCACAGGGCTTTAAAAAGTACTAAATTTATCTTGAACAGCCATATACCGTTTTTACTGGCTCCTTTAACGTGGTCCAAGCATTTAAGGTAAACCAAAATAANTTCTGATTTCCGTTTTTTAATGCATAAGTATAAATGCAAAAATTAGTATATTTATCAAATATCTACTTTTCTAACCATTTTAAAGTTTTAGTTGATCAACGCATGAATAAAGGGATCAGGTACATGGTAATGTTAATTTTACACACAGCGGAAGAATACACAATGTGCATGCAAATATATATTGCACAGGGCTTTAAAAAGTACCAAGTTTATCTTGAACAGCCATATACCGTTTTTACTGGCTCCTTTAACGTGGTCCAAGCATTTAAGGTAAACCAAAATAAAGTATATCACCATATCTCTTTTTTGCGCTTGATAACACATTTTCTGTATAGTCAATAAGGGAGCTATCAACTGCTAATAAAAATGTGAAGGTTAATTATGTCCTAATGTGCAGATTACAAAAAAAAAGTTTGTCTAATAAGCCTTTAGTTTTGTCCTCGCAATGAGATTGTTTGAGCTAACGAATAAATACGTACCAGCGTAACAGAAACAGATTGTGTTCTTAACAGTAAGACTGCAGTTTCACTCATACGCACATGAATAGTAGTCATTAGTAGTGCGCGCCATGGCAATGTTACGGCTACTGCCTACGTTGACCGCAAGAAGGCGAGCAAAATGACAGGGGTGAAAAACAATATGTTTTAACTAAGTGTCGTTTTACAAAATCACTTGGAAACTATTTGTATTCATAAACAAGTCTCTGGTTACATTTTTGTTATTGGAAATCGTTTTTACGTCTGGTGCAATAACTTTAGAACAAGATTTTAAAAATATTACAGCGACGTAAAGTTGAGCTACTTTTTTTTTATTAGGCCTACGTTATACAAGGGCAGGGGCAGCGATGAAAGTCTCGCAGCGCCCAGTTGCCGATGGAAAGTTTGCAACGCTAGTTCCGTGCCTTGCAAGTAGAGGCTATAATTAAGCATGTGAAACATCCTATGTCGCCTTTAGCGCTCCTGTGCTTCTGGGACTCGGATACGGCCGTGGGTTTTACGTAGATACGTATGCGTTAGCAGGTAATATTATATTTGGGATATGGGAATTAAATGAAAGTAAATTAAAAGATCAAGAAGAGAGCTCTCGTTTGGCACCAAAATCAGCGCTCTAGCACATTGAAGTGGCGAAATATACTGGTCAGAAATGTTTGTCCGCGTGCAGAATTGCCACCAGTCGCCGCGGGCCCCCACCCGCGCCTGGTGCATGTGTGGCGCCAAGTCAAGGTCATGCAAGCATCGTAGTCGTAAACGACATCGAAAGAGACTTCACTCGTGTTATTTGTCAGGACGTTGGCGTCAGAATTGATTACGCGGCAGACGCTGCATCTACGTGTCCGTCCTGATACGCCACGTATCCGTCCTGATACGCCACGTGTCCGTCCTGATACGCCACGCCTACCTGGCGTCTGAACTGCGTTGCAGTGTCGGAAATACACGCTTTTCCAAGAAACTATAAAACACGTATCCAACGTGCTCATCTGCGAAAAAAAACCACACACATCAGACAAAGGCCTGTTGAGTGCTTTCATCACGCACATTAGAAACACAATTTCANCTGCGAAAAAAAACCACACACATCAGACAAAGGCCTGTTGAGTGCTTTCATCACGCACATTAGAAACACAATTTCACAGCACTTCAACTGCTTTCTCAAAGAGCTGTACCTCGAAATATACGAGTTAGATACATACGAAAATACCCAAGAGCCCTATTCAAAACCGTGCCACAAACTTCATAACAATAAAATGACAGGGNTATACGAGTTAGATACATACGAAAATACCCAAGAGCCCTATTCAAAACCGTGCCACAAACTTCATAACAATAAAATGACAGGGTCACCTCTGAAAGTCACATAGGTGCAGGTAGTTGGAGAGCGTTGCAATTACTGCCAGTTCAGAGCTTTGTGGCGTTGACGCACTTGATGGGCTTGTCAGTGTAGTCCTTGTTTGTATCACGCTTCCCAGCCTTAAAACGCGGAAAATACACTTATTTACAAGAAATGTATTACCCTAAATGTGCCATCGTAGTGACCCGTATGTGGGTACAGTCACAATACATGGTCGTATGCACGCAGAAGTCACCAAAACATTTCACCACACCAAATCATGTATTGCAGCCGACCAATAATTGCAGGATGAACTTAGTATGGTGTTGGAACACCCTTAGCATGGAGACAAGCGGCGATATGGTCAAGCATGGAGGCATACATACATTAAATGTTATCCTGAAGAAGAACGTGCCACAGCTGGCGCAAGTGCCCCTCCAAATCCGCCGTAGTTGCTGTTCGCCGAAGTTGCCGTCCAATCTGATCCCAAACGTTCTCGATGGGCAAGAGATATGGGGGCATTGCTGGCCAAGGAAGCATGTCGACATCACGAAGGCAGGCCAGTGCTTTGTAAGGCCGGGCATTATCCTGTTGGAAAATGGGGTTGTTAACCTGAGCCAGAAAGGGCGGATCACATTGTTGCAGAATTTCCTGGACGATCGTCACTACGTCAAGATTCCTTCAATCACCACCAGTGGGGTGTGGGAGTCGTAGGCATGTCAAACTCATCCAGCTGGGCAAAGGCTTGTCGAATGCTCAGTCGGGGCATGCTGCGTGTTCACTGGAATTGGCTCTGTGGCTCACACTGCTACTAAGGCCTTATTCAGTGTCTTGCAGCTATGAGTGCCGGAGGGACAGGTATGCCCCTGGTGGCATTTGCACGCAANTGGGCAAGAGATATGGGGGCATTGCTGGCCAAGGAAGCATGTCGACATCACGAAGGCAGGCCAGTGCTTTGTAAGACCGGGCATTATCCTGTTGGAAAATGGGGTTTTTAACCTGAGCCAGAAAGGGCGGATCACATTGTCGCAGAATTTCCTGGACGATCGTCACTACGTCAGGATTCCTTCAATCACCACCAGTGGGGTGTGGGAGTCGTAGGCATGTCAAACTCATCCAGCTGGGCAAAGGCTTGTCGAATGCTCAGTCGGGGCATGCTGCGTGTTCACTGGACTTGGCTCTGTGGCTCACACTGCAACTAAGGCCTTATTCAGTGTCTTGCAGCTATGAGTGCCGGAGGGACAGGTATGCCCCTGGTGGCATTTGCACGCAANACTAAGGCCTTATTCAGTGTCTTGCAGCTATGAGTGCCGGAGGGACAGGTATGCCCCTGGTGGCATTTGCACGCAAGCAAAGCGCATGGAACGCAAATGGGACACGTCAAGCTACGACGATATTGTGTTGCAACCTTCTTTGTACTCTGGCGATTCATTCATGGCAATGTTGTTTTGCAGGTAGGCGGACGTTTAAAGACATGCTAATGTCAAAACCTAAGCAGGACTACTAACAGAGCTGGGAACGGCGAAGCAGCTTCACGCATGAAGGCCCGTGCGCACGTGGCGAGGCGGTGAGGACGCGGGTGACCGGGACTGTGGTAAAGCGGTGACNCGAATCTTCATTATCGGCAGTGCAGCGGGCGAGCAGAGAATGCAATTGACGCGCGCACACGGAGGGGAGCAGGAGATGGGAATGTAGCCGAGGTGCGAGAGGACCGCCGAGTGGGGATACCTCGTTCCTCTCTCGGTAGCTCCCGCGAGAGGACGGTCACTACGTCGTGCACGTCAGTGAACGAGTGAAGAGGTTTGGGCGGCTCCTATGTACCTGAAGTAAGTTTACGCGATCGAGGCCCAAAACCGAGGTAGCAACAAGGGCGCCACTAACATGCGTGCCTAGCGCCCCATCGCCCTTACTCGAAAGAAACTGAACTGGCTTGCAGAGTTTCAGTCGTTGCGCTGAGCTGTGAAAATTACATTTGTAACAGTGAGATTTCATTACGCGCGATGAAAGCTCACATATTTAACTACGGACTCATTGTAATTTTTATCCGACCTCAGAAGGAAACTGCGCATGCAAGATATATATATATATATATATATATATATATNATTCATTTACGTATATAAAGATTTATTCTTCGAATACACTTAACAGCAAAACTGCATGGCATTAGATTATTGGTTTTTAACATTTCTGGTAAAAATTCTTATTCCTAGAACATTTATTTACTGGGCTACGCGTACAAGCGCAAAAACGATTTCACAGGAAATATTATCTACATAGTCTTCTCAACATCGGAGTCTTGAGAGCCGATGAGTGTGAAACGAGGTGGAAATGGAGCAGCACAGGAATGCAAGGGCGGGAAATACGGGAAATCCCCGAGTAAAATCCGACGGCCAGCGGCATCGTTCGGCATTACTCCCGCGTGCGGAAATCCGGCGGCGGCCCCGCCGGGAATCGAACCCGGTTCGTCTTGGTGGGAGGCGAGCATAAGAGCCGAATTAGCCATTTGTTCCTAAGCTACGCTAACCTTCGTAGTAAGTGTACGTCCGAGATGGGGACGGGAGCTAGGTGCATCTCAGGACCGAGTCCCATAGGCCTACAAGGAGGCTTGCGTCACAGTAGAGAGCGATTGGGCAACCATAGCCACTATTTGGGCAATGGCTACCTCCCTAAGTGTACATATAGTTAACCTATAACTAAGAAAAAAGAGGTAAACCTTTACAGACACCGTAAAAACCCTCTCGACAGAATATATATTGAGCATTCCATGCATAGAAACGCCAAGGAAAAAGAAAGTTAGGATTCATGCCATTTATTAGCGGGGCCTTATTTTTGCAATTTGTTGTTTACTGCGCCGGAGTTGGGTATCGCGAGACAGTTGTCTTCGAAGCAGACTTACCACGGGAGCCTATGCGCCAGAAGCGATTTTGGTTGCTTATAGCGCTGGGTTTCCTCTGAGCCGTAGTCTCTGAGAGCAATGTAAGTGGAATAAGTTCTTGGCACGAGTCATACAAATGCTCGACCATTTTGCGTAAAACGTCTTGCAAAATCTCATGTTTCAACTCAAAGTGCAATTGTTTAATGGTGATAACGGGGTGCACTGACAGCATGTCTGAGGAATTTATTTTGCTCCTGTATTTTGTTGAAATAACACACTACACAATAAGCCCACGTATAAGCCGCGTATGTGATTATGGGGCGAAACATTAAAGTCTAGATTCGTACCCCACTTTGTGGCTTAATGCCAGATCCGCGCTTTATGATGGGATATAAAGCTGACCTGTGTCTATAAGCAAGATTTCTCTTGGCCTGTCACTGTGACAATGCATTACTGGATACTCGTAGCACGCCGCTCCTCGCGAAAGAGAGAGGTAATCCATGCATTGAGAATAGCTAAGATTCGACCGCAAATGCATCCTGCTAGCTGACAATCTGCCAGTTTTCAATTGACTTGGCTGTTTTTTACGCTTCTCTGTCAGCACTTTTAGGTAACGCTTGGGTTTGAACTGAGGTTTTCTTTCTTCTCTTCTGTTACAGAAACTAGTATGCCTACTGTTATGCCACGTATGTACAAGGATATAACAGGAGGTAGCAGGAATTACGCAACATTTACGGCTGGCCTAAACAATAAACGGATCTGCTATGTTCCCACAGAAAGGACTTATCTCTCTTGATACACTTCCACAACAGGTAAGTCTGTTTTAAAACTAGGAACGTAGGGTAGCAAACTACAGCCGCACAACCTAACAACATAGAAAACTAGCACGCCAGAGGTAGCTACTTGCCGACGTGTGGTTATCTAGCCGCCAGTCGCAGAGAACTATTGCACGCGGCCACCTCGCACTCCAGTGGAAAAAAGGATAAGAGGAAAGAGGAAAGAGAGAAAGGCGGGAAAGAGAAAGAGAGGGAAAGGTGGAGAGGCCACGAACTGGCACTCCCCTCCCAGCGCTTGGCCAGAGAAACGAAACAATTAGTGTCTGCCCGGGACAACCCCCACCCCACCTCCTCCCTCAATCAACTCTCTCGCCACCCCTTTTCGCGCAACCTCTCATTTAGAGCTCCGATTAACGGAAATCGATCGCTCGGCCCGACAGCCATCTTCACTAATTCAGTGTTTTCCTGCCCTCCTCTTCGGCCCTTCGCCTCTCGGCAACGCTGTCGAACTCGCGTCCGTTCGCATCGTCCTCCCCTTTCCACGCCATATTTCTCGCGCTCGGCTGGATATTTCCAACANATCTTCACTAATTCAGTGTTTTCCTGCCCTCCTCTTCGGCCCTTCGCCTCTCGGCAACGCTGTCGAACTCGCGTCCGTTCGCATCGTCCTCCCCTTTCCACGCCATATTTCTCGCGCTCGGCTGGATATTTCCAACAATAACGACCACGAGCAGCAANTCTCGCCACCCCTTTTCGCGCAACCTCTCATTTAGAGCTCCGATTAACGGAAATCGATCGCTCGGCCCGACAGCCGTCTTCACTAATTCAGTGTTTTCCTGCCCTCCTCTTCGGCCCTTCGCCTCTCGGCAACGCTGTCGAACTCGCGTCCGTTCACATCGTCCTCCCCTTTCCACGCCATATTTCTCGCGCTCGGCTGGATATTTCCAACAATAACGACCACGAGCAGCAANCATCGTCCTCCCCTTTCCACGCCATATTTCTCGCGCTCGGCTGGATATTTCCAACAATAACGACCACGAGCAGCAACCCAGCGACCGCCCCAGCCTCATCCACGCCAGGGCTGGTGAGAGTCGTCAGTAAGGCGATTACACTTGCTACTCCAACTGTGATTCAAGTACTGCTGCTTAGTATTCCACTCGACCTCAGCATGCGGCCTGTGAGCTGTGAGCCTTCTGTCTCGACTACTAGCAANTACTGCTGCTTAGTATTCCACTCGACCTCAGCATGCGGCCTGTGAGCTGTGAGCCTTCTGTCTCGACTACTAGCAAAAGTGCTGCCTCCATAACCACGTGAAGACTTCTCCCGGACAAAACTAGGCATGACCTCTCTCCACAGCCATACATCCAGAGGAGGGATCTCAGAGTCCCTCTCAATATCAACAACATATTTGAAGGAAAACATACGACAATAACAACCGTAAATAAAAATTGTGAGATATGAGATTGTAAGAGTACAACTGTCGTATTGCTCATGAATAGGNGACAATAACAACCGTAAATAAAAATTGTGAGATATGAGATTGTAAGAGTACAACTGTCGTATTGCTCATGAATAGGTAGCTATGATGGACACCCTTATAACACACCCCTACGCTCCTTACTTCCGTCTACTCACTATTGTCATTACTGTAATTTAAAATAGTTAAAACGTAAAGTTTGTTTGTAAGGTACATGCCTTCGCGTATTATTAACACGTGTAAACTGATATCCCGTAGCATTGGTCATGGAGGAAGTATACCGAAGATCACATCGTGTGAATAAAAGCTGGAAACCATGGCCGAAGCTACAATTTCCACCAGAGGCAAACATTAATATTACGGAAAATTCTTTACGTTTACATATTTGCTTTATTAGCTGGTTTCGATGTCAATAAATACTACCTGAGATTTATTTGTGTAATGCTCAGTGTAATATATCTGGAAAATTTCTTTTATTAATAATTTTCATATATTCAATATTTATCTTCTGTCACCTCAGCCCATACCCGTTCCTTACTGGGTCACATTTCAGACACGACCAAGCGAAATTCCTGGCTACGTTTCCTGCCTCTTCGTATCGAAATTTATGCTCAGTTACTTCAGTCAGTTACTTCAGTAACCCTTCGTTGATCACAAGCGAAAAAGGCTCACGCCTCCTGCGAAAAATTGTTTTCGATCGCCATACATTCATTATCGTAGTAGTTGGTGTTTTCTAACTTACTGGTTTCCTTACACGGCGCCTGGATCTCTCCAGCATCATACGTCTCACATTCGGGAGAACGTTAGTTCAATGCCCGCTGCATGCACTGGATGCGATGTTTCACTTGTTCCACGCGAATGCCGGACCATTTATTGAATACACATGTTATCCATTCTCATTTTTTCNGATGCGATGTTTCACTTGTTCCACGCGAATGCCGGACCATTTATTGAATACACATGTTATCCATTCTCATTTTTTTCTATTAAGATCCTTATTGGGCCTCGTCAGGTACAAGATAAAAGATACTATTATTTGTTCAGCGGCGTATATTCCAGGGCTGTATGTTGTGCAGTCACTGCTGTCCATCGTCTTCTCTGCTCGAACGACGTTAAGGTGGGCGAACACTCTAGGACAGCAGCTGTAGGCAGGCTTCATGTTCCAAACTCCTCGCCACAACACACAACACGAGGAGCGTATCTTGTCCCTCCTTTCATACGTTCATTAATGCATTCAGAAGTCCATTGCCACATCCTGCATTTACTTCGATCCCTTCCCAACAGTTTCTGGTGCGTCTACCGCAATCTCATCAATCCATTCCTTACTTTCGTTAAGTCGGCTTTCTTTATCGTTCTGTGTAGATTGCCAGGGAATTAGGAGCAATACGACGCCACCGCTGAGATGACAGTCACGCTTGCACTGGCGCCAAGCATTCATATTATCTCGTCCGCTAGTCGGAATCTCTCAAGTTCAGTCAGACGAACACAATAATAAAGGTCGTGCAAAAACTTACCTTATCACTGTTCTGGGATCGAATCCCGGATAAGCCATTTTTGCATGAGCGCTCTTAGAGAAAATTTACTTTTAATATGCATGTCGTACTCAGACAGCCTGAGGAATAAAGTGCGTGATATCAATTGCGCTGATTATAAATAAATCGTCAATGTTTATTGTCTTTACTAAAGCCATCTCTCCGCCGAAATACCTACTAGTATTTCACGTAGCCTACAATTCTAGTAGAATACATAGTTTATAATCACTCAGACTTAAGATTTATGGTATGAAAATGGAAAACTGAAACACCGGTGCCGAAATAGTGTCGTACAACTGAGCATTGTCTACTAACCAATGTCATTTCATCGGCGGCTGTGAACAAAATGGCGTCAATGCTACATGGTAGGGAGGCCAGACCTGTGTTTGTCCGCGCCTCGCACAGTTTACGTTTGAGGACCACATCGGTAAACAATCGGTTTGAAGTGCGCTGTAATCGGGTCCTACACTCAAGGCAATACAGAACTGTCGACAGGATATCTTTTTTTACTAGGTGGCGTGTTTCATCATATACGCGTATCGCGATTAAAATTACGATCCCGTAGAATGTTTACGCACTATCCAAACTAATAAATATTAAGATTCTTTTCTCTCGGGCGAATAAAAATATGTAGGCAAAAATATAAATACCTATTTTAAAATAAATTCAGGATGCCAGTACCAGAGTACCCATTGTTCAATATCCTTGATACTTAATTAATATATTTTGTTTATGACGTAGACATGAGATGTGATGTAGCTGGCAAAGTTAATTAGGAGCATAGAAACTTGGGCTCCCATATTCCGAATTTTTTCAACTTTTTGGTGCTATATTTTGAAAACTATAATAATTTGACTAAAAATATTTACTTTTGTGTGGTCCTTTCTCTTTAAAATAATGAAATAAAAAATTATTGTGAAATGTGACCTTAAGCTGAACGAAAAGTAACAAGGAAACATACATGAAAACAAACAGTTTATGCCGCAATCACACCACACACTTCGATAAAGTTCAGGGTGANTGTCCCTCCTTTCATACGTTCATTAATGCATTCAGAAGTCCATTGCCACATCCTGCATTTACTTCGATCCCTTCCCAACAGTTTCTGGTGCGTCTACCGCAATCTCATCAATCCATTCCTTACTTTCGTTAAGTCGGCTTTCTTTATCGTTCTGTGTAGATTGCCAGGGAATTAGGAGCAATACGACGCCACCGCTGAGATGACAGTCACGCTTGCACTGGCGCCAAGCATTCATATTATCTCGTCCGCTAGTCGGAATCTCTCAAGTTCAGTCAGACGAACACAATAATAAAGGTCGTGCAAAAACTTACCTTATCACTGTTCTGGGATCGAATCCCGGATAAGCCATTTTTGCATGAGCGCTCTTAGAGAAAATTTACTTTTAATATGCATGTCGTACTCAGACAGCCTGAGGAATAAAGTGCGTGATATCAATTGCGCTGATTATANAATTTACTTTTAATATGCATGTCGTACTCAGACAGCCTGAGGAATAAAGTGCGTGATATCAATTGCGCTGATTATAAATAAATCGTCAATGTTTATTGTCTTTACTAAAGCCATCTCTCCGCCAAAATACCTACTAGTATTTCACGTAGCCTACAATTCTAGTAGAATACATAGTTTATAATCACTCAGACTTAAGATTTNAAATACCTACTAGTATTTCACGTAGCCTACAATTCTAGTAGAATACATAGTTTATAATCACTCAGACTTAAGATTTATGGTATGAAAATGGAAAACTGAAACACCGGTGCCGAAATAGTGTCGTACAACTGAGCATTGTCTACTAACCAATGTCATTTCATCGGCGGCTGTGAACAAAATGGCGTCAATGCTACATGGTAGGGAGGCCAGACCTGTGTTTGTCCGCGCCTCGCACAGTTTACGTTTGAGGACCACATCGGTAAACAATCGGTTTGAAGTGCGCTGTAATCGGGTCCTACACTCAAGGCAATACAGAACTGTCGACAGGATATCTTTTTTTACTAGGTGGCGTGTTTCATCATATACGCGTATCGCGATTAAAATTACGATCCCGTAGAATGTTTACGCACTATCCAAACTAATAAATATTAAGATTCTTTTCTCTCCGGCGAATAAAAATATGGAGGCAAAAATATAAATACCTATTTTAAAATAAATTCAGGATGCCAGTACCAGAGTACCCATTGTTCAATATCCTTGATACTTAATTAATATATTGTGTTTATGACGTAGACATGAGATGTGATGTAGCTGGCAAAGTTAATTAGGAGCATAGAAACTTGGGCTCCCATATTCCGAATTTTTTCAACTTTTTGGTGCTATATTTTGAAAACTATAATAATTTGACTAAAAATATTTACTTTTGTGTGNTCCGAATTTTTTCAACTTTTTGGTGCTATATTTTGAAAACTATAATAATTTGACTAAAAATATTTACTTTTGTGTAGTCCTTTCTCTTTAAAATAATGAAATAAAAAATTATTGTGAAATGTGACCTTAAGCTGAACGAAACGTAACAAGGAAACATACATGAAAACAAACAGTTTATGCCGCAATCACACCACACACTTCGATAAAGTTCAGGGTGANGTAACAAGGAAACATACATGAAAACAAACAGTTTATGCCGCAATCACACCACACACTTCGATAAAGTTCAGGGTGACAGTAAAAGCTTCAAGTAGTGGATTATTAGCGATATATACAGGCCTATTTTTAAGGCCTGTGCCGCCCTGGGTCCAGGATAAGTTCCCCTTCACCCCCCTTAAAACAACACTTTGCCAGTTTTGGTTTGGGGAGGCATTACTCCCTTAGCTACCTTCCGGAGTACCTGTGGACCCGTAGTGTTTCGGACTGGCAACAGGCAAACGTAATATATACATATGTAATATGTTATATATATATTTATATATATATATATCCGTAATGAAAATTTGAAGTAAACATATTTTTTACAGTAGCATGGAACATCTTACCGCCTCATCACTTTTTAAGTAGTTCATTTCANAATTTGAAGTAAACATATTTTTTACAGTAGCATGGAACATCTTACCGCCTCATCACTTTTTAAGTAGTTCATTTCTACTACTTTATCTAGTTTAGTTTGCCATTTTTAAATATAAAATTTGTGTTTATTTTATTACAACGGTTTTTTTTAGTTTTCCTGCGGGCAACGTACTAAATTATATAACTGAAATATATTTTCAATGTGGTATAACTTTGTTTGCAAAGANAATTTGAAGTAAACATATTTTTTACAGTAGCATGGAACATCTTACCGCCTCATCACTTTTTAAGTAGTTCATTTCAACTACTTTATCTAGTTTAGTTTGTCATTTTTAAATATAAAATTTTTGTTTATTTTATTACAACGGTTTTTTTTTAAGTTTTCCTGCGGGCAACGTACTAAATTATATAACTGAAATATATTTTCAATGTGGTATAACTTTGTTTGCAAAGAAGCATGAGCTCTTCTTCGAGCGACCATTTATTTTCGTCCTTAATGCTTAAAAATTTTGAAATCCCTCTTTCTTTTGAGGAATGAAAAAAGTCAATGTTATATAATCTCAAAATATATTATACCCTCATTATTAAGTATGCCTTATGAGCCCATCTAAACGAAATACTAAACTAACAAACCATATTTAAAAAAAAAACAGTCTTTGGAATAGTTTAATTCAAAGGAAACACATTTCTTAATTTGCGTCCCCAAATTAGTGAGCCAGTGGACCCGAGTCCAGTGAAACCACATATAAGAGCACCTGGATACATACCACATACATACATGTGAGTACATCTGAAAAAATGTGTGCCTATAATAAGCACGCAGAGCAACCACACTGTAAAAAAATAAGTGCAAATATAAACATAAATTTTTTTGGTAATTTTACATTTTGAATGTGTAATTTGGAATAAAAAAAAAAAACAAAACAACTACAGCGCGTGCAATTTTTCACAAACGTTCTTAATAATCCAGAGAGTACTACATGTCTTTGGTAAAATACATTTATGTATTGGTTTATTTACTCTATGTTGGTGTTAATTTACACATTTTGAAGTATGTGTAAGAATACACCCACTCACTGTATTAAAACCTTAAGTTGTGTATTTTTACTGCTACATGGTCGTTGCATAAACACTCAATGTCAGTATTGTTGTACATCTTCAATTTTGTAATTTTACCGTAACCGTGCGTGTGTGTGTGTAAACTTACATTACATTCGGGAGTATCTGTGAGTGTATATTCAAACATAAAAATTTTCGGTAAGTTTATATTTTTATTTGTAATTTGCTAAAACTTAAAACGAGTATAGTATTTGTAATTTTACGCTAATTTTCATAGGAATTCAAATATAACTACAAGTATTTGTTAAAACACGCAATCTAGCCGTAGGGAGTAGAACTACTTCTAATTCCTTTTGTGTATTCAAAAGGAAATCTTAACTCCCGCCAATGGAATATGCCGGCTTTTGTATATAAATACCTGTTCTATACCTGAAGTCTATTGTTACCCACATTTTGGAGATAACTTTTATGACTCTTTTAACCTACCAAGTAACAGAACAGAGTAAAACAACATGAAAATTATAAAAATACACATACAAAGTATGTGAATTAACATGAAGCAGTTGTAAAAGAACATATGCTGACGGTAAAATTACTCAGTAAAACAGTGAAAAGGGTACAGAAATGTTTAATTACTATTACAATGAATCTGAGATTTTACTTTTTTGTTAGTAAGAAAATACACATACACAGTGGTGTAGTTAAAATTGCGATATCTGCGTAAATTTACTAGCCGTGGAGAAAAAAATACACGAATGTTGCTGTTTATTTTCTGCTACATAGTAATCGTAATTTTACAACATGTATGTAAAGTTAGTTGTACAGAGTATATGTTATTTTGCTAATTTGTAGGACAAATTTAATTGAACGTAAGAAAACATTGGCATTTGTAGATGTAAAATTACACCGATGTCAGTGGACACACTGCTGCCACATGCATTTAGTGTTAAATTACACAATTTGGTTACAGTGCAGACAACAGACATTTCGCACCACCGCGAATCAGCCTTGCTGCTGGCGCATGTGTCGGTGGGACGCACTGGGCGGCATGAGATTACATATGACGTCACACGGCGGTGAGACCCAAAGTAACACCGCACGTCCCTTCGCCTAACAAATGCACATACACAAGATGTTGCCATTAGGTTACAATAATAATACTACGTGAAGCTAGTGGCGTGTGTGTTTTCTTAGACATCCAAAATAAAATGCTATAAAATTTTAATAACAAATAAACTCATATTAATTTTTTTTTAAATATTTTAAATACGTAAACTGTAGCAAAATATTTTACAGTGTTGCAAACTATATGCATTCTTCTTTCGTATGCACAAGTGGTCTTACTCTTCTGGCAACTTTGGTATTGTCAGTTTTCCATTGAAAGCCCTTCTCTTCTATCTGAAGGGCCCCGTGTACTGGTGCTCTTTCACATGTTAGAGGCCGAGAAGCACGGAAGCGATAAGGGCGACACTGGCACGCGCATAGAGTGACCCATCGCCGCTAAGCGCAAGGCTCTGAACTTTTCGTGCAGTGTTCTCGTCGCACTGCTTGTAACTATTGGCGTGTGGTGAAGTGTTGCAAGGTAAGCTGGTGTTTGCTTAGTGTTTGACACATTCGGCGCATGCAGCAGGAACCAGTAACCAGAGTGGAGCCGGGAGAAACTGAATGTACTGCGGCCACTCACGAGAGAGCGGCGAGGCACCCATCACACACGTGCTATGACGTCAAATGCACTACTTCATCTAGGTGGCCGATGTGTAAACTAGCAAACGAGTAGGTGTAGCACAGCGCAAGACACAACTTAACTTTCAATAGTTCACCGCACATCGCTGCTTGTACCTATGGGATTTTCAGCGGTGATACTGTTATTTTATTGGTGGAAAGTCTGTAAGAAGTTTCAGTGCAGGGACATAGCCATTTTGAAGTGCTATGAAATGGTGTTTCTGATGTACGCTACTTCTTGAAGGCACTCGAATGCCCTCGTATATGTTCTTCTCGTTGATCAGCACACTGGACGAACGTTTAATAGTTTCGTAGAAAAAAACTAGTATTTCAAACACTCTGCAACGCAGTTCAAGCGCCAGGTATGCGGTAGGCTTAAGTATTTTAATTTTAACATGGCGTAGGTTACCGGCAAACAAGAACAAACAGTCGTACCTCATTTTTAGCATGTTTCATCGATATGTGAAGTGTGGACCCCTGGCAATGAGGAACGTGAAGGCCAGATGTCATTATTGCTTACGAAGTAGCGCGTTATCTGTGCAAGGAAGGTGCCGAGACAGAGTTGGCGTGCTACAGTGCAGTACGAGTATAGACTGGATTGAGAGCAGACGTGCGTGTTACTGTAGGTTCCAGTGTTTAACTATGCAGCACTAAACTACTTAATAAAAATTTATATTTTGTTTTTATTATATTGACAAACAAAGCATAACTCGTAAGTTACTTTGAAAGCTTTTCTTATGCATTTCATTTTTATTTTAACGTAGAACGATAAAGTAAAAGGAGTAGGGTATTACTTTATGATTGCTAGAACCCTCAATGTTTGTAAGGCCGCCTACCCAACTATATTGTTTATGTTTGGGTGAAAATAATGTGGATTCACTAAGGAAGAAACAGCCATTACTCGTAAAGTGGCGGCGTGGCGTAGAATTATGTCAGAGCTGTGAACCATAGTGATTACTTTTTATAGCATACATACATATTAATAAAAAATTATTAACTTAATAAAAAAAACTTTCATATAAATTTATTTTGATCATTCTTTCCAAGAATATAACATATTAGAGATCAAACCAAAATCAAATCATTTGGAGCGCTGATACGTTTATAAGGTGGTCTTCACAAGCAGGCAACCCTTAAAAATTGTAACCATTTTAATGATACCTTCACTGCTGAAACTGTGCATTTCTTCTAGCTACCTTACGGAGACAGGATCCTTCAGAACAGCAGCGGGCGTCTGCGTCGTTCTCCCCTTGCGTAGGCGCGTTACACAGTCTTGCGCATAAATCCTATTTTTGTCCTTTTAATGCGGAGCCTGCCCAACATCAGAACATTCTTGTTCCCTTCGCAGGCTGCAAGTCTCCCGTCCTGGCCGGGGTGTAATACCGCAGGATGCGCACAGTGAGCCGTGGAGGGGGGCGACGATCAAAGTGAGGGAGAGGATCGCTGGAAGGACGGGAAGGCCTAAAATAACGGGGTAAAAATCCGATCGCTCGGTCCGCTCTTGTTTCGGAAGCGCGACGGAACGCGTCGGCGACCACAGGTAAGCAGGCAGTAGTGGCGTGACTT